>CAMXCT020000003.1:659781-999752 GCA_947184155.2 Cladocopium goreaui
TTGACCAGCGGGGCTTCAAAGCTCGAAATCATCCCCACGAGCACATCATATGGTTTTTCTCCAAGTTCGAACCCTAAATTGTCGCATCATGGTTCACCATTACGAATATATATATATATGTATATGTATACCATTTGGGGTAGTCCCCAATTTGGACAGACATTTTTGGACAAACCTGAATGGACCTTTTGCTCAAGACATGGTTTTTACACCTGATGTGGGACCCTCTGTCCTGTGTCCGAAGTAGTTGAAACTTCTATCGTAGTGGAGGTTTCTGCATTCACAGATGTCAACATCGTGGATGTTTGAGTCTCTGCCAGGGATGTGCTCACCGCAACCAGTGTAGCGGAAGATGCCGCATCAAAAGTGGTCAACGAGGAACTTGTTGTATCTGCAGGTGCTGTGCTAACCTCCACTACCGTTAATGTAGAAGATGCTGCATCTGCAGTTGTCAAAATTGAAGTTGTTGTATCCAAGGGTGTTGTACTTATCTGCGTCAACGCTGTGGAAGTTCCTATATCCGCAGTTTTCGACACAGCACTTGCTGTATCTGCAGATGCTGAACTAATCCCCGTCAATGTTGTGGAAGTTGTTGCATCCACCACTGTCAACACGGCGTTTGTTGTACCCACCAATGGTGCGTTAAGCTCCGTCACGGTGGAGGTTGCTACATCTGTCATCGCAGTTGCATCCACGACAACGACATCCTCCGCAGCGGATGGCACATCAATCGCAGCGGATGGTTCTGCTGGTGTCAAGAAGTGGTCCAGCTGGTGGGGCAGATCGGATTGCGTGAAGCGCAGGTTGGGCATGGATTTCATGGCCTCAAATGTTGCTGGGATGATTTTTGTCTACCGTCTACCACCTTCGGGTCAAACCCCGGGCTTTTGACTTTCGCCACTTGTTCATATCCCCAGGTTCACAAGTTCGTACGGTTATGGATCAGAAACTGCACCGAGTATTCGTGGGTGAATTTTTTTTAGGGCTTTGTCAGAAAGGGTGAACCTAGGGACCAAGGATGAAAAAATGGCTTTCCCATTAAGATTGCCATAGATGAGGGAAAAAAAAGTAACATTTTGAGACACGCCCATGGCTCAATATTGCTGGCAACGAGTGGTTTGGTAGTCCTAAAAAGGCCGTCCTTGGCTCCACACAGCTAACTCTGCTTGACTAAGGCGCCACGTGGTTCACGGTGATGCCAACCGCCAGCAGCAAGCAGAGGCTCCAGCGTTTGCCAAAGCGCAGGGGGCAGGCCATAGACTTTCTTCCATGGTGCACGGCACGCTCCCGGGACGGCCAAAGGGCTCAAAATGGCCCGGCTGGATTATATCACTATCAATTAATGGGTTAGTTGGTTGTAGTAATCTGAGCAATCTATGTGTGTATACATTACATATATATATATAATTATATCAATAATCAAATATATATATATATATACATATATATATACAGTATATCAATAATCATTGGGAATCAATCGCATCAATAATCATTGTCTGGATTGAAAAGTGATTCCCAGCTTAGTCAGATCTCTCGTGGCAACTGCTAAGGCTGTATCACGACACAACTCTTTCCAAGTAAGAGTGGCCATGTGTATATACATACATGTATACATACATATATATATATACATATCTGTGTGTGTGTTTGTGTGATATGTTTAGATGTTCTACAGTTGGGATCCCTTTTCTCTTAACAACAGAAATGATAGTCCCAAGCACCAGTTGCAATTGGATCTGAATCAATGTTGGTGGTGGGTTGTATCCCTATATATCCCCATAAGCAATACTCTAAAATGCATTTGAATTTAACATAGACAAGACTATATACCTACAACTCAACTAACTAACTTGGTCTCTTATCGGCTTTGACCTATCACATGAGGGTAATCGGATAATCATCCCCAACTGGCCGCCATCCATAGCATGTGGCCATTTCCATGTCGATTTGTCATGTGGCATGTCATGTGGACCACAGCTCTATGAGCCAAGATGGAGCCAAGATGGGATCCACTCCACAAATCCGGTTCAAGTCACCAACAATAATCCGCTTCAAGTCATTGGCTCCTTATTAGTAAAGCCGCTCCTGCCGATCCATGAGGCGAAGATTCCAGTAACGGTTGAAAGTCTCCAGGTGGGTCCACAGGCCGAGCCTATTTAGGGAACCGGTACTGTCCTGTCGCAGTGCGATGTGCTGACTTGAAGGGATGTATCGATGGGCACCGTGTTTTTGGTGCGCTTCGGTCAAGTTGCGTGGGATGAATGGTTTGTGGCTTGTGGTCATCCCACTATTAAGGATTCTTTACAATGGGTATATATATATATGCGTATGTATGTATATATAGATCTGTATGAATGGATTGAAGACCCCCGTATGAATGGATTGAAGACCCCCAATATGGATTAAAATAATCCAGGTTTTGACCATGCTACACATGGTGTAGGCCTTCTATCATGGGGTGAACTGGTGCTAAGCCTAGATTCCCCCTTCTGAAGTAGTGAATTGTTGGTCTCGAGCTCTCAAAAAAAAACCAGCCTCCTACTCAATGATTCAAAGCACTTGACATCTGGAATTATACGTGGTGCAGTTGGGGTTATCAATAGATATAACATTATATAATCATAGTAATTACCCCTTTAAGTTGGGATATATTTTTTTTTGTGACCCTTAAAACAATGGTTATATTTGTATCCCATCATCAACCGCAACATCCAGGCCTTGTCGAAGCGATCGAAAATCGCACGGATCCTCTGGGCTCGATCACCCATCGAGCCCGCGGACAGTCGCAACCGGCAGATGTCTTCAGCATTCAGCAAACATAACATACATGTGTCTGGTTGGTGGTTGACCTACCCCTCTGAAAAATATGAGTTCGTCAGTTGGGATGATGACATTCCCAATATATGGAAAAATAAAAAATGTTCCAAAGCACCAACCAGGTGTATATATAATCTATACGCTATACACTATACACATTACAATGCAGTACATGAAATGTATTCTATCAAATAGGCGAGAGGCAGAGAGAGAAAAGAAAGAAAAAGAAAGAAAGAAAGACAGAGAGAGAGAGAGGGAGAGATCATTAAAAAACGCGCTCTTTCAACTTCTCAAAAAAAAATAGATGCACACTTGATATTTATCCTTCCCCAAGTTTCAAACAAACCCTCAGCCAGGGAGAAACCAGTGGGGATTTTCCGCAGAACGACCATCCGCCACATGTTAGTGGATTTTTGAGCACAAACACACCCAAAAACCTGGCGTAGAAACAGCGCCCGCACCTGTCGGCTAGACACTCCCTGTCCACTGTTAAGCCTGGGCTCCGGAGGCAAAAGTTTCAAACGTTTGACCCTCCCGCAGCCAGGGGAACCCCTCGGCTTGGGACGGGCATCCGCATCCGCATCATCTGACATGGCACGGTCACGACCTGCGGCACGCCGGACCAGGGTCGCTCCGTTTACAAGCGAAAAATGAGCAGGGAATATCCACCAGTTGGTGTGAAAAAGTGTATGGAAATCCATGGTTTTCTCCGAAAGCTCTTGGAATAAGTCTGCAAAAACAGCTCCAACATCTATCCACTGGTATTGCGTATAAATACAGGTAATTTTTTATGTCTGGAATCCAATAGCCCTTCTTGGAGCTTATTGGACAACTAAAATTGGTTCCAGGTGTTTCAATAGGATGCAATGCTAGACACACTGCAAAGGGGACTTGACCAAGTATACCCAACCACATTCACATATGCATATTGCATATTGCTGCACATTGTTACAAATTATTACAAATTAATACCTGCTATTGCATAGTACTACATATCATTACATGTTCTTGCCTTTTATTACCCAATATGGCGTATCATTGCATATGACTGCACTTCCACATACTACTACATATTGCATCTTACATCTATCATATACGTATTGCATCTATTAGATATTCCATATAGCATATGATTTGTTACATATCAGTTACTACACATTACTTACTACACATTATATATAAATCTACAGCTGTGCATGGATACATGATTATACATGTCCTCGAATCCCATGGATTATCATTACCCCCTCCGCAAACGTCCTGGAACCATGCTAAGATCAGCTGAACGAAGCTCCGCTGTGAATGGAAACAGATTGGAAACACCTAACTAATGGAATTAATATGAATTAATTATGAATTGTTTGTACGAATTATCCTCAAACTTGTCAACAGGTCTTTGAATTAGTTCTGAACTATTTCAGTATAGCATTTCAAGTGCAACTAGCCAAAGGCATTTGCAGACGTGTGTCGCTTTCGGCCATTTTATTTGTTATTAGTTTTTGTTGCATTTGTTTTTCTCTTTTTGCCAGATGCGATTTTTGTAGTAGTGCAATATAACAGTCTTGTTTTATCTAGTAAGATGGCATTCTCGGCTAATACCGGCCCTTGGTATGAACCACCAAGGCTAATAGGATATTTTAAATTTGGGGTCTGCTTCGGTTTTATATGCTGGGATGTCAACAGTCATTGACATTGAGGATCTGAACAGTTTTTTGGTGATTTAGCAATACCAAAGGTCTACTTACCCATTGTTTCCGCGAGCTCGCTTGTAGTATTTGGGCAATGGGGTTTGTAGATTTTGTTCGGCCAGGATCAAGAAAAAACAACATTCATTGGATTCTACCTCCCAATTGCGCTAGCAAAGGCAGAAACTTCCGGGCTGAGGGTTATAAAATGGTTAAGTCATAGATCAATAATATATTTCCCATTTACAGACACACCAAACCAGATTCATATGAATGCATGATATCAATGATATAGCTTTACAAGTTGGTGGTATCCCATGAAATCACCAAACATCATTGAACTATGATATTTGTTGGCCAAACGTTCAAGGGACTCCCTCCGGAACGACGAAAGCCGGTGCCTGGCGGTGCTTTGCCGTCCTGAGATGACCCTTTGAGATAATCAAATGGTGGTTTTGCCATGGTTTTTTCATCATCATGAAAGCGTGACAATCATTGACCTATGTGATGTGTATATATATATATATGTATATATATATACATATTTGATTATTTGATATATGGTGACTTTAGCTGTATATGATAGTAACTATGATATATGCTGATTTTTGATATACAGTACAAGTAGTGCCCGGGCAAGCCCGAGGCGGAAATTTCAAGGCTTATAGAGCCGAAAACAGAACGTGCTTATAGGATGTGGGCAACAGCCCCGTGCCTTGCAGAAACAATCTCTTGACACCTCAGTCGCCTCAGTCCTCCGACTTCTCTTTTCACTTCTCCTCTCCTCTCCTCTCATCTCATCTCGTATCAACTCATCCCATCTCATCTCATCTCAGTTTATCTCAGTTTATTTTGGCACATCTCAGTTCATCTCAACTCTTCTCAGCACTTCTCAGCTCTTCGCAGCTCACATCAGATATCATCTCATCTCAGCTCATCTCAGCTCTTCTCCACTTTCCTCTTCTCATCTCAGTTTATCTCATGTTTTCTCATCTCTCTCTCTCTCTCTCTCCCCTCTTCTCACATCTGCTCAGCTCATCTCAGCTCTTCTCGCAATTTCTCAGCTTATCTCAGCTCTTGTCACCTCCTCTCACCTCATCTCAGTTCATCTCAAGTCATCTAGTTCAGCTCTTCTCTGGCCCAAAACCTGCTCAACAACTAGATCTCAGTGCCAAAACCAACAAACGCACTTTTTAAGTTTTTTAAATGGAATTTAGAAAAGAAATGGAAAGCGACGAAAACGCAAAAAAAAAATCCTCAAAAACTGATTGTCGCAACGCAACCTTTCCAATGCGATTTGCAAGCAGCAAATTGCAAAAGACCATAGAACTACATGCACGACAGCAAGGCAGAGCAAGCATGATGCATCCACCCCATTGCGATTTGCAAACACGCAGTTGCAAAACTTCAAAGAACTACTGTACCTGCGCAACCACAATGCAGAACAACATTGACGCGGCCACTCCAGTGCGATTTGCAGGTTGCAAAGGCCAAAGAATTGTATGCGCAACCACAACGCAGAACAACATTGACGTAGGCACCCCATTGGGATTTGCAAGCACCATAGCATTATGTTCGCAAGTACGAAGTTTTTCCTGTCCAAAACATGCTCCAAAACCAGATCTCAGCGCCAAAACCAAAAAACTCCAACCTTGAAGATCTTGAAGATTATGAAAAGCCCAAAAAAAAACATAATAATTAAAACTAATCTTCGTCACCTTGCGCAACCTCCTGCAAGACCTCCTTCAAAAACCGCAACCTGACGATGCTGCAAATTTGTAAAAACGACCCTTTCGTGCGCGACCTCCTTCAAAAACCGTACGGTGAAGTTGTGAAAACGACGCTTCCGTGAGAGACCTCCTTCAAAACACAAGTTAAAGTTGTGAAAACGAAACTTTCCTGCGAGGCCTTCCTGGAAAACTGCAAGTTGACGTTGTGAAAACGAAGCTTTCGTGCGAGACCACCTTCAAAAACTGGGAGTTGAAGATGTGAAAACGATGTTTTTTTGCGAGACTTCCTTCCAAACCTGCAACTTGAAGTTGCGAAAACGAAGCCTGAACCGTCAGTTCCACTGCAGGACCAATTCGACCTGATCCGAGCATGATCCAAACATAGCCCAAGACCGTCTCGCACCGGCCGCGCGGCAGACCTTCCCCATCCATCTTCTGCACATTTTGTCCTGCAAAGGATACAATTCCCTGCGTCTGCTATCTCTCAAACATGTCCTACAAAAACCGCAACCTGACAATGTGAAAACGAAGCTTTCGTGCGAGACTTCCTTCAAAAACTGCAAGTTGACGTTGTGAAAACAACGCTTCCGCGCAAAACCTCCTTCAAGAACTGGAAGTTGAAGTTGTGCAAACGAAGTTTTCGTGCGAGACTTCCTTCAAAAACTGCAAGTTGAAGTTGTGCAAACGACGCTTCTGTGCGAGAACTCCTTCAAAAACTGCAAGTTGAAGTTGTGAAAACGACGCTTCCGTGCGAGACCTCCTTTAAAATTTCTTCGAGGCTTTCCTTCAAAAACTGCTACCGTAGTTGACGTCGGGAAACAACGCTTTCGTGCGGGACCTCCTTCAAAACTGCAACTTGAACTTGCCAAAACGAAGCTTTCGCGCAAAACCTCCTTCAAGAACTGGAAGTTGAAGTTGTGGAAACGAAGCTTTCGTGCGAGACTTCCTTCAAAAACTGCAAGTTGAAGTTGTGCAAACGACGCTTCTGTGCGAGAACTCCTTCAAAAACTGCAAGTTGAAGTTGTGAAAACGACGCTTCCGTGCGAGACCTCCTTTAAAATTTCTTCGAGGCTTTCCTTCAAAAACTGCTACCGTAGTTGACGTCGGGAAACAACGCTTTCGTGCGGGACCTCCTTCAAAACTGCAACTTGAACTTGCGAAAACGAAGCTTTCGCGCAAAACCTCCTTCAAGAACTGGAAGTTGAAGTTGTGAAAACGAAGTTTTCGTGCGAGACTTCCTTCGAAACCTGCAACTTGTTTTGCACTTTTCTCTTCTTTGCTCTTTTGCCCTTCTTTGCTCTTTGCTTTGCTTTGCTTTTTCCTCTTCTTTGCTCTTTGCATTTCTTTGCTCTTTGACCTCTTTGCTCTTGTGTGCTCTTTACTCTTCTTTGCTCTTTGCTCTTCTTCGCTCTTTGCTCTTCTTTGCCTTTGCTTGTCTTTGCCCTCTGCTCTTCTTTGATCTTTGCTGTTCAAAACTCCGTAACACGCAAGTATAGCGGTATAGCGTCTAAGTTTCCTTTGACTGATGACATACAGTGAATAGAACTATAATCTTCAAATACCCTGAATTCCTGGGGATTCAAAAATGAATCGATCCAATTGATCCAATACTGAACCAGTATTTCGACCGGAGTATTCAAACTTTGGCTACCAATCTCTTCCGGTGCTCGGTTTCCACCCTTCAACCGAGGGGCAAAGGCCATGATAGTCATCCTATTGCGCCATGGCACAGGAGTGGTTCAAAAAGATTGAAAATGAACACCAGCCCTGAAGTCGAGCCAAGTCTGGAGAGTTTAGGGGTAGACCGGGTAGGCTGTCGTCTTACCTTCTGTTCTTGGGGGCCCTCTTCCCATGTTCTCCCAATCTGGGAATCGCGTTGAGAACAGCATTGAGGACTTAGAGAAATGATGGAAAAAACATGAAAAAACGATGGACAAAACCATCTGTAAGTTGGTATCCCTCGGCATCAACTGATATGCGGAATTCGAAGCATTCGAAGCAACTTGAAAGTCATTCCTTGGTCCTTGCATCATGGAACATGCCTTCTCTCTGACCCTCTGTGCGAGCGGCGTTTGGCATTGGACGCTGTTGCAACATGGGACATATGCTGAATGGTCTAAAGGAGGGATACCCCGTACCCCACAGTGAACAAACATGGCAAACGGAAGCACTGGTGGTCAATATGTAGATACTTGCAACTGGGGGATGTTCAGTTGCCATGTCAGATTCTGAGAGTGTGAAGAGACCCCAATTGCCCTCGGATTGGAAGAATAAACAACTGGTTCATGGACCCAATGTGGCTTCTCAAAAAATAGGGTCCCAAAGTTGCCCCACTTAAAATACTGGAAGACGATGAGTTGGAGCTACGCGCAGCGGTCCCAGTGCTTTGTCTGATCCCGAAATCCGCTCCATGACAGCTGTCTCAATGCTAAACTTTGGTCCCCAAAGTTTGCCATGGCAGTTCTATTTTTGGTGGAATACACAACAAGGAAATTCTCCACAGATTGCGACACATCTCTGCATTGTTTGCAATGTGAAACAGCAAACTCTGCAGTGACATAGGGGAGCAAACTCTGTCTGTTCATCCGAAAATCTCACAGACCGTGCCTCGAAAAGTTTGGTGGTCTCTGCTGGGACGGGTGGCCTTGGGGCTAAAGATCTCCCAGGGGATCAGTCAAAACTATTGTTTTTTTCATTGATTTTGGTTGACCAAGTTGACCCTCGTTGTTTTTAATTGATGTTCAGGAGTTTCTTTGATTTTGATGGGCTTTCAGTGATTTTCTATCTCGATGATCCAGCTCACTACCAGCTATTTGATGCGAAAATCGTGGTGCCACGGGTTTGATACACGGCCGTTTGGTGGTTCAGGAAACCCCCAAGAACAAGAACAAGCTTGAAAAATAAGTCGGGCAGGTATGACTTCTGGGTGTACCCGAGACTTGCATGAAACAATGGAAAGCAGCAACCCTCAAGAAAAATGATAGAACCCCCCACATTACCTGCACTGGTACAACGCGGACACTCCAATCAAAAACTGCAAGTCCGAAAGAAGAACACTTCGCCTGAATTTCCAACCCATCGATGTAGGCCTTTGTAAAACTCTTTAAGACCTGCACCTGAAGAAACACACTGATTCATGTTTACTTACTGAGCTCGTGAAAGTCGAAGCACCCCAGTTTCACCCACTGGTTTCACTGCATTCGTTTGGTGCAAAATCCATGGCCTCAGTGGAAAATCCATCCAGAGATGATGAAAATCATCCATGAATCATCCATGTATGTATATATATATATATATATATTTATATATATATATATATGTATATGTATATTATAATATATATACAATATATAATATATATATATACATAGATGAGGTTCCCATTTCAATGGCCATTGAGAAAATGGGGAATGTGCAGAATGTCCCCTCGCACCAGCGTTCGAGCCACAGCATCGTCTCCAACTTCTTGGCCTTTTCAATGTGTTCTTGTGCCACCACACAGGCACCTGAAACCAGTGAGAACCAGTGAGACAGCTGGCAGCAGTAGGTTATGCTGGACTGATACCTCGATAAAATTTAAGTGAACATGGCGAACTCGAAATGCACCGGGATAGTTTCTGCTTGCTACTTCTACCCAGGCAAATATATGCCCGTTACTTGACAAAAGCATCAAGAGTAGGGTCGGAAAAATGTAAGTTGTTGAAACCCCTGACAAGCAAAAACTGAAAATGGTGAAGGGAATCTCAGCCAGCAAATCTTGGATACTTGACCGGAGTTTTTTTTGGTGCGAAATGTTTTTGTACAACAAAAATGACAATACAACAATTTTGGCTGTTTCCATACATGCGGATCCCCAATAGCTGGATGGTTTATTTTTAGAAGGGAAACTCCCAGCTAGAAATGGATGATTTGGGGGTACCCCTATATTTTTGGAAACCCCCAAATGGTTGGTCAAAAGGGGCTGAAAAAAAGCCACCGGATCTCATGTGCAACTCCTTGCCCATCCACTTTCCTTTTTTGCGGCCAATCAAAAAACGTCTCTGTTGGATGTATAGACATTAGATGACATTAGTATATTAGTAGAGATATCATCACTTTCAAAATCTCTCAAATCTCCAGAAACATTCCTTCACTTTATCCCACTGCCAGCAGTCGGGTGCCCCGACGGGCGGCTTCGCCCAATTGCTTGGCAGCTTCCGCGCAGGCGGCGAGCTCCTGGAGGTGCTGGTAGATTGTCCAGCTTTACCAAAGGGTGGCTGTCAGGGTATATCACTATAACTCAAAGTATAACCAATATACTGATGGTTGAGAGTTAAGTCGCGTTTCTAGAGGGACTGTGGAACATCCTATAGGGATGGAGAATAACTTCAAAGCTGCAACCAGTCATTTAGAGAGGATTTCCTGAACAGCCAGAAATGGTTCAAGGGACCAGATCTTTGCCCAACTGCTTTCCTTTGAGCGCCATTTCTGTCAACGCTCTCACTGCCTGCCATGGCACAAAACCAAACTATCCCACCGATAAACTTCACTAGTGGTAGGCTTCCAATGTAAACCCCCAGAAAGATAGAAGAGCAAGTTACTGCTATTTGAGTTCTACTCTTTTTTTCGGTTGCTCTAGGACTCACAAAGAAAAGCTCCGATTCGGCTCCAGCATCACCCGGCTGCGGAAAGGGATCATGTGGACCGCCATCAATGGAAGGCAGGTGTGCATGGACTCCACTAACCTCAGGTGTGGCTCCCTGACGCGACCGGCGCGGAGAGGTCAGGTCCAGCGGCTAAGAATCCTGAAATCGGTGGGACCCTAAGGCCTCAATGCCTTAATTCGAATCCACTGAAAAGCAACTGAAAATCCAACTGAACCCTGGAACCCTGGAACCCAAAAATTGTGGGGGAAATCATGGGGAGATCCCTCACTTCCATACCGACATTGGGGGAAATCACTCGACCTGTCTCCCACTGGATCCACCAAGCAACAGCCACAAGGGCTGGACGCATAGCTGAGGAAAGCCATGTAGGCGCAACCAGCGACACATGCCTAGCACAGGGATATCGGCCACTGAGAAAAGGATGTTTCAGATTGTTTTGATGCATATTTGTGAGATACTTTGGATAATTGAATACTTATGATTAGTTGTGACAACTTCCATCAACGATCCCAGTGATGTTTCTTGGAAGGCTTCATTTTTGTTGGGTTTGGTAGGATTTCAGGATCGCAATTTTTGTTGGACCTCTGGGGATCCCCACGTACTGCCAGAAGGCTGCTGTTGTAGAGGCACCAATAGAGCTCCTCTCGAATCGCCTGAGGTTCCCCTGGTCGTGGTCCCTGTCTCTCTCCACGGTCCATTGAGTCCCACTTTTCAAACATCAAAAAATCGACGGGGGTCCAGGCTACGGTTTCGGGTTCTGGGTTCCCGGGCTTCTGATTGGGCGCTAAAAATCTCCACCACATGAAGGACGTCCTTCAGAGCATCTCGCAAGACATCTACCTGGGCAAACTTGGAGAGCCTTGGGTTGGGATGATGCCCGAAGCTAAACTTCGCATATGCAATGTATTGTACTGGTATTGCATGGCATGGCATGGCATGTTGTGTCATGGCATGTATGTATGTATGTATGTAATGTAATGTAATGTAATGTAATGTAATGTAATGTAATGTAATGTAATGTATGTATGCATGCATGTATGTATGTATCTATGTATCTATGTATGTATACAGTGTATACAGTGTATACAGTGTTTACAGTGTATACAGTGTATACAGTGTATACAGTGTATACAGTGTATACAGTGTAACAGTGCATATAATATATATATAATACATAATATAATATATATATATAATATATATATATATATACATATATAAGCAGGCTGCACTCAGCTTATTTCACTGCGACTGCAAAAGTCCACACGTCAGCAAAGCAGTTTCATGCTCAAAAGCTGACTGAATTCATCCCAGGCCAAGAGCCCATCCAAGGGCGGGGTTTTAAGTCTAGGGCAGGGGGAGCTTGAGAATGAAAACGTTCGATGACCAGCTTAACGTCAAGCAGGCTGCACTCAGCTTATTTCACTGCGACTGCAAAAGTCCACACGTCAGCAAAGCAGTTTCATGCTCAAAAGCTGACTGAATTCATCCATTACTCCCATGCCTTCCAAGCTCCCTGGGGTCATTGGCCTGGAAAAGAGAAAACCACGCTGTAGGTGGAATTGCCGCTTGAAGAAGTTTAATTGCCTCTTCAATGGTCTTGCTGAATGATCCTGCAAGCATTGCTATTTTGGCTTTGGTTGGTCCATCCAGTCTCTCTGTGTACGTCGTGTACATCACCTCTTGCAAGTATACTTCCATGACTTTGGTGGTGACCCATCTGCCTCTTCTCCTGACAATCTCACTGTTCTCACACTGTATCAGCAAGTGGGTGGCTCCTCCTGGCCGGAGGGAGCCCAGATCAAAAGGCTTCAGGCTTCCCTTTCTTTCTGTAGGCAAACCAACTGCTCGCAACAAATCACCAAATCTTTTTCGTAATGTGGCTGCTGAAAACGGCCACAACTTCACATCATGGCGCATGTCTCCAAAAACAGCGTCCAAAAATGCTAAAAGGTCTGGTGCATCTATGCGCGCAGCTTGATGCCTGGCTGCTCTTCCACGTGTCTTCGGTGACCGAATTCGTAGCATTCCAAAGACAACTCCTGGTGCTGAGTCTCTGGGTAGGATGAGATCCTGACGGAGGGCCAAAAAGACTTCGCCAATCCGTAGGATACCCGCCCAGGTGAGTCCAATGATGGCTGCTTCGAGCGGCCATCCCCAAACAACTGCAGTTGTCATCATTGCTAACAACACCGCTAACGGCATCGCTGGATGATGCTGGAAGGGCTCGTCAGCCAACCAAGCGTAGGCAAAGTCCCAAGCTGCTACCAGTTGTTTGCGGATGATTGGTCTGGCCGTTGAGATTGCGTTTATGGTTTCAGCATACTTACCATAAGCTTTACCAGCAGAAAACATGGCTTTTCCGTATTCGACTAACCAATTCGCAATCTCCTCTGCATCAGGTGGCTTTGCAGTCAACATCTGCGAAAGCAGAAGGCCATGTTGATCAAAAAGCCAAATTGCAAAATTCTTCAGAAGCCCTGATCTGTAATCCAAAGTCTGTTTCCGGACAACCCTGGTCGGCAGTGGGCAGTTTCCAGCTCGCGCCTGTGCGCGGGATCGCTCCAGCGCTGAGGTAGGTTCCATGGCATGAGCTAAACTAAACCCGCCGGCTACCAAAATCCAAAACCTCAAAGGGGCATGACCTAAAAACCTACCTCCCTTGTGAGTCCAGAGTCCAGCTAGGGCTAAGGTCAGAACAGTGAGGCAAAATCCAAGAAGAAGAAATCCAAATGAGGCAGGATGCCCGGTGCAAAGAAGGCTAAGTCCAGGAAACTCGTGAGGCAGACAGCTTGTGAAAGAGGTGACCTGTGGAAGAGAAGGGGGGTAAAATCCAAAGTCAGAGAAGACATCAGGACCATGCGCAATGCCAGCTTCAGTGCAAGGCAGAGACGATGCAAGGTGGACCAGGATGACAAGTCTTGCCCAATTTGCGGCCCATCGCACAAGTCCAGGTGCGTGCAACTTCTGAATCTCTTGCGCTCCAAAGAACTTGATGAGAGGGGCGCTTGATGGGGCACGCACTTTCTGCCCTCTTGTTGGATCATCAGCAACGTTCAATCTGGTGGGGGCAAAACCCCAGCCAGGGTATAAACCAGCCGAAAGCTGAAGAGCGGCTGATCTCTTGCAAGCCCGTTGGAGGCCGGCTGATGTAGATCTGCCTTTTGCAAGCGAGCCCTTTGCAACTCTGGAGTCAAGGAGGGCATTGAATCTCACATTGCTGTAACGCCTTGCAACGATATCCAAAACAGCTAAACCTCCATGGCTCTCAAGAACATTGATGTGGCTCTTTTTCTTCCAACACCAGCACTTCTCCTGAATCCACTCGTTGGCAATGAGCAGGTCATTGATGACTATGCTTTCGTAGCCATCAACGCTGGGAGCATCACGGTCAAGGGCCGCATCTCGCCTCAACGCTGCTGCGAAGGCCTCCGCTAGGTGCCTAGATAGCTCCCAAGTGTAAACTGCTGACTGCTTGGTGTAGGCGCCTTGGATTCTAATGTGCTGGTGGCCTCCAGGACACCTGGTCTCAAGCTTTGAGGAATCCAACAGGTATGTGAGGAATCTGAACTCCTTCCTGTGTGGGGAACCAAACTGGCACGAGGCTATGACCGACTCTTCAAAACCCAGAGCAATGAGTGTACTCCAGAACCTCAACCATGCCATCTTGCTAAGTCGAGGCTGTTCTTTTCCACATGGGCGCCGGTGTCTGTAGCCTACCTTCAGCAGGGCAAAGGATCGAAAGGCTAAGATGTTGCCGGTGAGGGTCTTTGGGTTGAGCCTGTCAAAACCTTCTGGCTGCTTATATGACCGCACTGCTGGATGAGCTGCAGGGCTGAAAGTTGTGCAAGGCGGTTCCGTGAGGAAAGCCCTGAACCTCTTTGATGCGATCATATGCATGCACCATTCAATGACTCTCAAATCAGTCATGTCGTAGTGGGAAGACATGCTCAAATCCAAAGGTGGGGCAACTGTAAAACCAAGCTCCGCGAGGCACTTTGAGACCCTGGCTGCTCCCCCAAAGAACTCCACAAAGTCGAAGTAGAGGAGAGGCGACTTGTACGGATGCTCATCAGGACACTCAGGATGGTTGATAGGGTCAGCAGTAGGGAGGTCATGAATCTCCTCCCCAGCAGCAGCAAGAGTAGCAAGGCCAACTCCATCGAGGCGTGTGTAGCACCCCTTTTTGTCACTGCCAAGCCAGAGCACCTCGGCTAGGTTCTCATCGATCTTTGTGGAGACAACTGCACCACGCCCAAGAGAAGCGTCAGACGCAAATATCTCTTCCACATAATCAACTGCAACATTGGAGGCCGCAATTGGCGCCAACGCACTCAGCAAGGCGAGCTCCTCAGCAACTGTCTTGGTCATTGGAACGGCACAGTTGACGCCGTATCGTTCTGCAGATGCTGCTTCAGCAAACAAGTTGTCTACAATAGCCATCATGCATCTACGGTACATCAACACAGAGGTCCAATTGCCTGCCAACCTTGAGAGCACCTTCGCACTACAAATGGGGAGGGATGCCGCCCTCAAACTCAGAGAAGAGAGGGCGATGCGCTTCGCCAAAGGTGCAGCAACCAACGTAACGCCACGCTTGACGGCATCTTCCGAGGAGACGATCTCTGCACCAGCGGCCTTGAAACAGCAAGCTGCTACTACATCCTTTTCTGGTGAACCCGGCAGGTCGCTTTTCTCATAAGTGCTGCGTGCATGGAGAAGAGCATGATGAGCAAATGACTCCTCAGGGTCTTGACCGACCTCCTCTGCACCAATGGCAAAGTAGTCATCAATGATCAGTCCCTCCCAACGCTGGGCAAGTGGAAATAAAGCATGGCCCCTCAGGCGGTGCTTCTCATCCAAGGAACCCCCATCAACCAGCAGAGTTTCATGGGCCTGAAGAGCAAATTCAACACCAAGGTGGTCTCCCTGAAACAGTGACCCAAAACCAACGTACCATCTGTTGCCGTGGTCATGTGTCTCAATGGCTTCGATGCCAAAACCGTCTCCATGAAGTTGCCTATTGGCTGAACCCCTCCGCTTTGCTGCTTGCTCTTGCTCAATAGCTCGTGCCAAAGCTACACATCCAGTGAGCTCATCGGCCTGATACTGGAAAGGTAGCAAATTGGAGTTTGCCCGAGCTTCTGAAACTTTAGCTTGATGATAGAAATCCCTGCGGTCCGTGATGCTACCCCTCAATTGCTGCTGAAGAGGCTTGACCCGCAAATTTGTCAGCAAAAAGCCTGGAGGCAGGTGCCTTGATGGGCCATCAACCGAGAACTCTCGCGCATTGGGTACCCGTCGGTCACCAATCTGCCTGTCAACTACGTTGGACTTGTGAGCATTGAAAACACGGCAGAAATGTCCATCCTGTAAAGGTCCTCTAAAAAGCCTCAATAGGCCCTTTGCATCCCAGATCTTCGCAAGCCGCAGGTTTTCCTCTTTCGACTCAAGATGAAAGGCGGGCACCTGCGCCCCTTGGGTGCATTGCCCATGAAGAAGAAAACGGGGCTCTTGAAAAGGCATCCAAAGTACTCCGCTGATGTACTCTTCAATTGGCCATGCTCCCTCGCCAACCAACTTGAGTCGCCCTGCATCCAAGCTTTTGTAGGGCTGAAGTTCAGGGTGTTCACTGACCGGGCAGAGCTCAGGGTCCTCTTCAAACTGTACTGGTTTCGTCTGTGCATAGCTTTGGCGCAGCTCTTGATTGTTGGAAACAAAATGCTCAAGCTGCCAAATAGCAGCAGCAAGGTCTGGGCCGGAACGACCCGGAACCAGGGGAAACTCTGAGGAGTCGCTCCCGCTCACAACCAAAAGTGACCGTAGCCTAGCAAAACATCTCAGCTGCCATGCATTCGGTCGCCTCCCAATCTCATCCAAACTTGGAAACCTACCCAAATACAAATAATTCAGGCAAAAGACAGTGATGTGCAGCAAACGCTTTTGAGCAAGGGCCGCAAGTCTTCGTTTGGAGAGTCTGGGGCCACCACCACTGAAGCATCCTGGATGCGGCACTGGCAATGGAAAAGTTGTGGTAGACGAACTGGATGTCCGCCAAGTCGCAGTGAAAGACCTGTGCAAATGCCAGGCAAACCTCGTACGGCTCCTGGCAATCATTCTGGGCAAACAAATGGCCCACTTGCAAAAACTGGTGGATGCTAAGAGAGGGTTTGGCTCCGGCCCCTCAGAAAAATTGTTGCAACCATCAGTAGAAAAACTCCATGGTGGTGTGCTCAAGCCTCTGTCTCTTCTAGGCCCGCTTGTTGTGCCTGGCCCTTTCCTCTGCCTTTCTTCTTTGCATTGGGTTTTGCCTTTGCCTTTGCTGTGGCCCCCACGACGTCTGACGAAGTCTCTGAAGCCCATTTGGTTGAGGCGCCCGTCAGTTCGGCTCGTTTGGCCGTAATGACTTCCATCTCTTTCAAAAAGGCTAGTGCCACAGTGACCCACTTTTGATCCGCTAATGGAGCGAAGCTGCGGGCCCGTGAAGTGGCCGTCAGGCTTCTGTTCACAAAAATTGAGCTGGGTGGGTCCTCCTGAAGGCAAAGCAGTGTGGCCAGCTCCATACGACCATTGTCCAATGATGCCTGCTCTATCGTCACAGCCAACAAGGCCACTGTGTCCTTCGCAGCTTCCATGTTCCCACACATCATGAAATCGAAAGCTGTCATCACCTGATACTGGAGCTGACCCAATTCGCGGTGCCGCCCATAGCCCCCGAATCTCTCGAGGTATCTGACTCCACAGATGCCCTTGTCCACCAGCTCCTGCGGCGTCACATCTGCTGAACTGGTTGGGGCCATGCGTCTGGACATGGCTTGAGTGACTGCTCTGAAGAAAGTGCCTCGATGTGAGGCCAGCTCCGCTTGCAGTCTCGCTCTTCCAGCAGCTCCTCTGGTCGAAGCACCTCCTGCCCCCATGGTCAAATCGGTCATAGGGTCCTGCTGAGCCTGGGCAATTTGGGCGACCAGAGTGGTCAAAGCCTGGCTTTGAGCATAAACCGCTCGGGCCAACGCATTGTCTGAAGTCAGGCCAGACTCCACCTCCTGCAAAGGCTTCTCCTCCTCTAACGCCTGCAACTCTAAGGGCTTGGAAATCTGTGGAGAAGCCAACAAACCAAGGTTCGGTCTGGTAGCCGTTCTCGGCGGAGGTTGAACAGCCTTTGCCGCCATAGAGGGGCCTCCAGTTGGATTGCTGAGCGCCATCCCCAGTGGATGGCCAATCGCCAAAGCTGAAGCTGACTGCATCTTGGGGAGCTGAGCCTCCAAAGCATCCTGCCGCTCCACAAGGCGGGTCAATTGCTGGGTCATTGTTGGCAGGCTCCCCATGAGTGAATGCAGATCCGAGGCCAAGGCAGCAGTGGTGATCCTTTTGGGCTTTGCACCACCTGCGATAGGCGTAGCCGCTTTTGGAGTGGCGCTTCGCCTTCGTGTAGGCCTGTCTGGAGTCAGGGGAGGAAGCTCCTCCTCTTCGTCTGGCGTGTAGAAGGCAGCGCGCTGCTCGGAAGACTCCCGTGCCCAAGCTCGGACGCCTGCCAGAAGGCTCTCCAATGCTGGAAACGCAAAAGGCGAATCCTCGTCAAAACTGAAGACGGCCTCTTCGCTTTGGTCGAAGGCTCGCATGTGAAACAGGACCTGATCCGTGCAGTCCACCACCAAAACTTCGGCTTCCATGCCTGTAGGTGAAACAACTCCTCCATCTTCCAAAACCAAAGGAACAACTGTTCTCAGGGACGGCCCGAAAATTGCGTGCCCGTCTCCTGTGTTGCCAGCATCTATCACGTCCTCTGCAAGAAACATGCTGGGAAGTGCTAACAGGAGTCCACCCTCCCGTTTCATAAGCACCAAAACGGAACATTCTGTAGGCTCTTCTCCTTCTTCCGGAGGGGGCCAAGTGAGGACATAGGGAACAACCGCCTCGGAGGCAAGCACGATGTCCTCCGCAGTCAAGTAGGAAACTCCGTCCAGAGTGTCCATTGTTCAGGCTAGGCTCTGACCTCGTAGTCAGTAACTCCCGCTCCCGCAAAATAAATCTTGGCTTCACTCTCACTGGGAAAGGCGTGAGAGATGGAATTGGACGTAGCAATGTCCCCGATGACTCTCCAATAAGAGGCAGCGGAGTGGCAAAGCAAAGGCTTGGACAATCCTTCTGCTCGCAAAATTGCGTAGAAGCGAGGCCTAATGTCCAGCTGCACAGACCTGTTAGGAGTGCAAATGCGACCACCCAACACCGCCTTTGCCCACTGACCGGCTTTCCAAGCCCGCCGCACTCTGTCTTCACCTGACAACGTTGAACCGGTGAGTCTCGCCGCCAAGTGCAACTGCTCCGCTGGGCAAGGGCTGAAACTGGAAGCAATAGAATCCCTGAACTCACGGGGGATCTCCTCAGGTTGTGAATCCACGTTGGAGACCACCTCAAAAGAACCCAAAGTGCTCCTAGGAGAAGCAGCAGCAATGGACCCAGGTCGGGTGAGCTGGCGCAGCAGACGGGTAGCAGGGTCAGCAGGGCCCTTGATGGAAATCTGGAGTTCTCCCAACCAACAGCTAAGTTCCAACACCTCGCCGTCTTGACTGCTTGTGCTCATTAACGTACCCAGCAAGTGCTGAGTAACGATCAGAGGTGCGGGAATGGTCAGAAGATGATGGAGGCGAGGGCACAGGCAAAAGGATGGTCCCGAAGTGTTTCCAGCAGAGCCACAGACCCAGGACAGCTGAGGAAAGTCCAAGAGCAAATCCAAGGAAGAGGGTCAGAAGGTAAGTGGCAAAGCTGGGCTGAAAACAGTACACCGGACACCCTAACCCGAAGTAGTTAGTTCTTGAACCCTCAACCGCTAGCTGGAAGGACCTGAGGAGAACATCAAATCCTACCATGGAGCTTGAGAATGAAAACGTTCGATGACCAGCTTAACGTCATATACATATATATATACATATATATATATACATATATATACATATATATATATACATATATATATATATTATGTTATAAGTTATATAATGTTCCGTATATATATGTATATATATATGTAAATTCATATATTTATATTCACATGGTGAGTATCTGGGTTGCTTTACAGGAACCCAGAAAAACTGAGACGCGACCCAGTCGCCCAGAATTTGTCAATTTTCATCCAAGTGGTTTGGAGGCCCAGCGAGAATTGCTGGGTCAGACTGCTACCACGTGGAATCAAAATAGCTGGTTAATGGTTCATCCAAAAAGAAATGTTTTTTTGGTTTTAATCCATCACCCTTGTCATGTTTTGGGTCTTCTGAAACCCAGGATGTTGAGGGGGTCACTTGTCTTGTTTCAGATTCATGACATGGGAATTCGTAGCAAATATGTTTTTCCAGCTGGAATTTCGAGATTCCGGGAGCAACAGAATACTTGAAAACCAGTGAAAACCTCTCCATTTCAGGCTGCAAAGCTCTAACCTTCCAGGCCCAAAAGAACTGCTTGGCGTCCAGACTGTGTCTGACCTGTGGGCTGAGCCGTGTCACCGCCAAAATTGGCAGTTCATTTTGGGTGTAAAGATTTATTGGAGAAAGTGGACTCCATAGGTTTCAACTATCACATTACACGATTCTTTGAATCACTTTTGTACTATTTTGTACTGTCATGCAGATGATTTTCACACATTCGATATGGAAATCTTCTGGACGTTTTCATGTTGCCATCAGAGAGCAGTCGCAGAAGGTGCCACTTTTGTTCAGCCGGGCTCAGAGTCCCCCCGATTTTTGGAGTCAGAGTTCCAACAGCAACAACAAGACCAACAACAAAGTTCACCATTCCAGTCAGTCCCTTTTTTCAGAAGCGCATGTCCATCATGATCTAGATATATCTAGATGATCTAGATCTGCCTCAGCACGGCATCGTCGCGGTGGATGGTCTGCAGGTACAAGGCATAGGATGCACCCAGGAGATACCGCAGCAGAACCTTCAAGCTGCGATGGGCTGTCGAGAAATCCCCCACGGGCATTGAATGGGATTGTCATCCATCGGGGATTGTCGATTGTCCATTTGCCATTTTTCATTACCGGAGGGTACATCAAAATGGCAGCTTGTTAAAAAAGAGAAACGTGTTGAAGAATCATCTTGCTGGTTTGTTGATTCCCTGTCAATTCCAACTTTATATAAACTTTTTCTGGGATATATATATATATATACTTTGCATATATATATATATATATTTATTTATTTATTTATTTACATACATATATATGTATAATATATTGTATACATAATCATATACACATATTTTGAAATTGCGTTTACCAGTTTACCCATCTGTTTCCTCACAAAAAAAAAAGAAAACAGTAAAAATCGAGATTTGATGAGATTTGTATGGCAACCCAATCCATCAAGTCATCTCGGCAAGGTTCCATTCAAATGGTTTTCTCCGAAAAAGTAGTATACCCCATATATGCCAATGGTTTTGTAGCATTTTCTCAATTAAAATCGTGATTTCTGGCTATCCGATATTTTCAGACCCAAATCTTCAAAACCCATTCCATCTCATGCTCTAGGTATATCTCCGACAAATCTCCGAGATATCCCCATGCACAAAAAGATCCAAGACTCCAATCCTACTAAAACTGCGCATTTTTTGGGGGGTCCAATAAGTGGAGGGGGATCCCCAATTTATGGATGGTTTATGGATGGTTTATGGATGGTTTATGGATGGTCTATGGATTTGGAATAGAAAACCAAATCTATCAATGGATGATTTGGGGGGTAAGCCAGGTTTCCAGGCCGACACCTTTAGCGAGGGTGTGTCACCCAAGTCCTTCCTGGGCCGGAGATTTCATGTGGGGATTCTGCCCGAATTTTTGGTCACTTGGGCTACAATTTGATGTCCCTTCCAAACGAATCATGGCAATTATGGGGTGAAGGTTCCAAGAAATATTCACGTCACCCTAGTTTTCTTGGGAATCAGGTGCTAAAACGGGAGGAAAGTGCCAAGAAAGTGCTTTCTTTGGCAGCCAACTCCTGGCAAGACTTCAGGAAAGTAAACCTTTAAATGGCCGGGGAAAACAGAGGAAAACCACAAGGTCCAAGAAGCTAAGATTGTGTCCAACAACTTGAAATTTCTTGGAAAATGTTGATAAATCATAATTTCTTGGACTTTCTGGTAATAATCAAACAAAGATCCGAAAAAATAAGAGTTGCTAGTGACATTCGACCCAATCGGACCCAGGAATGCTCCCAGCCCAGCCTCTCAACTTCTAAGCGCAACTGCGTGGCCCGGTCACAGTAGCGGTAGAACACCTGGGGCCAGGGTTCGAAGGATCGAGAGCATCATTTCCAGGTCAACTCAGGTCAACTGTCCTACAGTATCTTTGGGGGTTGCTGCATGCAGTAATAATGCAGTACTGAAGTGATCCTATCAGAGGTTACCATACCCTGCCATCTTTGGGGGTTAAAAGCTTCCTCCTGAAACTTTTGAAGTTATCATATTCAAATTAGTTGGATAATGAGATAGAAAACCCTCTTGATGCCCGGAAGCAAATTCCATGGGTTTCCTATCCACTCACTAAGCCATGGAACCTGACTTCAGAGATGTGCCGAAAACAAAGACTACAAAAGGTGCGCAGGTGCGTTTTTCTGCTATTTTGATGGTGTTTTTTTAGCGTGCAAATATCATTGAATATCTGTGTGTATATATATACATAATGATGTCGAACCCACAATTATCAACCCAGACCATCGACAATTATCCACCATTTGGGGGCTCTCATAAATCATTCCAAGTAAAGGTACACCCAATAATCAATCATTGGGCATTTATCTTTGGGGCATCCGCATTACATCCCAATTATATCCCCAGACTGGTTGTCTTACAATCCCGTCGGGTGAAATCCCGTTGACTTTCGATCCCACATGGCTTCGTCGCTGCATTTCCATAGTGGATAATGATAATCCATGATACTGGCTTGTAAGCTAGTATAATCCCCAAGACTAACCGAGGTTTAGCAGCCACATGACTTGACTGACTTATCCGATGTTTTTTCACTTCGTAAATGGATGTTGAATAAAGGTTAAAGATAGAATTTCCAACCCCTTACGAACGGGATCCGCAAGGAACGAGTTCATCGGAGCCCACCTCCTGGTAGGCTAAGTCGTAGCGCCGCAGCCCGATCAAGCGCTCACCGCACTTGCAGATCTGGTGCGGGGCTGTAAAACCATCAGAACAAACATTGGACAAACATAAATCTATGGATTCCAAACGATGGATGTATTCTGTATGGATCCACCGCAGCCTGCTGCACCGAGCCATCTCTCAGTTTCGCCAACACGGACTTCTTCTCTTCCCGGGAACCAGTCCCCTGGGGATGGGAGTGAAAGTAGGAATTCATCGGGAAAATCGTGGTTTTTTAAAAGGGTGAAGAATGGTGGTTTAATGGTGAATAATGGTGAATTTTCCCATGAATAATCGCCCATAATTATATGAATATCACCCAATAATTATCCCAGTTCATAATGGTGAATCATTGATAAAGGATACCTACTGGGATATTCACCAGGTTTACCCTCTGGTAATCAAACACCGCTAGCTGGAAAGTACCCTATACAAGAAGGTTTTAATGACAAAATCATCTACAAATTGGTGATTATCCATTGCTATGTTTGAGTACCGGCTCTTTTGGTGTTGTAGGTGTTGTAGATGGTGTCCAGTTGCTGGATGGTTTCAGGTTCATGGGATTCCACCATGATAATTGTCAAAAAAAATGTGTCATTAAATACATGCAACCTCTAGAACAAAATCATCATCCCTCATGTCTGGTTCGAAAGAATATTTTTATATACTTTTGGAACCTCCAATCTCGGTCTGCGCGGCTGATTGCAGTTTTTTATGTTTCCCAATCCTAGATATTTTTTGATGGGGACAATCAAATTCACATGGATTATATTGGTATAATTTTTCCCATATCAAATGATCATATCATATCCTTCCAATCAACAACAATTGCATCACATTGATTGAATCATTACATATGACATATGATTCATCATATGATGCAGTACGACTCATATTCCCAGATTCCCAATATTTTTCTTTACAAAAATGTCCCTGTTGCACACGGCTGGGTCCCTGCATCTGAGTGGCACTCGCCACTTGTGTCAAGATCTGCACCACTTTCTCTTCCAAGTCCTCCTGGGATGACCCACTAACCAGTTGGTTGGATTTGGAGGTTCCGTAAATGGGGGTACCCCCAGATGGATGGTTTACAATGGAACATCCCATTTTTTATGGATTTAGGGTACCCTTATTTTAGGAACCCCCATTTGTGTGAAGAACAATGGTGAAAAGTCAAAGCGCCGTGGCGAATTCCAGGCAAAATGTGACCATTTTTTTCAATGAACAAAAAAAACACGTCCACAATGAGATGGGCCGTCCTCCATGTCAGAGTTTTGACGATTTTTTTTGGGATTACATTTCAGGTTGGTCGTTTTGGTTGGAACACGTGCTGGCCACAACAATGCGGTGCTGGATTTGTTGTTTCATTTTTTTTGCAAACATCACTATTGGCCCCGGTTTGTTGCAATTTGCTACAAACACAAGGTTGTCACGAACAGTGTGAAACAACAACACTTCGAAGCCCAAGCAGCGTCAAACCAAAGACAATCATGCAAATACAATCACAACGATCAACGCTCTGAAATGCAACATTACCATCCACCCAAAACCGAGTACATAAAATTCATGTTTTACAGATTTGAAACACGTCAATCAACCTAGGTCAAAACCAACGCCATTACTGTGATGTGACCCCGATTGACACAAATCGAAATCTGCAAAAAAAAATGAATCAGGGTTTGCAATCAATTCAGTTTCGATTCAACCTATATTATAAATCAAACCCACAATGCCACCCCAAGCATGAAATTTAGGTTTTTACTTTGATTCCGACAAAAAAACAATGCAGCGTAGTTTCAACGGTTTGATTAATGTTGACATTCAACAACCGCAACCGGTTCCAGTAACAGATCCCATGCCATGCGACACCAGTTCAGGCACGGTGTGGTATGCAATATTGTGACTAACAAACGTGGAATTTCGAAAAGTTCAACATTTTTTCCAAACGTGGCAAGCATCCAGCACCAAATATTATTCTGCAAACCCGTTCTGACATGTGCATTGAAAGATCAGCAAAGCTTCTTTCTTTTTCCACTATGGCTTGTCACGCAGCCTTTCTTAGGCTGTAAGGGCTAGGCTGCAAGCTGTGTCCAGGTGGTGAATGGGGACGGTGGTGGGTCTCGAAAGTCAAAAAGGTGACGAAACCCGCCCACCCTCCCTTGAGAGGAACGTTGCATGTTTGATAACATGCATTTGCATTCATAAGGTTTTGTCTCAAGTGACATGCACATTATTCTGCAAACCCGTTCTGACATGTGCATTGAAAGATCAGCAAAGTTTCTTTCTTTTTCCACTATGGCTTGTCACGCAGCCTTTCTCCCCAACTTCCAACATTCTGCAGACAAGCTGTTCCAAAACTATAGAAGCTTCAGAGGACACATCGATTGCAGACCTGAAGAAAGGTAAACTGACATCATTGCGAGATGGGTGGTCAGCCAAATTGCTTTTAGAGGGCACTCTCGCAAGCCATGTGACTGCATGAACTGAAGCTTCATGTTCTGCAAAGAAACCAGCTAACTTATCCACAACTGCGTTGTCAGAAGACCCTCTGAGGAGAGAAAACTTGGAACCCTCATTGTCCACAAATAAAATGCATCGCTTGTTCACAAATCTTCGCTTCCAAAGTATGAAGGCTACTACGGCTGACAAGGTCTCAGCCTCAAAGATGATTTGCTTTTTGACAAGTTCGCCCAAAGCATGCCGTACGTGTTCAGGCACTTCCAAAGAAAAGTAAAGCTTATCGTCACCTTCACACAAAACTCCGCCAAGACCGCAAGGCCAAACCAAGCTATCACGCTCGTAACATGCATCTGTGAAAACAATCACGTTGCAATTGCCCAGAGCACAAACTTCTCTAGGGATGTTGTTCTGCAGTAGCTCTTTGAACAGATTGATAAAGAACTTGTCTTTGGACTGCAGTTTCAACTTCCTGCCTTCCGCAAAGTCACTCAAAACTTTAAGACACCTGCGGCCTGTGCGACCAAACAATTGACTTTCGGCAAATTGCATTCTTCCACGTAGCCTTTGCGCCACTTTGGATTTGAGAACACCTTCATCCAGCACTGCCTGCAGGTCTGAACAAAGCTCTTGGATCCTAGCCTCTGTATTGCATATAGTCGCTCGGCCCCTTTCAGAGTCAGACAAATTAATTGCTACTCCTAGAGCCTCACAAGAATCTGAAAATGGTTGGCATTTGTCACCATCTTCTGCAAAAACCCAGCCCAAAAGCCGGAAAAGTGAAATCACAGTACTTTCTGCACAACCAGATAGGGCTGGCTTGCTGCATGTTATGAAGTCATCGTAGAATGACGTCCACATCAACTTGCAACCTACAGTTCCAATCCACCATATGGCCCTCGCCAAACGCAAAAACGTGTGGACGCTGCGAGTTGCTCCAAATGGCAACACACAGCATCTGAAGTACTTCATGCATTTGTCCTTTGGATCAAAAACTCGAATACAAGCAAAATCTCGGCCAACTTGACACAGTCCTACCTGTCGGTAAGCGCTCGTTAAATCAAAAGTTCGGATCACAAGCCTGGGGTCAACATTGCCTTCATTGCACAAACAAAAAACCAGAAAGCCAAAACTGCACATGCCACATCAATGGTGTGTAAAACAGGTGACTCAACAGAAGTTACGGTGCTGTTCACACCTGACTCCGAAAAATCGTCAATGAGACGCACCTTTCCCTTCTTTTGCAACAAGCCAAAACGCCTGGAAATGGGTTGGTCACCGGGCACACTGCTGCGGGGCAGCGGACCCTGTAACCAACCCCTTTCCACTTCCTCAAGCGTTTTTCTCCAAACTTCTGCATCTATAATGGGGTCACCTGATCCCAAATTGTCAGAGTCCAGCTTGGGTCTAATGCGCGATGCTGCTTCACGTATTTCTGCATCTGTCGCAACTGCCGGAGTAAACTTTCCAGGGAGCATACCTGTAGCCGGAACCTCCCCAGTGAGACTGGCACCAGTGATTAGCTCGTCCACAACACCCAAGTCAGGAAAACCAGTATCAATCAGCATCTCTTTGAACACTAAAATTCGCTTGTTGCGCACAGCTGAAGCAACTTTGGGGTCCATACTATCCTTAAGACTGCACTCATCGGCACTGAGCTGTTTCGCCCGACTCACCCACTTTGCAAGAAAGGAAGCCCGGTGCTTCACTACTTCATGATCAGCTGCATTGAAATTGAAAAGAATGGCTTCCCTGAGCTCATGTGGAAGCGCCAGTTCGGCTGCTAGTGGATGCTGGGCTTTCATAGCTTCATTCAGAAACTCTTCTTCCGAAAAATAAACTCCAAAAAATTTCAATTGCACCGTACAAGGGAAAGCTGCAATCTTGGCCAGGTCCAGATTGTCAAAACAAACATCCAAACATTTCAAATTGCATTGCTCCGTCAGTTTCGTGCCAAGTTGTTGTATATCGTCCGCCCCAACTGAAATTTCATACAACAATTTGCATGCATTAACATCCAAAGGTTTCTGAGGCCAAATTTGCCTATGTTGCAACCAAACACCAGCAATCTTTGTGCGAAATTCTGGAAGGAATGTGGGTATCTTGGTTGTGCCTTGTTGCACATCAGAGAAAGCCCGCGCTGCTTGATTCATGGAAAGGTCGGGCTGAGGCACAATATTCTTTTTGCTAAGCGCCAAAGCAATGGTGTTGGCGATTGTATCACACAACTGCATGGGGTAGTGCACTTCCAGAGCTGTTGCAAAGACTCTCCTTCCATTCACATGCTGCATGCCCCATGGTTCATGTTTGTGATTACCTGGACATGTTTGGTTGATTTCAGCTATTTCAGAAAAGTTGCCTGAAAGCTTGGTCCACTTAGGACGCATGGAGCCGTATGCACATGCTTGATGCACTTGCTCTATCGCCATATGTTGATACTGTCGTTCCACCCAGGGTGAGACCAGCCAAAATAGAGAGTCTCTTGGATTTTCACAAAGAAAAAGCTTGTCCAAAGCGCAACACTCTTCATAGCAAGCAGCAACAAAATCATACAAAACATTGGATTGGCTGACACGCACGAAATCTAAACCTTCCAAGTTGTCAACGCCGTCAGGCTGTTCCACTGTACGCAAGGGCTGTGGCAAATTTTCAACATCATCCAAATGAATTGTTCTGGCTTTACTAGCAGTTCCGCAAGGAGGTGCAATGAAAACGGCTTTGACCTGTGGCATCCTGATCCATTCGAGCACAAGCTGTTGGGTAGAAAACTGTGTCAGATCCAGCTTCGTAATTGACGCCTTTGGCGCTTTGGGCACATGTTTGTCGACAGCTATTGTATCAAAGCCCAATCGTTTAAACGATGCACTGAGACCCGCTGTACCGCAACATAACTCTAATACCACAGCATGAGAGTCCTTCTGCACATTGGCCTTGGGGCCTTGTAGTCACTCTGCAGCTTTTGGCATGTCATTGCTATGCGCCTCACGGAAGGCATGGGCTTTGAAACATCCGCCTCGGAAACACACATGTCTGCCCTTTGGGCAGCTCCCACCTGCAGGCGCCTTGTTGCAGCTTGAAATGTTGTAGTCAAAGCAAATAGGACGGTTCTTTGCATCTCGCCCCACGCATCCGTGAAATCCTTTTGGTGCTGCATTTGAACCTGATGACTTCCCACCTTTGCCAGCTTTACCTTTGCCCTTACCCTTGCTTGCAAATTGGGTAGGGTAAGGCTCATTGAAGTTCTTCCGCACAGGTGCTTGGACTTCGTCTTTGACTGCAAATTTTGGCAAAGGCACCAAATGGAAAGCAACCGTATATTCCTTGAGAGCAGCTTCCAATGCAGCGTCCAGAGGTTTCACATCATCAGCGCCAGGGCGTATATCTGTCACTCCTTGCGCAAGAACACTGAAAACCTCCTTGTCAGCACGAAGGACCTGGGCAAGAGTTGTCGCCTGGAACCCTGTAGGTGGTTCAGTGCTGAGGTGCCTTAGGAGTCGCTCTGTATAAATTTCATGCACTCGAAAAGAGATAAGGTTGGCGAATTCATACGCTAACCCACGTCTCTTAAGGCATAGAGCAAGGTGGAAAGTGGTGGATATTGCTTCGTCCGGGATGCTTTTCGATTCCTTGATAGCTAATGTCCCGGCATCCAACTTTAGCTTTTTATCCGTTCTTCCAGTGGTAATCTCAAGCTCCCTGCTCGTGCATCTTTGAGGCTCAATGTACTTCAAGACGCGTGACTCAAATTGTGCACAAACTTCATCCAACAAAGCATGGGATGGCTCCCCAACACCATGAATGTGCAGCCCATTGAACCTCGTGCGCAGGACATCCAATCTTGCCGCTTTTTCTGCAAAAGGGATTGCTTTTGGAATACCAGGGTCTGGTGTTTCCACAGAAGCTCTAATAGTAGCTGTCATCACAACCTCGCTCTCAAAATGCAAACGTCTCAATGCAGCAGCGGCCCCCATGGTGAGTGGGATTCCATTGTTCCTGTCAGTGGCCCAATCTGTAAATGCGCGTTCCTCAAATTCAGTGCCTGGCCTAAAGATTGCAAAGGCCAAATGGGCCAGCGTTGAGATCCCTTCTGCTTTGAGCCTTCCAACAAATTCGGATGGCACTCCATACTCAGCTGCGCGTGAAGCGAAGTGGGCTTCACTGTCCTGAACTCCAGCCATCTTGAACCAAAGTCTCAGATAACATGAAAATTGATCGCATGATCAACATGGAGGCAAAGACAAGTTGCACAAACCCAAATTGAACATGTAAGTGACAACACTCTCACAAAAAAAAACAAGAAAAACGTCAAATTGCGCAAGCAACACATGTAGCAATGATATTGACATGAAATCCAAGTTGTGCTGGACATACCAGCTTATGCATGCATTCACAAATGCTGAACAAACTGTTGACATACAACAGTTTTCAAGTTGTTATCGACCAAATCAAGCTGTTGACATACAACAGCTTAATGTTGAAGCGCAAGCTCCAAACTTTTTCATACCCCACAGAGAGGTGCGTCACAGGCTGTGCGCAAAGCACTTGCCGCATCTCAACCCAGTCAGTGCTGGGATCGCTACGTAGGTGGCTCCCATAGGTCTGCCACAACGGAAGGTGGTGTCATTCCTTCTCTCATGGATGACGTTGGTCTTCACATTGATGTACCACTTTGGCACAAGAGCTGGCCCTCTGGAGGAGCTTGCCTTCTCTTTCGGTGACTCCTCCCAGACATAGTCATCGCTGTCATCTGACTCGGAGCACCCACTGGATTCTTCTTCAGATCCAGAGTGCCAATCTCGCAAAAGATCATGCTGCTCTTCAAGGTCAATCACTGAGCCATCCCAGCTGCTGTCAGGCCAAGTGAACTCCTCTTTGACAGGGATGCATTGTAATGGAGTGCCAGGTGAATACCCATCCGAGCCTCCATCCCATACCACACCACTTGGACTCTGTGCTCCTGCTGCATCTTCCGCAGTCACACCATCTGATCTTGCATCCGGGCCGGCATCACCAGCAATGTCTTGAGCCGTGTTGGCTTGAGCTCCATGCACGGCTTGATTCCCAGCTGTCACCGGAACTGCAATGTTGAAGGGCGTCACCGGTGCGCCTGCCGGTGTTGCTGCTGCGGGTGTAATCATCCCAGACCTTGTCTTATCTGGATGAAAACCCTTGTCCTTGATTGAGGTGAGCACCCCTGTCAGCGAGCGCACGGCACTGGTGATCAAATCACGGGAATACAAAACGGTTGCACCTTGCACACTTTTCGCATGCCTGGCAAGAATGGCTCTGTGTTCTTCTGGAACACCAAGCTTGGCACACCAAGAAAGCGTTGTAGCTTTCATCGAGTGGGTCGTGATTTTTCTGCCAGCAATGGGTCTTCCGCTTGACATGAAAAGCCGCTTGATGAAATGGTTGAGTTCCTGGGAAGTGATGTATCGCTCGTTCCATCCTTGCACTCCTTTGTTGGGAGCCAACAACATAGGGACTGGCTCCTCTTTCGGATTGCGCAGGCCAACCAGTCGAGGAAGTTCAAGATACATCTTTGCCCAGTTCTCACCATTGATTCCCACAGCTGGTGCTACAATTGGCAGCAATTTCGATTTTGCATCCAGGCTACGGGCACCTTTGTGCAGAGCAGCATTCACCTCCAGAAAGGCGTCCTCGGAGTCCAAGAACAAATCTGTCACGGCCAGTAGGTCACTGAACCTGGCCCTGGCATACAGCATATGCAGAAGGTGCCCAATAAAGACCCGATCAATGTCACTCTTTGTGGAATCCATAAAGCTGTGATGCAGGAACTCCACATCATTCACGGTCAGGACGTCGGACGGTCTCCACGGCTTCTTGTTTGCAAAAAGCTGCGATGCCAAGCCTCTCACACGCAAGCTCTCAAGAATTTCCAATGACCCGTCCACCTTCAGCATATGATGGCAGAATCGAATTGACTCCAGCAGGCTAACCGCCCTCGAGGCTGGAGCCTTGGATTCACGTAGAAACCTGATGTAGCTCCAGACATGTCGTTCTTGGAGAGGTAGCCAGGTCTCGGTGTAGTTGCGTATGATCCACTGGTTGAAAAGTTTGATAGCACACAATCTTTTCATCAGTGTACCGGGGCTTTTCAAACCGAACACGGCGTCTAGCAACTCAAGACCATATCTGAAAATGTCTGACAGGCCCTTCTCATGAACTGCCGCTCTTCCTGGATCGCTCATTGAAAGGTTGAGGCGGAGCAAGTCCCACCACTGTCGAATTGCATGCTCACGCTGAGCTGCGCGCTCTTCCATGTATGTACAGCCCACGATGTGTTTGACTACCGACCTGTAAATAGCCTTGTCACATGTTGCGGGTTGCACAGAAACTGAACCATCCAGCTTGAACCCATCTGAAACGCCCACACCAACTTGTACAAAGTTGTTTGAACCTCCTGTCGCAGATATGGAAATGGAAATTATTGACTGACCCTGCAGACAGCTAGCACCGCGTGCACCTGACTGTGTGAAACCACCTGATCAGTGCCATTTCTAATGCCGCCTACTCCACAGATGCGCCAAGAGAAAAGCAGCTGCGTGCCAGGATAATACCCCCTAAACCTACCTTATGGGAGAGTACCCACTCAAGTATGACCCCCACAAGCCGGAGTAAGGGGATTTATGGGGATTTTTGTCTACTAAGCTGTCTTGGTTAGGCGTGTGTCCCAGGTCCTGTCGCCGTCAGTCATCTCAACTTCTGTCGAACTAACATGTACTTTGGGCAAAGAAGGTTGCATAAACTGTCAGTGGCTCAATTGTTCGCACTGCAGCTTTTGTGGCTCCACTAGTTTTCATAGCTAGGTCAGCCATCCAACATCAATTCGCACACCAAGGTGTTAGACAAACCCTGATTGTTTTGTTTCCTACTTGTTTCACCTCCAACGAATTGGCCCCGCAACGGGGAACCCTGACCCCGGGTGCCGGGCGTTCGGGGTTTCCCTAGCCTAGCCAATCCTGTTGACACATTTTGCACTCTCTGCCCATATAGCATTCACTATTTTCGGCTGGTCACTTGGCACCTGACACCCGGGTACCGGCTGTTCAGGGTCAAGCCTGCGTCAGCATGCTGCAACAGCTTATGACACCAAACAGGTTCATTTCATTGGCGTCGCCTGACCCTGATGACTCAGATACAGACATCGAACCAGCAGAGCCAACCGCCCCAGATAACACAGTCGAGGATGTGTCAGTGGACAGTGATACAGAATACTTTGACGCCCTCGAAACAGAAGATGACATTCCGTATTTCCAACAAGGGGCTGAGCCTCCCCCAAGGGAGCAGTGGGAAATTGCCGCACCTATAGACTTCTTCAATGTACAGGAGGTCTCACAAATAAGCCACCAGCTCGACGAACTTTTCCTCTCGGAAAAAGAAATTGAAACCCCACTCGGCATGGACGATATCAAACAAAGGTGGAAATGGGCCGATGTCGGCTCTTGTCGAATGCCCCGGTCACCCCTGACATACCCTGCGCTCATGGTGGACGAAGGGAACGGCATCCGACGCCCCGCAGCTAGCCAGGTCCATCATAGAACGCTTTTCCAGTGGATCATAGATAACCTCTCATGGTTGCCACAGTATGCCACTGTCTATGTTTATGTGGACAACCGCAAACTGTCAGGCACTGATCCTCCAGCCTACTGGCCGCATTTTGCACCCTGGATCAAAGGCCGATGTACAGTAACTGGCCCCTACCGGGAGAAAACGACTGCTATCCACTTTCCCATTAATGCTGACACAGGTTTGCATCAGGTCCACTATACCTGGGCTGGTGCTGCAGCCCTGGAGGCGCTGTGCTTAATGTTTCCCACTGTAAATTTCGCACTAATCGACTCTGACTGCGTGCCGACCTCATTGTTTGAGATAGCCGAACTAATCAATCTTATGACGGATAAGGCAAGCAGAGCCGAAGCAATGCAACACAACACAATGGCCAGCTCTAACCAGTGCCCTCCTGCAGTACTCCTTGCCACAGAAGCCAAGGCTGAACTCAATGCCGGCTTGATCATTGTGACAGGGCATATCCCGACCGATGCAGCTGATGTTGAAATGGACCAAGCAACCCCGACAGCATTCATGCCCCCGGCTGCTGCCCAAAGCTCCTCTCCGAGTGATGCACCCGCCCCAAAAGCACGACGAATAGCCCACCCTGCCAACCGCAGATCAGCAGATGACTGGGTCACCGCACTCCAAGATAGCCGAGCCAGTTTCCTAGCTACAACCGCTGTGCCAGAAGACCCCGCGGAAGCAATGAGGGGCGGGCTACTTCTCACCCCTCTACTAGGATGTAAAGCTAGAACCCCGCTTGACTGGACACATGCATGGGCAATGCTGGGCGAATGGGCGGGAGCCATTGCATTCCCCATACCAGCATGCAACTTGGGTTGTTTCAAACTCAAACGACCTTGATCACCAAAGATGCGACCGAGTCTTCCTTTCTCCCACGGAAAAAGAATGGGCTTCTTGTCAGTCAACCTGACAGCTGCTGAAACCACTGTCGACGGCACTGCAGTTGCCACCTTCTCAAATTTGGCTGGTTGATCATGAGAAAGTCCTGAACCCTTGTCCACAAACTTCAAACGGCTGTCAGGTTCATCATGCATGAAAGGCAGCTGCGGTGGTTTGGGTGGAAAACCATGTTGTTCACCTGTTGCACTACCAGCCCCAGTGAAAACCTTTGTATCATCCAAAAAATCAAAATCAAAACTGCCACCAAACAGATCATGTTGCATTGCCATGGCATCACCCTCGGCATCAGACAGCTCCTCAGCATCTGGAACGCTGACTGGCATTGATGTAGGGCTGTCCTCATCTGTTGCTCTGTTCCTTGAAAATCGCTCTCTCCAGCGTTTTCTCATCTTCGATGCCTGTGCTCGTAACAGGAGTGAAAGCTATGCCCTTCTCTGCGGGTGCAGGCACTTGCACACCACCTGCAAGTAAATCCACAAGACCAGGGTTTCTGTAATCCCTGTTCGTTCACTACAGGCGTAGTTCCACTGACTGAGCTTGCAGGAGCGCCACCTGAATCAGCAGCAGGATGCAAATTTCCCTGAGCGCAAGTACGATTGTGCAAAACCGATGTGACTTCCTGCAGCGTCTCGAGCAAGGCCTTATCACTGTAACTGTTCCAAGCAATCAATGGAGGTGTGTTACAGACCCTATCTCCCATGGCTCTCGAAAGTCAAAAAGGTGACGAAACCCGCCCACCCTCCCTTGAGAGGAACGTTGCATGTTTGATAACATGCATTTGCATTCATAAGGTTTTGTCTCAAGTGACATGCACAATACCAAATCAAAGTTACAAGGTTTTGCTAAAATTACAACAATGCAAATGCACACACATAAATCAAACACACTCGCCATTGGATCAACTAATATAATATATATTCAATTTGCGATGTACCATCTCAAAACTGACTATACATATATCAACCGAACCCAATAGGAATGTAGCAAAAAACGAACTGCATGCGCATAGTCAAAACAAATTTAAGTGGAAAAATTTACGCACAAACATTAATGGATGACATTGGCATCACATGGCGTCACCAACCTCACTAATAAACAAACATCATGAGTTCGTTTGTTAACACAATAACGAATAAATTCATTGAAAACATGGCAATGGTGAGGAGGTGTGCGACACACTATGTGATCAGTAAATGGCCAGTTCCAAGGAAGGAACTACGCAAAACATTGTTCCCCACATCTTTGTGTGAGGTTCTTGTTTTTGGTTCTGCACCTCCGCCTCTCCGCATCTCCGCCTCTCCGCCGCTCCGACTTGTCCACACACAACTTGTCCACACACACCTTACTTGTCCACACACACAATTTGTCCACACACAACTTGTCCACACACACCTTGTCAACATGCAAGTTGTCACACGACTTGTCCACACACAACTGTCTACACACAATTTGTCCAAATACAATTTGTCTACACACAACTTGTCTACACACAATTTGTCCACACACAACTGTCTACACACAACTTGTCCACACACAATTTGTCCACACACACCTTGTCAACATGCAAGTTGTCACACTCCAACACAACTTGTCCACACACAACTTTCTCACACACAACTTACTCCCGGACAACTTACTCACACACAACTTGACAACTTCTCATATACAACTTACTCACACACACAACTTGACAACCGTCACTTTGCGTGGCAGGCGTGGCACTTGGCGCCATGGACCTCCACTTTGCGTGGCAGGCGTGGCACTTATGGCACTGGGCTGGCTCTGGTGGCGCGCTTGGTTCCCAGTTGGCGCCGGACGCCGCCGCTGTTTGCGTGGCAGGCGTGGGACTTGGCGACATCGAGCGTCACTTTGCGTGGCAGGCGTGGCACTTACAATGCAGGTAGACATATGCAACAACTGAGCCCGTGGGTCAGTGTTTGCCTGGAGCAGCAGGCCCTATTCCACCAAAAGGGGCTACAACTGCACCTGGTCTACAATTATGCGGCGCACGCAGGAGTACATGTACTGACATTGCACACGGAGGGAACTCCTCTTCTACTGTTTTGTGACCCGGCTGCCGTCCCCAAACCTACCCCTTGGGACCTTTGCGCTAAAGGAGACCTTGGGAGTATGGAGTCAAATGTCATGGCAGGATGTGCCCTCTTTGCGCTTTTCACAGTTGAGCAAAAAGGTCAGCGCTGTGCCATTTTTCTTCCAATGGGCAAACACATGCAAGGCAGCTGCGGCACGCGCCTATCGAAGAATATCCCCAAAAGAATTGGAGTTACTCCTTCCCTTTTCAATGGCTAGCGCCTTTTGCGACCGCCTCCTCAATTACCATCCACGATCTGCCACATATTTTGATCCCAAGCACGACTGGCCTCAGCCCATAGCCACTCAAGACAGCCTCACTATTGCGCTGCACCAACTAGCTCTTTTGGGTGACACGCGCAGTAGACGAGAATTGTTGGTATTTGCTGAAGCTAATCCAGCGCGGCTCCCCCTAGCAATGGGCATCACGCAAGTGGGCATCCCAGTGCGTCGCATGGTCCGAGAGAAAAAATGAAGCTAACGGACGCACTAGTATTATGAAAACACGAGAGCGGCGTGGCGCTCTTTTTCACAGCTCGGACTTGAGCCAAACCACACAGGTTTGACAGCTCAGTCACTCTTCTTCTTAGAAGAGTCGTGCAGAGTAAAACGCAGTGACGCTCAAACGTTCTCAAACTTCTCAAACTACTTCAAAAGAGTTCTCAAGCTTCAAAAACGTTCTTCCAGCTTCTCCAAATAAAACGTCTTCAGCTCAAACTCACAAATAACCTACAAAAATCCTACCAAATAAGTTCACAACATCAAGTTCCTAAGACATGGGTCAAACAACATCCAAAAACACCAAAAACCACAAAAACAAACGAAAATCCATCTCCAAGCTCTTCCATGCACAAACTGGTTGCATTTGGTTCCAAATTGGTTCCTACCTGGTTCCTATAGGTTCCTATGGGTTCTATAGTTCACAGATCGGTTCCTACAAACTTAAAATGGTTACCTAACTGTTCACATGCACATGCATTGTTCCAAGATAGGATTAAAGATGTTCAAGTAGGTTCAAGGTGGTTCAGTACACTGTACATCCTCTCGCCAAACTTTCACACCCCTTCTTGGACAGTAGTGCTGTACACCGAAGTACCTATAGCCTACCATACCGTTTGTAAGGCAACTAAGGTCTGAACCCATACAACTAAGTTCCAGACATCACCAACTACGATCCATGCTCAACAACTAAGCTCGGAACTTGCGCACAGAAAACTCGAAAACGTCCTGGATTTTAAAGTGTCCTCAGAAAGATGGTTATGGGGTATGGTTTGTTGGTCTCTTTCTGAGTAACCCACAACTTTGAAACTGAGTTCACAACTTCTGCACAAAGTTTTGTTTGAAAACGTTTGTCGTTTGGAAACCTTGGTATTTGAAACTGTCTCACGTTTGTCCATCATCATCTCATCTAAGTAAGGGGAACTGGTGTCAATGATCTTTCCTCTGGACACGATCTTGGCTGCCAGACTTTTGGGTATTGGGAAGACCCCCAAGGGCACCAAGTATCCACGCCTCTGGCCTGTGATCTTGGGAACCCTAAACCCCTCAAACTAGGATCATTCAAACACAATCCAAAACAAACTGAAACAACGTTTTCAAATCGTTTCTCAAACGCTTTTCAACTTGGAATCTTGGCTTCTGAACTTCAAGGTCAAGAAGTTCCTCGGTGGTGTTGTCTTCAAAACCCTTGGTTATCAGCCCAAAGCATCTGGTAGCTGAGCTTTGCACTGCCTTTGTCAAGGCACTGATGTGTGCCTGGTACACGTTGATGACAACATAGTTGCATCAGGTTGCATGGCCTTTGCCAGACCTTCCCAATGCTGCAGGTTTGGACTTCCTTTGCATTAAGCTTCCTTCTACAGATCTTGAACAGCCAGTTCATGAAGACCAAACAGCAGGTCACTGAAGAGAAAAAGGACAAGCAAACCAACGGGCCAAACGGCACACAAGCCCACAAGAACGCCCAAAGACTGACAAAAAACTTGAACAAGAACTCCAAGACAGAAGGTTCAGGAAGAGTTCAATGACAGTTCAAGTTCAAGTTCAAGACAACTTCAAACCAAGTTCCAAGAACATGCAACAAACAAACATGTTATGATCCTCAGCTGCAGGGGTATTTCATTATGGCTATGCCATCTTTCTTTAACCCCTTTACAGCTACATCATTGGATCATCTTCATACCTTAGTGCAACAAAGGTTACAACAACGTTCAAATCAAGTACAAAAACGTTGCAAGACCATCCCGAAAACAGATCAGTGAAACTGTCGACAAGTTGAACTGCAAAACCATGACAACTGTGAAAACTGTTGCATACATAGTCCAATGAGTCCACATGTGTCCAACTGCATGCAAGTGACATCAAACTAGTTACAAGTGAAAACAGTTGACATCAACTCCAAAACAGTGAAATGAACATCACATGAACTGATATCACAAGACATGGAAAATCCAAAACTGTTTCAGCTGGCAAAAACCTACAAACCTATGCGCAGCTTCTGCAGTATGTTTGAACGGCTTCTGCAAACAGAACTGGATAACCATGGCAACTGATTCCTACACAGCTTCTGCAAGCAGCTCAGAACTGACAGCTTCTGTTGTTTCTGGGACGGCTTCTGCAATGAAAAACGTCTGCATCAAACAACAAAAAAATGCAAGCAAATGCAAAAACAACTGATGCAGTCAAGTTCAAATGACTTGCAAACCCTTGCAATGCTCTGCAGCGCAACCTTTTGAAATCCAAAATCCAGAATCCAGGTCGACAAAGACAGCTCTTACCGGCAGACAGGGTTGAACCTCGAGACGTGATGCCTATTCTACACCCGGCTGCCTCTCACTGCCGCTGAAATCGATGTAACCTGCGCCCATACTCAGCATGTAGATTCACGGCACTGCTGGAGAAGGTAGAAAGTGGGCAGGCAAACGCCTGTGGAAGGCCACTTGGTATTGAATGAAACCAAGCCCAAAGCACGCTGAGGCTGCTCCACCACTGGCCCAACAGGCATAGCAGGAGGGAACTTTTTTTCCGTCCAACGCCTATTAGCTTTCGCCCAGGTCGTTCTCCACACTCGATAGCATGTTGCATATCCGTGAATTATTTAATTAACGCAGTGACGTAATGAATCTTGCAGAAGATGGGCAACAAAAGACTATCTGACACAGGACCAGTACACAGTCCAATGAGCCGTCACGATGCCGGTGGAAAGAACAAAACGAACAAAGTAAAAACAGCCAACCAAAGGCATGATGAACGACCTGGCGAGAGCTATGAGGCGTTGGACGGGAAAAAAAATGTCTGCGTGGACTGATTGTTTTGGTTGCTTGCATTTGGTGCAGTTGGCTGTTTGTTTTGGACAGATGTCGTTGACACTTCCTGGATTCACAGGGATTAGACCGCCAACTGGAGGTGAACCTCGGACTGGGTGTTTCTGCACTGGAACTCCAATGACACCGACTGTGCCAATGGCGAGTATGCCAACTCCAAATGTGCCAGCAACGATGCCACCCACTGCACCAACGTATGCATGGGCAACCGGGAGATCCCCCTGCGCCTATTGCTCCGGTTTCCAGTGTTGGACGGTTCCCTCCCACTGTGCCTTGTGTTGCTTCCAATACTCACCGATTTCGGTTTGGCGGTTTATGTAGGCGATCTCGTCGCGTAGTGGTATAATGCCCGTCTCAGGACCGTGCATAGACAGCTAGCCGCGGATCGATTCCCCCGAATACGGGGCCGCGATCGTGACGTGGTAGACGAGTAAGTCTCAAGTGCCGCGACCCGCCGAAAGGCACAGGGCGCCGGTCAAAAAAAATCGGTGTGGCGGTTTATGTGTTTGTTCTCGTTGTTTTGTTTGCTTCATCCGCCATTCCAATCCCTAGGATGATACAAGGTTATCAACCTGCTGTCAGATCTTGACGCCTCAACTGACCAGCCGTTCACATTGCCTTTGTGTTTTGTTTGGTTTTTGGTTTTGCTGTTTTGGTTTGGTTTTTGTTTGTTGTGATTGGGCGATTCTGGTGCCCTTGCACCCCTTCGTGATACTTTTTCATTGCATCATTGCTCTACCCCACTTTGGCAACGATTTCGTGCTAACATCCTGTGACAACTTCTGGTGCAGACTAAGTAGTCTTTTAGGGCTACAAGAGCCGTCTATGATACCTCAAAACCCTGCTCCATCTTGGTTACAAGTCGTTCACACTGTTCTTCCAAGGTGAGCTTCTGACGCTTAATCAGGTTGTCACTGATCCCTCGTGCATATCCGTTGCTGCTTGAACCCGGTGGAAGTTAGCTTCTTGTTATTTGGTTTCGTCTGGTGGCTTGATTGTTTGCTCATGCATCTTACTGTTCCGCCCGATCTTGTCAGAACTCATTGGGGCAGCCACCGAGAGGGCACCTATCAATCGGACTCGTGCGCCTAGCGGACCAGTCAAGGTGTCGGTGCCCACTCAACCACAGGAGCGACCACACGGAGGTATCAGCCTCACCAGCAAAACAAAACCTATCGCGATCAAAGTTACCCAAAGGCTTTTCCACAAATACACAAACGTGAGTCAAACTTTCCGTGCTCTCTCGCTCAAATCACTCCAGACAACAAGCAACGCTTCAACACACACTCTGTTTCTCTCGCTCGGGCTTGAGCCAACGAATGTCGTTGGGTGTTCAGTTCAAATACTGTTTAAAGGTGACAAAAACCAAGGAGGGGTTTTTGTCTAAACTGCAAACTGGATTCCAGTCTTGACGAAATTCCGAAAAGCGATCCACTGAGGATCAAAAGCTTTCATTCGGTTCTCAAACTGTTGAAATATTTGCAAACTGTTCAAATAAGAGTCGGCTTCCTACAAAAACATCACAACTCTCAACTACAAAACGAGATGAGTGCAACCGCAGTGTCGGTTGTGCTCGTTGAGTGTCATAAAATGATCTATGCTTCATAGAGCATCGAAAAACATCTAAAAGTATATCTTCTACAGATGATATTCGGTCAAATCAAAACTACAAACTACGATCTGTCCAGTCACAATCGTTCCACGTCGAAATAGGCTCGTCCACAGACGATACTTGGTGAAATCAAAACTGTGCAACGTCACTGATCTCTCAGCGCTATACCAGGTAGGATTTTCACACCCCCTTTCGATGAGAGGTCAGTATGGAGTCTTCGTCCAAAACGTAGTGCAATCGATGCAATGCAATCCAGAAAGTCATGGCGTCCCATTCCAATCCAGAAAATCTAGTCCTCTGACATACCTGCAATAGAAGAAGTTGACGAAGCAGTTCTTCGCTGGCGAGGTACTGAATCTCCGAATAAAACCTGTGTAGAGTGTTCCATTGTACAACATGCAGTGCACCTTACATATTCAGTCACCGGTAGACTCTTGAAAGTACGACAGAATCGGGTCAAATGAAACTTCTGTCCTTGTTCAGAAACAAAAATCCCTTGCCCAATCTCAAAAGTCGAAGATGAAATACGGCAGATTTCACAAATTGTAAGTCCTCTCTTCGCATTGTCCCAATCTGGATAACAACGACAACGGCGAACGAGATGATAACACAGCTCAGCAGTTCCAATGTACAAATGATAAGAAGACGAAGTCTGAGCTCTGTGCATTTGTCTGAAGTCTGACGTTTCACCTACTGTAGCCTGAGTATATTCAATATTCAGCCTGAATTGTCGCATCCCTCAACTCTGGACTAACTTTCTCAATAACTGTCTTACGTTCCAGTGCTCCACAAAGCCAGAATGTCACAACTGTCCCTAAAGATCCAATCATCACTCCAGTCAATGCAGTAAATAGCACCACAATGAGAAGCTCATCCATGGCTGGCGAACACGGCGCGGCCGGCCCGGGCTACACGAAAAAGAAAACACACACACACACAACAGAACAAAACAACTGGAGTGTGGGCGTCCTGATGCGAGCACTCTCTCAACGGAGTTGATAGGCTCCTGAAATCTATACTGATGTCATCACCTGATTCCTGATGACAAAACCTGAGAATTCACTTAGTGAAGTCTTCACTGAAAACTGTGCCTGACAATCGAATGTCCCTGAATCCGCTGTGAACCATGCAAACATGCAAATTCCACTGAACGGTTCAGCTGAAAAAGAAAACTGTGCTTTCCTGAAGTCAAACTGCTGACATGAAATGCAAACTGCAGTCAATGACAAACAAAATCACGATGTTTCTTCCTGTTGATCAATCCAGCGAAGTGCAATAGCACGACAATAGAATCTGGCAAACTTATATGAGTATCTTTCCGTCATCGAATAGTTGACCTGATTCAATGGAGCGTGGTCCTGAGTACACTTACACTGAAATCTCCATTCAAGACCTGTGGCAAGTACTTGATCCGAGCATGCAATGCGAAAGACTTTACCAATAGGTTGTCCCTGACTAGTTTCCAAACCCATGGCACATGCAGCACAATCCGCAAACTTTTGCATGTCGTGGTCAGTTAGAAACTTCTTCAATCTCTCGTCTGACCAAAAACGGTTCGATTTCGGAAGCTCCAGAGTCACAGCACTACACACATTGCTCATGCCCTTGATATATGAAACATATCTTTTGCAATGATCAAGAAGCCTGAAATATGCGTCCTGAGCAGGTTTCCTGTCTTTCTTGGATAAGTCCAACAAAGGGCTACCCCCAGTACAGGGAAGAGAAATGTGTACCTGAATCAGTTTCTGTGAATCCGCACTACCGGAAGATCCCTCAGCAAAGCTCTTCAAGAACTTATAGGCCTGACGTTGAGTTGAAAGAAGCTCCAAACCGGCATGAACTGGATCCAAACTCCCTAGAAGCATTTTGAATCACTGAATCAACACCACAAGCAAGTTCCAAAATCAAAAGATTTCCACCTGAATCAAACATGGTCATACTTCCATCTTCAGTCACACTGCAAACACCTGAAAAAGTTGGAGTACGAGATCTACCTGAGTTTTCACTGAGGCTTGGACTGACTTCGGTCACCGGTCCCATTACCAGGCCCCGTGGGATTTGCAGCAGCCGGAGCTGGAGTCGCAGGTCCTGCGACTTGAGTAGTCTGCCCCAAACGGAGCTGACCGCTTCCGATAAGTCGGAAGAGTCGCAGCGAGTTCAGCAATCCACTCCCTTGGCATGCCACACAAACCTCCATCTCCGATCCAACAGGTGCTGGTGGCGGTGTCGGTGGCAACGGTGATATCACCGGAGCTTGCGACCAGTGGACTGAGCTTGGTCCTGGTGCTCCCTCTGCAACGACGGAGTCTCCTGCCGGAGAAGTTGGAGTCGGTGCCGCAGAGCTCACTCCTGATGTCGCTGGCGGTCCATGAACCGTCACTGCAGACAGTCAGTCTTCCATGACCTGGAACTGAAACCAGAGGAGGTTCACCATGTTCTGAAACTGGAGTCACAAGATCCATAGTCTCTGCTGGTGCTGCCTTAGCCGCTTCGGCTTTCGCAGGTGCTGAACCTCGGGCTGCAGCATCATTGCGAGCCATCTCTTCCACTGCTCTCTTTGGTGAAGGTGTTCGTGGCTGAACTCTCACAGAACCTTTGATCTCTGTCGGCTCTGTTGCTTTGGCCTTCTTTGGCACACTCTTCACTGGCGGTGTCTTGATTGGCGGCCTCTTGGGTGGCGTCTTGGGACGCACAACATCAGGTCTGGTCGAAGACGATGCAACCTCTCCTGGAGGTGGGTCCTGGGAAAACTTAGCCGGGAGCTTTGGTGGTGGTGGTGGATGCATAGGTGCAGATGTCGCAGAAGTCTGCGGCGGAACACCTGGTCTGCTCCTGGCAATCTTTGGACTCCCGCTCATTGGAGGTGGTGGCGGAGGCGGCAGCGACTTCTTCGTAGTCCCCACCGAACTCATCGTCCCCAGGTACTGTCCACCCACCTGAGATGCTGAATCCTCTGGGCGGATGTCGTCCATCTCATGGGTCTCCGAAGGAGCTGTGGGGATACTCCCCATATTTCTCTGAAGCCTGACTCGAGGCCGGGTCTCCCCTGCCCCCTCGTACTTGATAATGCCCTCAGTAAGAGACACTCTCCTCACCTTCTGCGGGCAGTTGGCACTCAGGTGCCCCTTCTCACCACACTGGTAGCAAGTACGATTCTCAGTAGGGTACCTGGAAAACCCTGATTGCGTAGCTTGAAACTTCTGCTCCCTGTCTACAGGCTTGACTTCCATTGTCTCTCTTCTGCCTGAAATAGGGTCGAAAAAACTTCGCACTGGCACATCTCCCCCACGAGCTGGAATCTCAAAGACTGGTGCTGGCTGAGCACGTTCTTCCTTGGCAGTCTTCTTAATCTCTTCCCACTTCGCCTTCTGGCGTCTCTTCGTCTCCTGGTTCTTGAAGCGATTCTTTCCAGGTAGCTTGGCACCTGATCCAGTCTCGCTCTTGACCTTGATGATCCTCTTCCTGAGGTTTCCTTCCAGATCCAGAAGACAGTCCACCTGGCGGCTTCTCTCCTGAAGTTGCTTCACCTGTGGCTGGTCCACCTGAAACTGCTCCTTTGGTATCTGGTGTACCTGAAGCAGTCGCCATTGGCTCACCTGATGGAGCCTCAACCACTTCCTCGACCACTGCATCTCGGCGCATAACGCCCCCAGTCGGGTCTTCTCTCGGCTCTCCTGTCGTCCAGTCCACACGAGTGAACCCAGAGACACTGGACCGTGTGTCTTCCTCTGCCATCAGCGCAACAACAAGAGGCAAACTGTCCGGGTTTGTCAAGCTTTCTTGAGCAAACACAGCTTTCACATGACGAAATGATCTCTGATCTCCTGAAACTTCCAGTTCTTCTTCCAAAGCAAACAAAAGCAAACGTTCTCCGCACAAAACGCAATTCCTGTTTGACAAACATGAAATTGGTTTTGAATAACTGTTGTCACAAACTTTCAAGCAAAAACCAAGGATGTCCGAAATCAAACTGAAATCAACTTTCACAAATCCAAGCATATTCCTGTAAAATAAAAACTTCTGAGTTGGCAAGCACTTGGTAAAACAATCCGCTGGGTTCAAAGTTCCTGGAACATGCGACAAAAGCAAAACTTTGCGATCCATCAACTCTCGGAGCCAATAAACTTTAATCTCAATGTGTCGGCTCTTTCGTTGCAAATCAGATGCTTCGAGAAGCATTTTCCCTGACAAACTGTCGGTCTTGACGACCAGTGGAAACAAGTATGAAACTTTCATAGAGTCTTCGTCCTCAGACTCTGCTTCGTCATACCAAGACACCTGAGCATCCTGAGGGATAATGTCAACCCATGGATACAAACGACCAAGCACAAAACCCAAAGTCCTGAGCAAGCCGATGCCTTCCTGAACACCTGACTGTAATGCAACAAACTCAGCCTCACAGGAGGAGAGCGTCACAGCTGACTGGTGCCTGCTGAAACACTTCATCAAACACTGTTGAAAGGTGAAACAAGTACCTGAAACAGAACGACGTCCAGTACTCTTCATATCATAGGAGCAAACCCAGCATCTGTGTACACTTCCAAACCTTTCACATCGGGCAAAACAAGCTCTTCTGATGGAAAACGCAATGCGACATCCATGTCAGTCATAAGGTACCTGAGTACAGCACACAAACATTTTTCATGGGTCTCAAACGGTTGTGCCTGACCAGTTCCAAGCATGCTGACCAAAATCAACAAGTCTTGACGAGTTTGGCAATACCATGACAAACGACCTAGAACTCTGCGAAAACGTGCATGTCCTTCTGCTGACAATGGTTGGCTTCCTTCCTGTTCCAGAATGGGACGCAAATCCGGAAATGTTGTGCTTCCCTTCTTCAAATCAAACTCAGCAAAAGCTTCATCCAAGTACGTTGGATCCACCTGCATGTACAAAGCAGATGAGCCTGGCCTTCGAAAGATACTTCGACCAAGGAAACGCAAGTGTCCCCCTTTCAAACCAACGCGGCCAGTCTCTCGAACCTTGACATGAGCTGATAGTGCAGTCATGAGGGTCTTGAGAGCTGATTCCGAAGTGGTGGCAACAAGCAAATCATCGACGTACGCCATGATGACGATGGGTGCCTGATCTTTGCCAACCATTCGACCAACATACAAACAAGGCTCCACAGTACCTGAAACTACTCCAATGCTCTTGACAATAGATGAAAAGAAAAGGATCCATGCCTGAGAGGCAATTCTCAAACCGTTGATGCCTTTCTCAGCCCATAGAAAAATTAGTTCTCCCTTCATAGTTGACATGGATAGTGGCATCCGGAGAATTTCTGGTCGCTCCAATGGTGAATTCATGAACGCCTGAGAAACGTCCAAACCTGCCAAAAACATGGCTTGATTCCCAACACTCCACGCCCCACAAGCAACTCCGAGAACCATCCTGAGTGCCTCAATACTGGGCGTTAGGCTAGAGATGCCCATACTTCTGGCAGACTGACCACTTGCAAAGTCTTTGGCGACGATTCTGGCGCGCACACCTTCCTGAGCTTCCTCTTTCTCGTTGGTAACCCACCTTGTGCCAATGATGCGCTGGCCACTCTCTCTCGCCACATTCTCGGCAAGAACCTGACCTGCACCAACGGCAGTGAGTCCACGAATCAAAAAGGTTCCTTCAGCTGGCAAGTCCCTGAGCGTGACATCAGCTCCACTGGGCTTCCACAGCTTAATCTTCTGAGCACAAAAATCCATGACGACAAACTCATCACAGTAGCCATCGTGCTGAATTGACTCCGCTGAAAACCGATACCAACGTCCTCGGTGGCCATTTCAATGTCCACAGGCTCGCTCACCCCACCTTCCTGTACCGGAAGGTCCTCCAGATCACCAAGCGATGGCTTGGCAGTTTCACCTGACACAAACTCAGCTTGTCGCTTGCGACATTCGGCAGAGTGCCTGGTAGAGCATTCATACCTGATTCACAACTTGGACTACGGCGCGTCGGGATCATCCCAGCAGGCAACGGCAATGGTCGTGAAGGCACGGCCACAGCCGGGTTATTGGGCTCGACTATTGGTGGTTGCTCCTCAGGCTTGTCGGGCAAAGCTGGCACTTCTCCCTTCTTCTGGTCACGGATCCAATTCCAATAGCGCTTACAGCACTTCTTGGAATGTCGACCTTGTCGAGTGGCACATGAACTGCATCTTTCAGTTCGTCCATGAGCATCACCCAATGTCGTGGAGGCTGCACCTGATCTGAAGTCGTGCCTCCTCTGGCAAAATCTCAATGGGTGCCTGATCAGCAAGCGATGGATGATCACCTGAACCTGAGTGACAAACAAAACGTTCAATGAGATCTTGTGGATACTCAATCGGGTCCTGAAATCAACTGGCGGCCAAAGTTTCAAGCAAACCAAACTCAGCCAAAATTTCACTCAAATGCTGGTCTCGCTCACCGCAGTGACACCAAGCAAACCTGAAAACACCTGACGCAGCAAAATCATCTTGAACTTGCTCTCAACCAAACCCAAAAATGAAAAAATCCACCTGAACTTCAAGGATTCTCTCACGCAAACTTCGCCTTGGTGCTCGAGAAACTCCTCGTCCCTGTTGGCAGTCCAAACAGTGTGGATCAAACGGGTAATGGCCTCGAAGAACATGTTGACGCAACTTCTCCTGACTTGACAGCTCAACAGCTCCAACCATGCTAACTTTCAAACCCTATGGCTCGACCACTCGGCTGACTGCCATCCTTAAAGCTCGGTTGTGCATGCTCGTAGCCACGAAGTCCCTCCCCACGCCATTACTGTGGGGAGACATCGGCTTGGCCCGGAACATGTGCAAAATTCAACCCCCGAAACCTGGTCCCACCCAAACACCATGCGCGCCTCCGGTGCGCGAGCTTTGGGTGGCATGTTCTGCAACGCAAGAGTTACCCACACGGCTAAGCTATGCACCAAGAACAATGGAGCAAAAAAGCAACAGTGTTGGGACAAAAAAAGCTGTGCTGGAAGTGCTGGGGCAAAAAAGTCTGTGCTGGACACGCAAGTCACACATTGGCACACTGCTTCCAGGAGATGTCAACCTGCATTATTGCAGACAGATAGAGGTTGACGCATAGACAGATGGATCGGCAGCAGATAGACAAATAGGCAAACAGACACACAGACAGGCAGGAATAGATGGGAAGGTGCCTTTGACCTCAGCAAGAAAACCTGATTGGTTAGGTCAAAAAATAATGGTTCTGGGCAACTATCTCTGTTTGGGTGTCTGAGAATCAACCATCCTCCTATGGGCAATTTTCTTTCCCCAAAAGTCGAAACCCATACAACAACCATTGACACCTCTGAAAGCATAACCTGCAAACGGCCCTTCAATGATTGCCCAAAATGCTATCTTTTCCAAATGGCATAGCCTGCCGCTTGCACACTTACAAACTAGAACGGAACACGTCCAAGAACATTGGGCACACTGAACAAAAAACAAATGGTGAATCATTCCTGCCTACCACAAGTCCAGCCATGCCTTTACGTTTTGCGCTAGATCTTCGTCACCAAGCTTGGCCATTGAAGAAGATTCCTGCCCAGTCCAAGGGTCTTGTGACCAAATTTTTCTCTTGCTGTGAAATGAACTCTTGCCCATATCTTGTCTAAAGCATGTGAACTCTCACGCATGGAAACTGACTCCTCCCAAAAAACAGAAGCATCCCAAACACATGTCTACGCGTTCCTTGAAGGGCGGATTGCACGTTATGATGGACCGCGCCTTTTGACGCAAGTCCGCCTCCACTGTGCACCAGATGTGACGGCGCCTCACAGCTTCAACATGCTCCTCCAGCAGTGCGCCAAAGAACAAAAACTGTCTGTGATTAGTCGCAAACACTCCACAACCGCGGACGGCACACTTTGCACGCAAAAACTGGCACAACGCCGCAGCGAAGGACCACGTAACGATCCAAAATGGCCACCGCATCACAACGCCAGCCCACTGCGAGCACAAAATTCGCACCGCGCCACAACGAGGGACCGCGCAACGATCCAAGATGGCCACCGCACCACACCGCCAACCTGACCCCAAGGCGACCTCGGGATGACAGGGCAACTTCAAGCTGACCCCAACGCAACTTCAACGTCACCGGAAGCCGACCTCAAGGTGACCACCTCGAGCCGACCTCAAGGTGACCACCTCGAGCCGACCTCGAGGTGACCTCGCGGTGACCTCCGGCATCATTGGTGTTTAAGGTGAACCACACCGGTGTTTAAGGTGTACACACCCCTGGTGTTTTAAGGTGAACCACACCGGTGTTTAAGGTGTACCACATCCCCGGTGTTTAAGGTGAACCACACCAGTGTTTAAGGTGTACCACCACCACGGTGTTTAAGGTGAACCACACCAGTGTTTAAGGTGTACCACCACCACGGTGTTTAAGGTGAACCACACCAGTGTTTAAGGTGTACCACCACCACGGTGTGTAAGGTACACCCCACCTGCAACCCTGCAAGCCCGCCTACGATCCTCAAACCTCCACCTACGACCCTTCCAGATCACACCTGCGACGTGGAAATCCCCTTGTAAGGAGCGCAGCCCACTTTGCTCACAAAATTCGCACCGCGCCACAACAGGAGACCACGTTACGATCCAAAATGGCCACCGCGCCACAACGCCAGCCCACTTTGTGCACAAAATTCGCACCGCGCCACAACGGGAGACCCGGGAGACCACGTTACGATTCAAAATGGCCACCGCGCCACAATGCCAGCCCACTTTGTTCACAAAATTCGCACCGCGCCACAACGGGAGACCACGTTACGATCCAAAATTGTCACCGCGCCACACGCGCACACTCAATCATAACGTCCTCCTCGCGCAGAGAGAATAATCTATTTTAACTTTTTCAAACGCGCGAAGCACGTTACGATTGCAGGTTTTCCTACAGCCGCGTGCCACTTTTTGATCATAACGTGCTTCAAGTGCTGCGCCTGCCACGCGAAATGATCCTTAGCTGCTGAAAATGCTGCGCTGGTCACACAAAAAAATCATAACGTGCTCCAAGTGCTGCGCCTGCCACGCAAAATGATCCTTAGCTGCTGAAAATGCTGCGCTGGCCACATGAGAGCAATCATAACGTGCTCCAAGTGCTGCGCTTGCCACGAAATTTGACCATAACGTGCTCCAAGTGCTGCGCGGGCCACGAAATTTGTAGGATAGGCAATCACCGATCAATGATGGGTAGCGCCGCTTGGACACAGAAGATGCTTAAAGAATTCTAAAACAATATGCTCGCTGGCTCCCAAAAACTGGTTCCAAAATGACATTGAAAGTCAGATACGTCATGTGTCTCCCCCCAGTATGCAAAAAATTGCGTAAAGAATGTCTTTATATTTATTTTTCTCCACTTGGATTTGCCCAGGCTTTACATTGCAACCAGAAGGCATCCCATGCTGTCTTGGGAACCTAGAACGCAGCTCCTGTGCGCACCGCTGTTTTGACCGAACGCCGAACGCATCAAACAAGTGCTTCAAAGTTAACGTTGATTTCCACAAAAAGTTTACTAACGGATGGAGACCCCAGAGCTTGCTGTCTTGAACTGACAACTAATTAATTTTCAAAGTGGCAGCAAGTGACCTTGACATGATAGCATTCTACCTGCTGGCAGTACTTTGAGAAGCGATGCCATGTATGTGCAGCCATGAGCTCGACTGAGTTGGCGGGCTTGAGCCGCAGGATCCGCTCTGTGAGGAGAAATTTGAGAAGACAGCTGGATGGGTCGCAAGGCTCATGGAGCGGCCTCTCTGCTTCATGCGTGAGACAGGCGCTCCTGGTCTACGTTTGGAGCCAAGAAAAGATGTCGCGTCATCCTTTGGACGCCGCGGCTGCCTACCTCGCTTGCTCTGGTGATTGCGCAGGTGGCCGTGTCGGCAAAGGATGCCTTCGATGCTTTGTTTGCCGCTACTTCGGCAGCGTTGATAGCTCGGTTGAGCACAGACCCACCTGCATCGGAGCTGTACCGGGCTTGTGGTTTCATTATACAATACCTGCTTCATGATTGGGTCAAGTCTCAAAAATGTCGAGTATGGAGTGGCTCCCACAAGGCAGCAGCTAGTAAGACAGGCTTTGCTCTTTGTTCCGGACAGCCTTCTAGAGGCTGTAGAGAACCGCCTGTGTTGCCTTTCCATGGTGACCCTCCATCCCAACGGACATATTTGAAACGTTTTCGGAAAGCTTGAACGGGCGCATAGGCACCTTACCTGTCACAGTCTCTTTGCCAATCCATGTGTTGCAGGAGAAGGCATGGAATTGGTCGGGTTGGGTCGGTTTGGTACCCAATTTTGAAAGCAGTTTTGGAACCCCAATTTGAGATACCCATGGCTCAGATAAATAAGGTGGCCCCCTTTTTAGGGTTCATTTTCGGCACCCTTTTTCGGGGCCTGCTTTTGAAGCAATTTTGTTTTGGAGCTTGCAAGCCAGGTCTATTTTTTTCAGTGGGCCAACTGTATCCCGCCAGAAAATATTTTGGTCAACATGGATGAATGTTCTTTGGCTATGCACGTGGAAGGGTGCCGAGGTACTGGTTTGCGGTCTGTACGTGGTGCAGTGCGAGCATCTTTGAGTACACAGAGATCCCGCATGATGCTCTTAGCATCAGTGTCTACAGATTTCGGTTTCAATGCAATCTTGCCGCAGGTTATCATTGCCAACAAGACCCAGTTTCCCATCAAATTTATGAAGTCCTTGGATCCAGCTATCACGGATCGATTGAAACATTTGCGTGGTGCCACCTCATGGAATACTGCTGCCTTTATGTGTGCCTACTTGCGTCTTCTACATGAGAGGCGGCAATCTTACAGCCCTGAAAAACCTTTGACGCTCCTCTTCGATTGTGCTGCATGCCACCTCCATTCTACTGTGAGGTCATTGGCCAAAACATTGGAGTTGCAAGTCCTGGTGGTACCGGTGCACTTCAACCGCTCGATGCACACATTTTTCGGCGGCAGTGGACGCAGACAAAGAGCGAAGCTGCTGAAGGCGTTGTTTCGCGAGACGATCTCGAACCTCCACCTACGATCCTTCAGATCACATCTGCGACGTGCAAATCCTCTTGTAAGGAGCGCAGTCCACTTTCCTCACAAAATTCGCGCCACAACGCCAGCCCACTTTGTTCACAAAATTCGCATCGCGCCACAACGGGAGACCACGTTACGATCCAAAATTGTCACTGCGCCACACGCGCACACTCAATCATGATGTCCTCCTCGCGTAGAGACAACAATCTATTTCAACTTTTTCAAACGCGCGAAGCACGTTACAATTGCAGGTTTTCCAATAGCCGCGTGCCACTTTTTGATCATAACGTGCTTCAAGTGTTGCGTCTGCCCCGCGAAATGATCCTTAGCTGCTGAAAATGCGCTGGCCACACAAAAAATCATAACGTGCTCCAAGTGCTGCGCCTGCCACGCAAAATGATTCTTAGCTGCTGAAAATGCTGCGCTGGCCACATGAGAGCATAACTTGCTCCAAGTGCTGTGCTTGCCACGAAATTTCTAGGATAGGCAATCACCGATCAATGATGGATAGCGCCGCTTGGACACAGAAGATGCTAAAGAATGTAAAAAATCATCCTATGTATGGCTAGCGTAGCGATCTTGTGCTTGAACTTAGGTAGTTGTTAGTTGCTTTGTAGTTGTAGTTTGTGGACTTGCGTAGTTTGGACTTTGTTTTGTAGTTAGCAGGTGATTGTGATGTAGTTAATCGATCTCATCTCATTCCGTCACAAAGAGTTGTGACGGAGTTGCCATTTTTCGTTTGTAGTTAGCCGTTTTTAGGTTTTCTGCACGTTGTAGGTTATTTCACACGAGAACCAAACTGCACGAAACCAATCTTAGGTTTTTGCCACGTAGAAGTTTGTTTTTTTGCACGTGTCTAGATTTGTAGAATCGTTTTTGGAACTGCTATGACCCAACGTAAACGTTGGCTCAAGACCCGCGAGCTCGAAAAGGGTGTGTGTGTCGCCGTGAGACGGCCCGGGAAAGCTGACACAGATAGAAACGCGAAACGACCACCGTTTGTTTGTGTTTTGGTTTGGGTTTACTTTGCGCACGAGAGGTTTGAAAGCGGTTTTCGCGATCTAACTTTGTGTATCAAAGTTTTACGTGGTAGCGGAGCTTGTGTGCTCCCTCCACAAGAGATCCTGTGAGGATCTGGCACGCCTGTGTGCGTCTTGTGTGTGCCTGGTTCCAGGGAAGTTGGTGTGAGTTGCGTTTGACTGTCGTGTGTTTGACTTCGAGGTGTCAGAAATGTCTCAATCAGGACAACCACAGCATTTTCGAATGGACGGCCAAGGTACCCAGAGCGGAGAGAAAGGATATGGTAAGGGTTTTCAGGCAGGTGGACCGACTGGACCGTACCCTGTTGGAGAAGTTGGACCGGGGAGTCCGCAACCTGCGTCACCGACGCACCAAGAGCAGCCTAGTATGCCAGGAAGTCCAGGTCCGCAAGGTCCTTTGTTCACGCCAGATCAGTTGACCCAGATCGCACAGATCTTCCGCATGGGAATTGAGCCTGTCGTAAGGGAAATGAGTACGAGACTTGATAGTTTGCAAGCTCAGGTGACTCGCGTTCCAGAGGGAACTGCAGCCTTGCACGGTGCGAGACCGGCTGATGCATCCTTGTCTTCAGGTTTAAGCAGTGGACCTTCACGGTTTGGTGAACAGCCACCCACGAGTCCAGGACCTGCGTTCCGACCTGTGGGGTCGCCGCCAGGTATAGCACAAGTGACACCCCAGAGGGGGGAGAGAAATCCGAATCAAGATGACGAGAGAGATGGTCGTGACATCTTCAGTAAATCTGAGAAATGGTTACCTCCTATGCCCACTGTGGATTTCAGGAACTGGAGAACCCGTGCAGATGAAGTCCTTGGATTTTCGGACTGGGTTCAGGCTTTACGTGCTTGGGTTTCCTTAGGAAGTGACATCTTTGCCTGGGAGATTGCCCAGTGCATTGGTTGGGAACAGGAGATTCATATGTCTGTGCTGAAGCCCGCTCAACAGACCCGCAGCGCGCGTCTTCTTGCAATCCTCATCCAGACGTTCAAGGATTTCCCAAGGGGGAACACCATGCTGCAAGCTTATGTTGAGGGAGTTGGTGTTGATGGAGCGTTCTTGGCAACTAGAGGTACGAGTGGTTTTGAAGGTTTGCGTTTGTTGGCAAGAGAGTTTTCTTTGCGTTCAAGGGCAGAAGCGTCTTTCTTTCGCACTGAGTTTTTGGCAAAGACGTTTAAAGCGTCTGCTGGTGTTACTCAGGTTAGTGACATCATCCGCCAGATTGACGTCGGACTGTCAAGGTTTCGCAAGATGATTGAAACTCTACCTGCAACTGTGTCCAGAGTTGGACTTGAGGTGCAAACAAGTGATCTGACCATCATGCTTTTACGTTCGCTGCCACATGATGTTCGTTCGTACACCACGTTACATGCAGCAGGTGATGCATACACCGACCTTCGCACTGCTGCGTTGCGTTTTGAGACGCAGCAACGCATGTTTGCTGAGTTGAGTGGCCCATCTTCATCAGGTGCACGAGGTGTGCATGCACTTGAAAGTGCTGAGACCGCTGAAGAGTGGTGGGGATACGATCAGGAAGGTTATGACAACTCTGAGTATGCCCAGGAAGAAGATCCTGATGATCAATGGGAATGGGACGAAGATGCACAGGTTTGGATCAGTGCTACTGTTGCCAAAGGAAAGGGAAGTCCCAAGAGCACGATGAAGTGTCATCTGTGTGGGAGGCGAGGCCACATGGCCAAGCAATGCAAGGCCGATCTGAGCAAGGTGAAGTGTTTTCATTGCTCGAAGTTTGGTCACATTGGGGCACAATGCCCTGACAAGCCCAAAGGTGACAAGGGAAAGCAGCAAAAGAAGCCCCAGCCGAAAGCTGGAAAGAGCAAAGGTAAGGGAAAGATGCACGAGTTGGCAGAGGAGAATGGGCAGGAAGCTGCTCCAGCACAAGGTGAGGTGCTGATGCCATTGATTTCTTCAGTTGAACATTCGGGTGATGAGTGGCGATGGTGGTTGATTGACAGTGGAGCAGCTGTCTCAGTGTTGTCTGAGCAGTTCAAGGCCTACTACAAGTGCAGCGCAGAAGAGCAGGTGATGGACACCTACTATGCAGCCAATGGGTCTGCAGTCACCATGAGAGGTGAAGTTCAGGTGACAGTTGCGTTTGAGACGGGATCTGGTTCCAAGAAGTCTCAGAACTTTCGTTTGAAGTGCTGCGTAGGCTCCACCAGCCACAACATTGTGAGCACAACCCAGCTTGTGAAGCGTGGATGGACAGTTGTTCAGTCGCCAGGTGAAACCTATCTTTGGCATGAAGAGTCGAATACCGTGATTACTGATGTGGTGTTGTGGGGAGGATGTCCCTGGCTGAGAGCCAAGAAGACAACATCTCAGGTTCCTGCTGTGAAGGATACCTACATGCCGATGGAAGTTGATGTGCCAATGGAGTCAGTGAGGACCGGGCAAGGCTTGACTGTTGGTATGGTAGGTGCGGTTGAGTTGTCAACCCAGGAGAGACTGCGTCAACACATCTTGAGAGGCCATTATCCGTATGACCCTCATTGTTTGGAATGTCAACAGGGCCGTGGTGTTTCCAGAGCACCCAGGCGAGATTTGAAAGAGCGCTTGCTTGAGGTACAGGTTGACTTCATGTTCTTGGGAACAGTTGGATCGCAGTACAAGTTTTTGTTGTTTCGTCACTGTTTCAGTGGTTTGTTGGGTGTCTGCGCTGTGAGCGAGAGTCTTGACACCACCGGCCAACATGTCCGCCAGATCTTGGCAGAGTTTGGACTGTTGTCTGGAGATCCAAAGCCGATTGACTTCAGGTCAGATGCGTCCGATGAACTCGGGACGACGTTGAGAAGAGCTGGTATTCCAAGAGAATTTACCGTCAGCAAAGCAGGTCCCCAGAACCATGATACTGTTGGTTCAGTGGAGCGTGGAGTCCGTGAGCTGAAAGAAGGTCTTGCGGTACTGAGACTCGAATTGGGGAAAGCAGGTGTTGACGTGGTCAACAGTTTGGTTGGCTGGGAAGCCAGTTCAAGGTACGTGATTGCGATGCACAACTTGCATTCGAAGTTGGATGGCACAGGATTGAGTGGACGAGAGGTCCTGAGAAACCAGGTTGATCAGAAGAATGCTGTCACAGCGATGTTCTGTTCTAGGGTTCTTGCGGAGACACCTGACAGTGTGAACAGCATCGGAAGGTTCGTGACTGCTGGATACCTGTATCCTGTGAGGAACTCGTTTGCACACTTTGTAGTTGCGTCAATTGAAGGTGAACTGAAATTTTTCCAAGCGAAGAGCCTGAAGCTCGTTTTTCCAATTGTGTATCCTCTGGAATTGGTTGGAAGGTTCTTGCGTGCAGTGGACTCTGCTGGACCTGCACCCGCCATCTTGGACCAGGAACCGATTGAGATCGTTCCAGAGGACTTTGCACGTCTGCCCGACAAGGTGCAACCTCCACGGCATTGGATTGATGCCCATGGACGGACCGAAGGTTGTAGTTCTTGTGCTACTCGTCAAGGTCGACACTCCAAGAAGTGCTGTGAGCGCTATTGGACATGGCTTCGGAACCAGAGATCCAAAGAAGCCGTTGTGCCTGAGAAACAACTCCCACTTGCCGAGCCCAATGACCAAGAAGTGGCGGTACCAGTACCATCACAGCCACTACCAAAGATTCCAGGTTTGCCATCTGGAATGTTGCCTACAAGGCACTGTCCGAGTTGTGAATCAGGTATGAATGCTCCTGGCACCCGCCATTCGGCTGAGTGCCGCAAGAGGCAAGGTGAGTTCTTGTCTACTCCTATCAAGCCGTCGCTTGAGGATGTGGAGCAAGCTTTGGAGCAAGCAGGTGAAGGTGGAGACGTCCCCTACTCACCATCTCTGGGTCCCGAACATGCTGATCTTGCCGATGTGGACATGGACTTACCACTTGAGGCGAGTTCTGCACCAGCTGAGGCTGCATCCTTTTCGGAGCGAGACGCTCCAGAATTTCAATCCGAAGATGTTGAGATGGAAGTTGAACAGCCACAGACGATCCCGATGATCGATGTGTGTCTTTGCTCTGAGAGAGTCAGGATTGGATGTTTGACTTCTCCCGATCTGCTCTCCGAGGAGCGGTTCTCTGTTGAGTCTATCAGTTTTTCAGGTGGAGCTCATGACTCTGAAGTTGTTGAGCTATGTGGATCCAAGGTTCGATTGTGGAAGCCAACAGGAGCTGTTTCGGATACCACTCTTGAAGAACTGGACCCCCAAGGAACTTTCCTTGCGATGGTCAAAGAGCTCAAGGGATTGACTCATGTGAATGCAGGTCGTATCATGAAGGAGAAGGAAGCCTTGCAGTTCTGCAAGAAGCACAACATCAAAGTTATCTCCTGCAGGTGGGTTACGAACAGTAAGCCTGAAGCCGACGAAGGAGTTCGTGCTCGGATAGTCGTGAAAGATTTCGCTAAAGGTCAGAAGACCGCCAGGCAGGAAGGTATTTCTTCCCCCACACCCTCGATTGAGTCGCTACGACTTCTGTTGGGAGCGGCAACGGGTATGTGGACTGGTGGAAAAGGTTTCAACCTTTATGCGATTGACGTCAGTCAGGCGTTCATGAATTCACCGCTCACTGTGAAGGTTTGTGTCCGGCTTCCATCATCAATCAGCACACTTGACAATGAACCGGTTTTCCTTGAGGCTTACAAGGGTTTGAATGGACTTCGTATCGCAAGTTTGACTTGGGTTCTGTTCTTTGATGGGATTGTCAAAAGCGTTGGCATCCGATCTGGACTTGTGGAGCCATGCTTGTACGGTGGGATGGTACGGGGTGCCCCCATCCTTGTCATCTGTTATGTTGATGACCTGTTGGTTGCCACGCCCAGCGAGGCTGCGTATCGTGTTCTGTTTGAAGCTCTTGAGAAGCAGGTCAAGATCCGAGAGACTGGCCGAGTGACCATGTCTGGTGGTTCATTGAAGTTTCTAGGCCGTACCATCCTCCGAGAGAAGGGAAGCTCAGGTTTGCAGTTGTTTGTCGACCAGGATTACCTGAACAGTGCGTTCGAGGAGTATGGAATCTCCAAAGGTTCCACTGCATTTCCTGATCTTCGTCCATTTTTGGAGCAGACACTGCAAGAAGAGCCTATCAGCGCTGAGGCGCACTCCAAGTTCAGGAGAGTTCTTGGACGTTTGTCATGGCTGGCACAGACCCGACAGGATATCTTGATCCTGATTGCAATGCTGTCGACTGGACAATCTTGTCCAAAGCCAGGCCATGAGAAAGCTCTGCGAGCCGTGCTTCGATTTATGTTGTTGCACATGAAGATGTCCCAGAAATTTCCCTCACCTGGACTTGAGGACCTTTCTGAGAAGGACATCGGTCTGGAAGTTTATAGTGATGCTGGATTTGCCCCTATGCAAGCTACTCAGAGGAGAAGCATCACTGGATGTGTTATTGTTTTCCGATGTGTTGTTTTGAAGTGTTTCTCTCGACATCAGGCATCTGTGACGTTGAGTTCATGCGAGGCAGAGCTCGTTGCCGTTCAGGCAGCTGTCCAAGAAGCCATTGGTTTGCTGAGAAGTTTGAGTTTTGTCCTGCGTCGCATTCAGGTATATCCACCGTCTTTGTCAGAGGACGACAGCTTGGATTTTGTCTGTCCGATCCTCTTGTGGACTGACTCCCTGAGTGGGAAGATGCTTTTGGAAGGTTCCGACCTCCAGCGTAGGTCAAGACATATCGACATCAAAGTGAACTGGTTGAGAGAACTTTTGGGAAAAGAAATCCTGCAAATTGGACATGTCAGAGGAACTGGAAACGTCGCTGACCATTTTACCAAATGTTTGCCGACGATCAAAGCGTTGCAGTACATGGAAATACTTGGTTTTTCGTCGTTTGAAGGTATTCTTTTGGACTGTTTGCTTGATTTTGAAATCCGCGACAACAGTTTTTCAGGTCTTTTGTGTGCGTTTTCAACCAGAAACTGCATGTTTTGTGGAGAGTTGATTTGTGAAGAACCTGCAAATTCAACAACTTGTGAATTGTCGCCATTTCCACGTTCATGCACTCAGATGATCAATGCACTTGTAGCTGTTTGCGAAAGGTTTCAAGGCGAGGGAATCGGTTCCGCTATGGCTGGACGTATCCCTGCAGAACGAGAAGAGCCCAGAGCGCCGGACAGCCATGCGCTCCTTGGGCATCCAACAGCTGAAGGTGTCGGTGCGGCACCTGAATCTGATGATACGGTTACCATCATAGGTGGTGAAGCCAATACTGCGACTGTTGCGGTGACATCTGCAGAGGCAGTGGTGCCAGCTGCTGAGGCAGTGCCGAAGGCAGCAGAGGCTGCAGCTCCCCCTGCCGCTACTGAAGCGGCACCAGGTGCACCAGTTGCATCAGAGACTGCAGCTGCCGAGGCTGAGGATGTTGTGGAGGTCACTCCAAAGAAAGCTCAGCCGCCGAGGCCCAAGGAGAAAGCCATGCCTACTACTCGAGGCAGACCTGAAGCGAAAGCAAGGCCGTCAGGAAGGTCTCAAGCTCCTGGACGTGAACCTGCTGTGAAGAAGATGCCCAGGAAGCCTGGTCGCTTTGTGATTCAGGTGAAGAAAGAGGCCTGGGAGGCCACTGGTTTGCTGAAGAGACGACGCGAGGCTGGTCGTCGTAAGGCCAAGCGTCAGGCTTGGAAGAATAGGCAGAAGGAGGCATTTGCATTCTTCGCTGCACAGAGGAGAGAAGAGGAGTCCCGGCCAACGCCTACATATGAGGTTGTGAGAGGGTCGAGACTGCCAGGTCAGAGAAGGGTCATGCGAAGGATGTACAACCCTCAGTTAAACAAGAGAGAGGAGTTGGAGATCGAAACAAGGAACCCGAAATCTGAGGAGGACAAAGGACCCGCCTTTGTGAGGTCTTTCAGTGGATTCAGCTGGAAGAATCCGAAGGGTCTGAAGTGTGGTCATTGTGGAGAAAAAGGCCATATCATCTCTCAGTGCCCTGAGATGGAGCGAAGGGTGAGCCTTACTCATGGGCGTGTGACTTTGACGCCAAGAGGACAGCACCAGCCAGACTCCACTGTGGGCGATGAGGTTGCCCCGGGTGATTCGATTTCACAGGTTGGATTGACCCAGGAGTCACTACGAATCCACAACAAGAGGCTGAGAGGCCACGGTTGGTCCGAGGAGGCCCCAGCAGCCGCAGGTAGCCCTCCAAGAGCTCGTCAGAGGACTGGGATGGGTCCCCCTCAGACGCCACCGAAGAGGAGCGGCCAGTTTCCGGCCAGCAGCAATGCGGCAGTGGCGATGGGTCCAAAGCCGCCTCCACACCCGCCGAAGGGGTGGGTTCCGCAAGGGCCACAGCCACCACAGGCACCACCCATCTCTGGGAAGGCCCCTCCAGCAATGCCTTCTCCAGCCCAGGGCCCTCTACCACCACCGCCAGCGCCCCCGGCGCCACCTCAGGTACCACCACCGCCGCCAGCTCCAAGAAGAGTTTCAAGTGCGCCAAAGACGCCACCCAAGACGCCTCCAAAGGCGAAATCTGGAGAGCCCACATCGCCTAAGGCGAGTCCAGGTGCAAAGGCAGCACCAACTGTGGATTTGGTTACTCCAAAGAGCCCTGAAGCGAAAGCAGCGTCGCTTGTGGGCGAGCCGCCCCATAGGCCATTCAGAGTTGGCCCAGGAGGAGCACTGGAAGCTGAGACAATTGCCCCTTCATCGGGGTACAGTATGTCTATGATTTCAAGGACCCCAGTTGCAAAGGCACCGGCCAGTGAGGCCCCGCCAGAGCCTTCTGAGACATCAGGGAGACCGCCCCAGCGTCGTATGGAAGCCTGCATAGCATGTCATGGCAGTGGAGAGCTTCCGATGCGAGCGAATCGGAGGTTGTTCAGGTTGTTGACATCGTCAACAGCGTCAGCAGCAACTGCAAATGCAGCTGCTCGAGGTGGAGCAACGGCCAGTGTTTTGTCTGCAATTTCAGGTTCAAGTTCTTCAGAAGCTGATGTGACCCATTTCAAGAGTGAAAGGGGGGTAGGTCTTTTTGTTGAGCTAGCCTGCAGCAAAGCCAGTGTCTTGTCAGCTGCATGCGCTGAGAGCCGTGCTTGTTATGTTGGAGTTCATGGAAATCTTGAGAAGATAGCTACACAGAATCATGTTGCAGATCTTGTGAACCAGGTGATGGAGGAGTTGAAGATGACCAGATCAGCCTCTGATCGAGAGCTGGGAGAGGTGCATTTGTTCTGTCACGTTCACATGTCATTGCCGTGCACAGGTGGATCTCCATTGCAGAATTTTTCGGGTGGGAAAAGAGTCCCAGAGCATGAGCGAAAGTTTTTCGAACTTCTAGCCGCTTGTGAAAAGTTGTTGGATCGGTTAGTAGAAAGACATCCCGAGTTGTCTATGTCTTTTGAATTGCCAAATTCCAACAGGTATTGGACTCATCCGAAGCTGCAAGCCTTTGTTCAGGCCAGAATTCCATTCAGGTCTGTTGTCCATGCTTGTGCAATGGGAATTGAAGGACTGCCAGGATTACCCATCAAGAAAGCGTTCAGGATCATGTCAAGTTCTGAGGAGCTTAGTCAACGTCTTGAGAAGCGTTTTCATTGTGCTTGTGATTTCCACGCATCATTCAATTTTTTCTGACTTTCAGTTGTCAGAGAAATACTCCAGGAAATTTGCCAGATTCTTTGTGCGAATGCTCGCATTACTTGCCCTCAGGTGATCGATGGCGTCGAAGCTACGCTGATTTTATCGCCTGATCTTCCCTGAGGAAAAAGGAAGAGTCTGCTGCATGAGTGAACTTGTGAGATTTTTGGATAGCTTGAACGACTTGTGAAGTCATCTTGAAGTTTTGATAGACTTGTGAAGTCATCTGGATAGAGAAAGGTCTTTAAATGTCTAAGACATGAGGCTGAAAACTCTCTTTGATCGTTGCCCTGTGCGTTGCTTGGGTAGTCGGATCTAATTATCGAGACTTTGAGGTCTGACGATTGCATGGTATAGTTCTGAATCCAATTTGAATTGCAAGAGTTGCAGAAGTCTTTAGAAGACATCGAGAGGATGATCTTTGGACTTTCTAGGTCGCAGAAGTCTTTAGAAGACATCGAGAGGATGATCTTTGGACTTTCGGAGATACAGAAGTCTTTAGAAGGCATCTAGAGGATGATCTTTGGACTTTCTGGGATCGTTTTTGGACTTTCCTTGATGGACTGTCTTTGGAATGTTTGTGGACTGCTTGGAATGGATTTCAGCGTGAGCTTGATTGGATTTCCGCAGCCATTTGTGTGTGTGTGGCAGGTCGCGCAAGCCATGGCCACTGGAGAGATGGAAGAGCTCTACTGGCTCTTATTCTTTGTATATACACTGGGTTTTCTATCTGGTATTCTTTCAGCTTGCTGCATTACGAGATGTTGCAAAAGCCGCAATACAACTGCAAGAAATTCAGGTACAGCTATGAAGAGTTCTACAGCTTTGTCTTGTGATTCTGACGGTGAAGGCCCAGGTACTCGTATCTATTGGAGTTTTTGCCGAGAGATGTATCACTGCAATGAGAAATGCAAGGTTTTGATTGCCGCCGCTGGTCCAAATGGACATATTCGATGCCGAGACAATTGCCAGGTTTGCCAACCGGAGACTGGACCCTTGTTGGTTGTGACTTCAACAGGATCGAAGTATCACTGTTCAGGTTGCCGTACAACGGAGAAGTCAAAGCAGATGACGCTGTTAGCATGCCCTATCTGCTATGGCATGGGGAATGTCAAGGCCGAGTGACTGAACTCGTTTTTTGGACTTGAGTCGCACAAGTTCGAAAGGGGGTGTGAAAAATCATCCTATGTATAGCTAGCGTAGCGATCTTGTGCTTGAACTTAGGTAGTTGTTAGTTGCTTTGTAGTTGTAGTTTGTGGACTTGCGTAGTTTGGACTTTGTTTTGTAGTTAGCAGGTGATTGTGATGTAGTTAATCGATCTCATCTCATTCCGTCACAAAGAGTTGTGACGGAGTTGCCATTTTTCGTTTGTAGTTAGCCGTTTTTAGGTTTTCTGCACGTTGTAGGTTATTTCACACGAGAACCAAACTGCACGAAACCAATCTTAGGTTTTTGCCACGTAGAAGTTTGTTTTTTGCACGTGTCTAGATTTGTAGAATTGTTTTGGAACTGCTATGACCCAACGTAAACGTTGGCTCAAGACCCGCGAGTTCGAAAAGGGTGAGTGTGTCGCCGTGAGACGGCCTGGGAAAGCTGACACAGACAGAAACGCGAGACGACCACCGTTTGTTTGCGTTTTGGTTTGGGTTTACTTTGTGCACGAGAGGTTTGAAAGCGGTTTTCGCGATCTAACTTTGTGTGTCAAAGTTTTACGAAGAATTCTAAAACAATGTGCTCGCTGGCTTCCAAAAACTCGTTCCAAAATGACATTAAAAGTCAGATACGTCATGTGTCTCCCCCCAGTAATGAGCGTTCCAGAGGCACGTCTCTCCAGGTGACTGAATCACTCCAATCCTTCTTGACCAACTGAGTTGTCGAAATAATGTTGTATGACAAATCGCCAATACAACAGGCCAATTTGAATCATTGGGTCTTCTTCTTTCCAGATGCTCAGTCACAAGCTTGAAATGCCAAACTTACCAAAACATTGGCCCATGGGAGTCCCATTGGTACTATGAGGGGTAGGTATCGTTGCCAGGCTCAGGAGGATTCGGCAGAAGCATTGCAGCTCCAGAATGTGAATATATGGTATTGGACCGTCGTGCTTCTTCACGATGTACGCTGGGATTAGACCTTTGTGCACCTCTATTTGGTACAATAGTTCATTGGATGATGCTTCTATGATACTGCATTTGACTTCGGTATTCATTGAGATTCTGCACTTTTGATGAGCTGAGAATGTTCTAGAATGGACGGTATTTCATTGGATGCGATTTCGGTGACATTGCGTTTTGACCTCTGTATTTGCTGGAATTTGCGTTTTCAATGAGACGAGAGTGTTTTTCGAGCTTTAGGGATTTAGCCGATTTGATCACAGTTTGTTTGGAACGGTTTTGGAAACATTTGAACATTTTCGGAAACGTTCGGAACAGTTGAGAAGTATTTCAAACATTTTTGGACCGTTTGGAAATGATTTGACATCACGAAGTTGTTCGTCAAATCATGCTGTAAAGATTTCTGTGAATATCATCATTGGATGATATGGAAACGGCAAGTTTTGGTGCAACCAATTTTGTCGATGTTGTTAGCTAACAACATCGCCTGTGACGCTAAAGTACTATGAGTGGTTGATTCTTTGTTTGGATTGGTTAAATCAACCACTTATGGTACTAACTAGCTACACGTTAGGTCGGAATCGTTGATTGTTGCGTAGGATGTTATCTGAAACAACTTTTGATCTGGAATCCGCAGTTGGTACAGCAGTCTTTTGTTTTTGAGAAGTCCGTGTGACTTTGTGTTGCTCAACCAGAGAGTGGCTCGAGTAACAAGAGAATTTAAGACACTTGGTTTTGTGCCTTGTGTGACCTGTCTGTTGACGGCGCGAAAAGGATTTGGAACTCGCTGAGCTGAGCTGAGGGTTCATTAAGATTTTTACATGGTAGCGGGAGCCTTCGGGTATCTCTACTAGAGATCCAGGTCTTCAATGAACAGTCCAGGTGCAGGAGGTGTTGGTCCTGAGTCGTTCTTTAGTCCAGGTCAAGCTGAACGAGGTCAAGCTGGTGCAGGTCGTGCTGCTGCGGCAGGGGTGACTGCGGGTGCTTGCCCAGGGTGTGCCGGAGGTGCTGGTAGCCAGGGTGAGGCAGGTCGTGGATCTTGTGCAGGTGGTGCGTGTCAAGGTTGTGATCCGTTGCAAGTAGAGGACCCGTGGACTAACTGGACAGGTAACAGGAACACTGTGCAACCTGATCTTGTGAACCAAGGAGCTCAGAGTTTTCAGAACCAAGGAATGGTCTTTGCTCCAGGAGCTGGAGTTCCTCTACCGCCTTCTTCAGGTAGCCACGGAAGTGGCAGTGGGGGAGGTAGTGTAGGGCCTCAGCCTGGAAGAGTTGTGCCACCTATGCCTGTGTATGGCTACGGTCCACCAGTAAATGGGGTGGGTGTTGTGAATCCGACATTGCAAGGCATGAATCAAAGGCCAGGAAATGTGAGAAATCCGATGGCCGGAAATGGTTTGCAGAATGTTCCGATGCAGTGTGGTAGTAACTTCGACCGAGTAACCCAGATTCAACAGCTGTTGCAGGGATTGAATGCTAGAGAGCTTCAACAGGTTTTTCAGAATACTCAAAGATTGGTTGATGGTAACCACCAGAGGTTTGTTCCCGATCGATTGGGGGATGTTCCACCTGAGTTTGGAGGGGGATTTATTCCTGATGCGACTGGTAATTTGCCTGGTTTGGGTACTAGTCAGGGCAGATCTGAGAATAGGGATGTTTTCTCAAGAAGTGAGAAGTGGTTGGGTCCTAGTCCCACTGTTGACTATTCAGCCTGGAAAACCCGCGAAGATGAGGTTTTGGGGTTTACTTCCTATGTTCAGGAACTGGTAGCATGGGCTAGCCAGGGATCTGTCCAGTTTGGGCGAGAGATCGAACAGTCGACTCACTGGCCGACGAGTATTGCGTGGAGCACCTTGGGTGTTGACCAGCAGTCTAGGTCTGTGAGACTTAGTGCCATTTTGAAGGCAACTTTTGGAAGCCATGGTAGGATTGCAGTCATGATTCAATCATTTCAGGAAGGGATTGACATTGTCCCGGGAGTCACTTTGGGTGATCCATATAGCAGTAGCAATCTGTACCTTGGAAATGGTTTCGAACTTCTTCGGCAGTTGTCCCACGAATTCAGTCTCCGTAGTAGAACTGAGGGTCTTTCATTGCGAGTGCAGTTGCTGAACAGGGTCTTTCAAGGACAAGATAGTTCAGATTTGATTCGCCAGATTGAGCTTGCATGTGCAAAGTACACACGAATGATTTCCACCTTGTTGGGTGACAGTGTTGGATTAGCGATTGGGGATTCTGACATGTTGACCATGCTGGTTCGTTCGTTGCCTAACGATGTAAGAAACTACTGTTTGATGCATAGTGGTGGGGAATCGTATTCGAGTTATCGACTTGCTGCGCGTCGATTTGAACAACAGCACAGGCTCTTCAAGGACTTGCATCTCCAATCTCGGAAGGTTGTTGCAGGCTTGAATCCTGCCACGTCGGTGGCTGAGGAAGAGGAAGGTGAAGAATCTGAGGGTTCGGGGGATCCTATTGTGAATGCTGCATTGGACAAGGACAAGCAGGGACCAAGATGCACGAAGTGCGGAAAACGTCATGACGTGTCTGCTTGTTCAACCAACATGGAGAAAGTCAAATGCTATAAATGTGGCAAGGCAGGTCATATATCGGTGAACTGTCGGGTGAAGACCGGCGACAAGGATGGTTCAAAGGGATCTTCAACTGGAAAAAGTGGTGGCACTAATGGTGCCCCGTCAGCATCTAAGAAAGGTGTCAAAGGTTCAGGCAAAGGTACGGGAAAATCGGGTGGGAAGAAGGGCAAAATGTTTGCGATGGTCGATGATAGTGGCACTTGGTGGTACTCTGAAGGTTGGTACGATGATCAACCTGTTGCGGAAGAGGCGAGTGCGGAACTGGATGGCCAGCAAAAGCAAGATGTGCTTGTTTTGAGTGCCTTGGTTTCCTGTCCCGATGTGCCATGTTTGCCTTGTGAACCTTGCGTGTTTGACATGAGCTTGGAAGATGGTGATGGTTTGTACGTTGAAGATCATTCTGAGGAGTTTGACCTGTGCTTGAACAGTGATTTGACTTGTTGTTGTCTGAATTCCAACTTTCATGACATGCATGATTTCGGTGACATGTGGCTTGATCGTGATGATCTGGATGCAGGAAACTTGGAAGCCTGCTGTTGTGACTTGAAACCTTTTGTGCATGTTGGAATTGATTCTGGTTTTGAACTTGACCCTATTGATGAGAAAAATGAGCCCAATACGCACGGCACACATGGTGTGCTGACAGCACGAGAGTCGATGACTGAGTGTTTCGAGACTGAAGGGCACGTGGTGTCAAAACCATGTGAGATGATGCTGAATGGTATCGGTCCGGGTGAGTCTTTTTGGCTTCTGGATAGTGGTGCTAGCATGTCAGTTGTTAGCCGAGATGTTTTGAAACAGTTTCAACACTCCGAAATCCAAAACAATGTAGGGCCGTTGCAAGCTGCTAATGGAACTTCTGTTGATTTGGAAGGTAGTTGTAAATTGCTGTTGCAGATTGAGGTTTTTGACAGAGACGGAAATGTGAAACCAGCTGTCATTCCTTTGGATGTCATGGTAGGGAAAACGACATACCCAATTATCTCTGTTTGCAAGTTGACTCAGCAGGGTTGGGACGTGACATTTGACAAGGACCATGTTCGAATGTTTCACAAGAAATCTCAACACGAAGTTAGTGATTTGTCGTTTTGGCATGACGCACCATGGGTTCGTGTTGTTCCATATGAAGGGAATGATGTAGCCCTCAATGTATCTCCGGTGGTTGCGAGTAGTTTTTCAAAGGGGGACACTGTTTGCGCCTTGAGTGCAGACCAGATGGTGCAGCACAGACTCAGAGGACATCGGCCTTACGAGCCGACTTGCGAGGTTTGTCAGAGTTGCCGTGGAGTCACTAAACATTCCCGAAAGAAAACCCCAAAAGGAACCGAATTTGAGATTCATGCGGATTTTGGTTTTCTCAACAAGGACTTTGAATGGGTACCGGAATCTGAAGACAGTGAACGTGGGAATGTCAAGTTTCTTGTTATTCGGGAATCCTACAGTTCAAGCATTGGTTGTGTTCTTATGACTGGTGATCGACAAAGGGATAACCGCCAACTTCAGAAGTGGTTGCTTGAAATGGGTTTAGGGGGTAGCAAGGATCAACATTCTTTGAGAGTTGTCACAGACGCTGAATCTTCTGTTGGGAATTTCATTTCATCAGCAGGGTTGCCAATGGGTGTTGTGGTTGAAAGAGCCCCTCCACAGGGTCACCAAGCCAATGGGACTGCAGAGAGAACTATTCGGGAAATCAAAGAGGGTTTGAAGACGTTGCAGTTGGATTTTCAGAGAATGGGATACACCCTGGTTTTCAGTTCTCCTGTTTTGCAATGCTGTATGAACTACATTTGTTTTTCCCACAACAATTTCACGACTGTTCAGCAGTCCAGCCGAACGCCGAGAGACTTGGTGATTGGAGACAGAGCCAGGAACCATGTTTTTGCACTGTTTGGTTGTAAGGTTCTTGCAGAGCTTCCTGAATCAATCATGTCAAAGAATCCTAACCTGCCAAGATTTGTCGAAGGGGTTTACTTGCATCCTGAGTTTTCGTCAATGGGAGTTTGGGTTTCTGCGAGAATCCGTATTGGTTCAGAGATGGTTTATCAACGTTTTGTAGCCAAGTCAATCAAACTTTGCATGCCTGTTGAGATTCTTGATGGTCATGGTTTGTTTGTGAGACTGGTTGATGAGCGTAGTGGTTTACCAGAGGCTCCAAGGTCTTCCCAAGAGGTTTCTGTTCCTTTGCCTTCGGACTTGAAATGTCCTTCAACAGGACCGCCAGTGAAATGGCTTGATGAACATGGGGTTTCTTTGAAATGTTCTGCATGTAAGGAAATAGAAATTAGAGGGACCCGTGGGAATAAGAATCACTCTAGGGAATGTATGGAGCGGTATGAGAAATGGATCCGTTCTGAGCTTGAACAGGGACAAGGCTCTGGGCCTTCAGAAAGCAAACCAACCGTTTTGCAGGAGGTGAAACGGGAAGGTTCGAACAGGGAGGTTTCTGACCTTGATGGTCTTGGGAGTGTTCCTGTGCGTAGACAAGATGCCTTGGATTCTTTCGAGGAACTCGATCCTTTGTCGTTTGGTCCACAAGATGATGGATTGACTGGTGAAACCGCGAAAGTGAAAATTGAACCAACGATTGAGTCCCAGGAGCCGGTAGATGTGAACCTTGGGAATGGGGAAGGGGACACCTCCCAGGTTGGGAGTTCTTCTCAATCTGGTGATGTTTCTCGACCTGATCCTCTTGGTAGTCACCCTAAGGCATCTGTTGGAGTCAAGCGAAAATGGTCGGAAGAGGATCTCTTGATTGAGAGAAGAGGTTTGAAGCGGGAACCTGATGTGGAACTTGCGGACTTGGATCGGGAGGTCAGGGATGACAACAAGCGTATTGACGTGAAACCTGATGTTGCTGGACTTGTTTCTGGCCTGACATGTGATTCTTCGTTGTCTGAGACTCCCGTCAACGACTTGCATGAAGTGTATGCTTTGGCATTTCTCACAACTGACTCGGATGACCTCATTTGTCACTTGCCTCTTGCGTCGTTGAAGTTTGACAAGAATGCCTCCAGTTCTGTTGTTTCGTTTGGTGACAAGCGTATTCGGATCTGGTGTCCTAGTGGCTCCATTGATGATTCAACATTGGAGGAGTTGCCTGGTGACTTGACGCTTGAAGGCATGAAGACTGAAATTGGCAATTTGGATAGCATGCAGTGCGGTGACTTGTTGACTGAGTCTGAATTAGGTGACTTGAGAAAGCAATGCAGGGTAATCCCATCTCGGTGGGTGACTACGCGAAAGAACGCGTCTTTGGTCCGTGCGCGGATAGTCTTGAAAGACATTGCAAAGGGTGCTGAATCAGCCCGGTCCCTTGGAATATCGTCACCTACTCCCTCAGCTGAGGCATTGTTTGCCATGCTGTGCTTTGCAGGTGAAAGAGATTGGCTTGTTGGAGCAGCTGACATTTCGGCGGCCTTTATGGCCACGCCGCTGCGTACCCGGAAGGTGGTCGCCAAGTTGCCTGCAAGCATCACTTCCATAAGTGGTGAGGCGCTGTACCTGTGGCTGAGTAAAGCCCTGAATGGACTGAGGAGTGCCAGCCAGGAGTGGAATGTGTACTTGTCGTCGATTGTTGATAAGTGCAGGTTACGCTCTTGTGGTCTAGAACCTTGCTTGTACAGCGGTTTGTTGCCTTCCAGTGAACCATGCATGATTCTGTCATATGTTGATGATTTTGATTTGTGTTGGGCCATCGGTTGATGCAATTGACTTTGTCTTTGATACCGTTGGGAAAAGTGTGAGGTTGAAAAGAACTGGTTTGATACATGATCATTCGAAAGGGGGACAGTTGAGGTTTCTGGGTAGGCTTATCACTAGGAGGCGTGGTGAAAGGTCTTTACTGATTTCTCTACCATCCAACTACCTGGATGATACGTTTGCCAGTTACCAAATCAAAACAAATGCCAAAGGCCCACCTGACGTGACTCCGGTCATGGACAAAGAGAATGGGGAGGAGCTGAGTTGTGATGCCTATGCACGCTTCAGAGCAGCTCTAGGTAAAGTGTCTTGGATGGCGCAGACCCGTGGTGACCTGCGTGCATGGATTGGGATACTTGCAACTCAACAAGCACGCCCAACTCAACACACGGAACATGCCATGCGTATGTTGTTGAGGTACCTTCGAGGTGACATGAATGTTGCAGTTAGGTTTCCAAGTGATTCAAAGCTGTTGGAGTCAGATGTTTTTCAAGGACCACATATTGTTGCATTTTCGGATGCTTCCCATGCACCATTGAAGACGACTGGACGGAGAGGAATTTCCGGAGGAGTCCTAACATTCCGAGGATGCACATTGAAGACATTGTCGAGGCATCAGGCTCTGGTTTCATTGAGCTCCATGGAGAGCGAGCTGTATGCGTTGCAGAGTGTGAGCCAAGAGATGGTTTCTTTGGGAAAAATGCTTGGGAGAATCCTGATGTCCTTCAAGGAGCTTGACTCGAGTGAGATTCCAGGTGTGTTGCGGATCGATCAAACTGTTGAAAGGTTTGGACCTACCTCGGAAATCTCGACACCTTGAGATTCGAATTGAGTGGCTTCGAGAGAGGGTGGATCTTGGTAAGCTTAAAATCCACTATGAGAAGGGATCTAGTAATCCAGCTGACGCTTTGACAAAATGCCTGGGGAGTTCAATCTTTGGGATTCATAGAGCGGCAATGGGTTTCGAGGTCCTGGACGCTCCTCTGGGAGCCATCATGGCCATTTCGAGTGGTTATGTGTTCATTGAGGTTTGTTGCAAACCGGATTCAAGCATCTCCAAGGTAGCTAGAAGATTTGGATTCTTGTACATTGGTGTTGTTGAGAACATGGAGAAGAAAGCTGTTTTTGACCGTGTGTTGGAAACTGTGAAAGATCTGGGTAATTCAAAAGTTTTTGTCCATGTTTCGTCACCATGTTCATCTGGGTCCCCATTGCGAAACTTTAGAGGAGACAACACAGCTACTGAAGCGGATGTGGTTTGGTTTGATGTTATTCCTCATGTTTCCAAGTACATGAAGTTGGGAAAGTTTTCATCTTTTGAGTTGCCATGGAGGAATGCAATTTGGACACATGCCATGACCACGAAGATCCTAGCTCAGGCTAATCACAAACATGTTGCGGCTGTGCACTTGTGTTCAACAGGTTCTATGACTAAGGACGGAGAACCAGTTGGAAAGGTGTTGAAGTTCACCAGTAACAGCAAGTTGATGGTTGGTCGATTGGCCAAGGACTTTGGACAGTGTCACTGCACTCAGAAACATGCTGGTTTGACTGATGTGGATTGGGCAGAAACTGCTTTCTACAATGAGAATCTAGCTGTTTCGATTGTTCGTGGTGCTTTGGACGCATTAAGAAATGATGGATAGTTTTTGTTGTTGCTGTCGTGAATTGAAGAAGACAGGTTTCTTGATTCGTTTTTGGTTTTCGAACTTGAGCCGACGAAATAAAGTTTGATCTAAAACGATCGTGCACTGAAACTTCGAAACTGATCTCAATGCGAAGCATGGGACATGTTTGGACTTGATGCAAACTGTTTTGAACTTGTCTGAAACAGACTGGACTTGACATGCGTTGCAGTTTAAAAGGTCTAAGATTTTTGACTGGAACAGGTATAGTTTGAGGTGTGTGTATCTGGTATGTGGGCGGGCCTTGAAGGTCTGTGTGGGTGCCAGGTAGGCAGGTCTCGTTCTTTCTTGCGTTTCACTGACCTTGCTCTGGTAGCTACTGTGGAGATCTGTTTGGATTCTTGGCTTAGGCTTTGTGTTGTTTCGGATTCTGAGTAGCGCCGAAGTAAGATTTACTTTTACTCTCCTCACTTGCTGAAGCCATGGCTGTGTCTAAGAATGCAGCTGGATATAGTGGTTTGACAGAGGCTGAGCAGAAACAATTGAAAGAATTGTTGAACAAGGCTCAGCAGACTCCGAATGTATCTGGTGGATCAGCAATGACTGATGCTTCCAAGCGTTTGAGAAGAGAGAGTGATTCAGAGTTTGAAGCGGTTGGGTCTCCAACTACGCCAAGCGAACTTTTCCGAAGTGAAGATCGCAAGGAGGTTCCATTGCCAAAGAATTGCAATCTGAAGGATTGGTCTCACACAGTGTGTCAGCTTCCGAAAGTCAGTGGCGAGCCGAAGTGGAACGGACAGACTTATTCCGAGCTGCTTAGGATGGCTATTGATGGTGACAAAGAGCTGAACAAGTATCTGGGATTCATTTACAAGAAGTATCATGGATCTTATGATGGAACTCACAAGACTCAGGCCGTGGATTTGGCTGGCTTTCTTCTCTATATGGAGTTTGATCCTGAGAGAGAGGCATCTGGTTCATGGAAGAGAGTGATCAAGCCGTGATCTCAACGTGACTTCGGTCATCGATGCATGAGCTTTGAGATTCTGAATGTCTCCAACGAGACCTGATTTTGAGAGGTTTATGTATCGAAGCAAAGGTATCTGGCTTAGGTTGCAATTTCTGTTAGACACATGGTGTCGCTTTGGGTTATTGCATTCCAGCTGGAAGAGAATGGGATCATTGTGGCTCCGGCCAACAGCCTTTGATACAGGAGACTTCCTTTCTGTTAGACACTGAAGACTTTTCGAGTGGGATGTGTCGTTTTGGGTTTGGAAGCAGCACGCCGAAAGGGGGTGTGAATATATGGTATTGGACCGTCGTGCTTCTTCACGATGTACGCTGGGATTAGACCTTTGTGCACCTCTATTTGGTACAATAGTTCATTGGATGATGCTTCTATGATACTGCATTTGACTTCGGTATTCATTGAGATTCTGCACTTTTGATGAGCTGAGAATGTTCTAGAATGGACGGTATTTCATTGGATGCGATTTCGGTGACATTGCGTTTTGACCTCTGTATTTGCTGGAATTTGCGTTTTCAATGAGACGAGAGTGTTTTTCGAGCTTTAGGGATTTAGCCGATTTGATCACAGTTTGTTTGGAACGGTTTTGGAAACATTTGAACATTTTCGGAAACGTTCGGAACAGTTGAGAAGTATTTCAAACATTTTTGGACCGTTTGGAAATGATTTGACATCACGAAGTTGTTCGTCAAATCATGCTGTAAAGATTTCTGTGAATATCATCATTGGATGATATGGAAACGGCAAGTTTTGATGCAACCAATTTTGTCGATGTTGTTAGCTAACAACATCGCCTGTGACGCTAAGGTGCTATGAGTGGTTGATTCTTTGTTTGGATTGGTTAAATCAACCACTTATGGTACTAACTAGCTACACGTTAGGTCGGAATCGTTGATTGTTGCGTAGGATGTTATCTGAAACAACTTTTGATCTGGAATCCGCAGTTGGTACAGCAGTCTTTTGTTTTTGAGAAGTCCGTGTGACTTTGTGTTGCTCAACCAGAGAGTGGCTCGAGTAACAAGAGAATTCAAGACTCTTGGTTTTGTGCCTTGTGTGACCTGTCTGTTGACGGCGCGAAAAGGATTTGGAACTCGCTGAGCTGAGCTGAGGGTTCATTAAGATTTTTACACAGAATCTAACAACCACCAAGTTTTTTTCCGTCCAACGCCTTCATGGCTTCCGCCCAAAAGTACTGGTAATGGACCTACGCAGTCTAGTATGCAATCCCAGCAAGAAAAACAAAAACACAAAACAAACCACAAAACAAAAAAGCAAACCCAACAAAGAAAAAACAAACAACCAAAAACCAGCAACCAACCAAAACAACAGCAAAAACAAAACAACCAAAAGAACACCAAGAAGTGGGATCGCAACCAGCTATGGAGATTCATGCATGACATCTTGTGTGCAATAATGATAATGGTCCCAAACAGGAAGCAAAACAAAGAAACAAGACAAAAACATCAGAGGCCAATTCAGAGGGTGTAAGAAGCAACAAAGCTCAATGCAGAAACCAGGGATCCCCCCAGCCAGGATCCCCGAGATCACAATTTTTTTCCGTCCGACGCCTTCGTGGCTTCCGCCAGGTCGTTCAACATGTTTCAGAGCATGTTGCAATTGGGATTAATTGACTAATTAAGTTCGCAAGCCATACTGTAGTGGCCACAAAAGTAAACTGGTGGAGGACCGCTACATAGTCCTATGCTAGGATCCCCGAGATCACAAAGACCAGCCATCCAGGCATGACATTCACCCTGACACTTCGAAGCAAACACTGACAACGCCGGATCGCAACGAAAGTGCTGAGAAGAGATAGAACGGTGAAACAGGGGGTGAGACATGGTCTAGTGTGAAAATGACAGCAAAAGCTACGGCACTCAGGGCGCACAGAGTCTGATGTGGTGGTAAGCTTCCGTAAGTAGGGGAAGGGAGGAAGGGAGAGTGAATATAACCTTTTTCAAGGGGTCTTTATTTAATGAGGTCGTTTTTAGCGTAGGACGATGTCAAAGTACATCAAGCCATGGAACCCGTTGCCGTTTGACATTCCTTCAACCAACATACCGACCGGTCATATATGACTTCCAAACGGACGTCCCCATGTCCCTCCCCGATGAGTTGACAACACTGCGATTGATAGATTGACCGCCCAGCTGCTCTACGCCTGCAGAATACCCTGCGTGCAGTTTAGCCTTGTAGTATGGCTCGACCGACTCCAATGAAAGATGCTGCTGTCAATCGCCTTGCAAAGTCAATTACTCAACTGACCCTGTGTCAGATCACTACCAGTGAAGTAGATGCTGCCACCAAACTACTCGACAAGGCATGTCAGAAGCTTCAAGGTATCCAAACTATCCCATCCCAGAGGGTCATTGACCTCGAAGCTGCCATACGCCAACTCCGCCAAATTAGTTGTGTATTAGACAGTTGTACAATCTCTGTCAGCTACGAAGTAAGCCAAGCGCAGAAAGCCGTACTGCTACTGCCACATACAGCTAAAGGGGCTAGCACGTCATCGGAAGAGCTTAATGCACAGATAACCACGCACTGATGACGAGCACAATCTCCCATACCATGAAGACTACTTGCAAGAGCACTAGTGCATTGGCACTTACGGAACCGCAACTCTCCTGATGCTGATGCTAGGAAAAGAACTACTGAGCGGCTACAAAGGGACGGCCTCAAGGCAAACAGTGTGCGGATTCTGCTTTGGTAGGAGCGTACATATGCTTTGGAGAATTCAATGCTGGCATTCTTTGGTGAAGCAATTTGGAATTCGTGACTCCGGTCATCGGAAGAATGCTCGAGTGAGAACTACATCAATTGGCACGACCAATTGAGGTAGTGTCATTTAGTGTTCAGAATTGTATTTGGATATTGCATTGATATAACATTCGTGGATGCGGTGAGACTGTTATCTGTTTTATGGTAACCATGAATATGTGTAAATAGATGCGAAGCCTGGACCATTTTTTTGGACATGTCTTGATGACACTGAAGAGTTCAGGATTGAGCTGTGAACGTTTGAATGCGTTGGGAATCAATCTGAATTGAGGACGTTTGAATGCATGACTGCATTTGAAGTAATTCAAGAATGTGAACATTTGAATGCAAGTGGAATCGTATGCATAGAAAGTCTTTATGAATTCACAGAACCTGGAATGGAGTTTCCAGAAACGCACAGAATTTTTCAGCGAAAGTTGCGTTCTGTGAGCTTTACTTTGTGGTGAACCGATTTGAACTTTGAACTTTGGACTAAACTGAGTTTAGAGTGGCTGCTTGTTAGTAGCTATGTGTGTAACTGTGAATAGTCGACTCGTGGTTTGAGTTTTGTTGGCTGACAGGTTAACATCGAGACGGTGGTTGCCGATGTCCCTCAATGATGACAACAGACCACGCACCCGTCATCATGGTGAGATGACAAAATGGGTTGCTGGTCGTCTGAGGGGGGCAAAAGCGACCGCAGTGTCGTTGTTGCCTGTCTCTGGTTAGTGAAAGAAAGTTTTTGAGAGAAAGATCTTCGGATCTTGAATGTTTAAACGATTGTTGCAGTCGAGCTGTATGATTAATGTTGGCTCAAGGCCAAGGAAACTGCAAAGAAGTAGTCTAAGACAGCCACGTGGTTTAGTCCAGCTTGTTTTGCTTTGGTTCGTGTTTTGCTACCGCACCTCTGAGTGAGTGCCCAAAAGGGTTGAGCTGTTCCGAACCTGAGAGCTTGTGTGGAAACCGCGTTTTTTGCGTAAGCTTCGCTTTGCGTAGGTTGTAGGAACTGCATCTAGGTGTAGGTCCTGGGATTTACGTAGAAAGGATTTTTAAACCAACTTGGGTTTAAATTTTCCGCATGGTAGCGGAGCTGCCAACGAGCAGCATCCGTTGTAGCTAAGTATCCTTGCAGTAGTGTAGTTGCAATGTCTGGATCAGGTGGTTCTGGTAGACGCGGAGACGCTAGGAGGCGTAGGCGTAGTGCAGATCCTGAAACAGAAAGGTTTCGTGGAGATGATCCTTTGCAAAGAGATGATGCTTGGAGAGCTTGGTTAGATAGCCATGGGAGACAACGAGATGAGAGCCTTCCAGGTCCCTTTGTAACAAGCGTAAGCAGGGAACCAATGAGTCCAACTCAAGCCATGGAAGGAGGTTTGCAGCCCCCAGGTCTGGGAAATTCAAATGGAGGCGCGCAATCGCAGGCAGTAGGTCCAGGTCTAGACGCGAGGAGAGCGCATGAGGTACCGGTTGATGATAGTCTTCCGTCGCTTAGCACGCCGCCTGGACAAACTGGACAAACTGAAACAAACGGACAGACCAACGTTGAAACGCAGTTGCTGCAGATTTCTCAAGCCTTGGTGTCACTGCGAAGTGATTTGCAGAGCCAGATTGGTAGGACTTTCGGTGCACTGGAGAGAAGACTTGAACAGGTTGAAACTGGGAATACTGCGGGTAATCCAGTCAGAAACCAGGGTGTTCTGAGACAGGGTCCTAGTGATGTTTTTGGTCAACAGTATTCTGGGGATGGTGACTGTTCTTTCAATAGAATCGGGAGCCCAATACGTTGACATGACCGTGGACATGGTTCATCTAGTGATACTGCACGTCATAGGGATGTCAGTAATGAAAGGGATGTACTTAGTCGGTCAGAGAAATGGTTGCCTTCTCCCCCAGTACCCAATACTAGTACTTGGCGTGACCGGGAAACTGAAATCACAGGATTTTTCAAGTACATTCAGTCTCTGAGAGCCTGGAGCCAGTTGGCATCGTCCAAGATGGCTACGGAGATTAAGCAAAGTATCAAGTGGCCCACTGAGATAGTGTATTCAACTCTGACTCCGGGTCAGCAGGCTAGGAGTAGCAGATTGTTTGCATTGCTGAAAGTGGCATTCGCCAACCATGATCGAAGTGATTCACTCATTCGTGCCTTTGAGGCGGGATGTGCTGTCCACAATTCCCCGCAAAAGCCTTTTGGGTCGTGTGGGTACGAGCTGATCAGGGTGTTAGCTTTAGAGTTTTCACTGAGAACTAGAACACAGGCTATTTGTCTTCGAGCTGAATTGTTGCGAAGAGAGTTTAAGGTGGATTCAAAGAGCATTCACGTAGTATCAGACTTGGTACGCATGATTCAAGTTGCAGTCAACAACTATGAAAGGTTAGCAGAGACATTGCCTGTTGGAATCTCTAGGGCTGATTTGAAAGTCACGTCCTCAGATTTTGCACTTCTTTTTATTCGGAATTTGCCTCATGATGCAAAACAGTACTGTTTGTTGCACTCAGAAAACGAAACATGGGAGGCTCTGCAGGCAGCAGGTCTTAAGTATGAGAGACAACAGAGACTGTATGTGGAACTGGGGGCATTTTCGAAACGCATGTTGCATGAAGTTGCAGGCGAACAGGTTGTTTCAAATGACGGTGATGCAGAGGGTTCAGAGACAGTTGCAGCTGTTGGTACTGGTTGCGGTCGTTGTGGGAAGAGGTCACACAAAACGGAGGACTGTTCCACAAACATGACTGGTGCCAAGTGTTTCAAATGTGGAAAGACTGGTCATATCGGCCGAAACTGTTTGAACCAGGGTCAGAACAAAAATGAGGAAAGAAACCTTCAAAAGGTGGAAGCCAAGGTCAGAAGGGAAAACCTGGTCCAAATCCCAAGTCGAAGCCCAAGGCTAAGGCCAAAGGTAAGGGGCAGGGCAAGGGAAAGATGTATGAACTTGGTGAGGGTGAGGAGGAACAGGAAGAGGGTTATGAGGACGCTGATGGAGGGGAGGCACAAGAGGAGGCTTCTGGTTCAGGTCTTCAAATGCCTCTTTTGGGTTCTTTCGGTACCTCTGGACAGTGTGTCTTTGACATTGTGTGTGCGACTGGTGATGAGATCTTGGCGGATGAAAGCACTGAGGTGCATGATTTGGGACCAGATCTGAAGTCGGACTGTATGTCTGAAAAGACTCATGAAAGTTCTTTGGATCATGATTTTGGTTTTTCATGTCATGGTGTGTCATCGGTGTGTCTTGGTGAGGCGACAAGGGGTATCGGTGGGGCATCAGATGTTGTTTTCCAAAATGGTTCTTTTGGGCTAGTTGGATCGAAATATGTTCCTGAAAGGGATGTGTCGTGGTTCGATGGGCTCATTTGTATGCCACTGCTGTCATCTTTAGAGACGAGAGGACAGGACAATTGGTGGTTGATTGGCTCAGGTGCCAGCGTCACTGTTTTGTCAGAATCTGCATTGAAAAATGGTTCATTTCAGGTTGTTTCAGAAGAAATTGTGAAAGATGGTCCACGGTTTTTTGCAGCGAATGGGACTGAAGTATCCATGAAGAAGAAAGTCGTGGTTCAGACCTATCTTAGCATGATTAATCATGTTGGAGAAACGGTTGAAAGGGCAATCAAGTTGTCTGCACTAGTAGGAAACACTAGTAACAACATCCTGAGTACTACGCAGTTGGTTAAACGTGGATGGACTGTGAATCTTGGAAAGAAATCTCAATTGATTCATGAAGGCATGGGGCTTTCAGCCGATTTGATGTCGTGGGCAGGGTGTCCATGGTTGTACTTGGATCCAGGAAAGGCTCCGGCCGTCCAGTTGCTGGGACAATTGAAGTGTCGTGCGAAAATCCGTCAGGAGCTGGGGAATCTTCGATTTCGGTGATTGAGTTGAATATTGAACCAGTCTATAAGAAAGCAGTCATTCAGAGTGAGATGGATGAAATGCATAGGGCTAGGGGACATATTCCTTTTGACCCGAATTGCGCAATCTGTCAGAGAACAAAAGGGGTTTCTCAACACAGACGGAAACAAGACGGCACAAACATTGTTGAATTAGCTGCTGATTTTTTCCATTTGAAAACGTTCAAGTTTTTGATCATTTGTGAACGGTTTTCTGGCATGGTGGGTGTTGTTCACATGGGTCCTAACACTGATCATGTTTGAGCTTCTGTTCAACGATGGTTAGGAGAGATGGGTTGCTTAGGAGACAGTCATGGTGTCCTTGTTGTCAGTACGGATGATGAAGAAGCAGTAGGAAATGTGTTTTCTAGACTGCAAGTAGGTAAGGATGTCAGAATTTCCAAAGCGCCACCACAGGGACAGGCGATGAACGGGTCAGCGGAGAGATCTGTGAGAGCAATCAAGGAGAATTTTGTTTGCGTGTCGGAAGAATTGCGAATGCAGGGGCTTGCAATCTGTGATACTGATGTAGCTGTAGGAGCAGTCTTGGAGTATGTCTGTTTCATGTTGAACAGTCATGCATCATCAATCCATGGAAGTTCAAAGACACCACATGAATTTCTTTCAGGAAAGAATCCAAGTGTGTCCACTCGACCAATCACGTCCATGTTTGGGTCAGTTGTGCTTTGTGAGTTACCTCAATCGGCTCAGGCCGACGACCGACCTAGGTTCTTGGAGGGGGCATACTTGCGTCCAGAATTCAACAGTAAATCAGGACTTTGTCTTGTGATGCTTGATGGTGTTCTTCGAAAAATCCATCCAAAGAGTATCAAACTTGTTTTACCAATGAGGTGGGAAAAGTCACTGCTGAAAGGGTTTTGTGTTGAGAGTGAATCTCAGCATAGATCAGTAGAAGACTCTGCTCCGGCGGACGCTGTTGAATTTCAAAAGGTGAGATTGTCCGACAGTCCACCAACTGAGGAACCAGTGTGTCCAAAAGGCGGGCCACCTCAGGAGTGGTTTAAACAGTACGAACTGTACACGAAAGACTGCGCAGCGTGCAGATGCTTGGAACTTGGTCAATCGAGAAAGGGAAAGGTACATAGTGCCAGCTGTTGTGCAAACTACGTTCGGTGGTTGCGAACTCAGAGACAGGAGGCGGCCGAAGCGGCTGAGAGAGAGATAGAGAGCAGCTTTAGTTAAAGTACCCCCCAATGAATGGTTTGATCAATCTGGGTATACACCTGGTTGTCCGGCATGCGGTGCATTGGAATTAGGTGTGAATCTTGATGGGTTAACTCATTCTAGTGAATGTATTGATCAATTTGAAAAGCTGTTGAAAGGTAGTCCAGCCGATGTGGGTGATTCCATGAAGGTTGGTACCTCTGGTCCCAGTGTGATGGTTGATACCTCAAAAGGGGGTGTTGGGAGTGATGTCTCTGGTGATGTCGCCCAGGGCTCTTTGGGTGGGGGTGTTAAACGTCCGTTGGAACGATCGGGGGAAGCCAGTGATGATAGCTATGCTCCAAGCATACATGATGAAGAAGAGGCTCGGTTCTCGAGTTCTCAAAATGTTGAAGATGCACAGATAGCTGATGGCTCCCACGTTTCAACTCGTGGAACGAAACGTGTAGCTGACGCACAGCTTGAACCAGAACATGAATCCTTGGATGTTGTGGAATCTAGGAAAGGATCGACCTCTTGAACATGATGAGGGTATGTTGGACAATGTTGGTGTTTGTGTTACTGATGATTGTAGCAGGGTTCATGGAATCATGCAACTTTCTAAGGGGTTCACAGGGGCTGACATGTTCTTCGAAGACCAGTCGTTGCAGTCTGTTGTATACCAAGGCAGTTCTAAGTCAGAGACAGTGTCGTTTTGTGGATCCCCAATTAAGGTTTGGAAACCAGACTATGCGGTTGATGACTCTACGTCAAATACCCTAGATGGTAACCTTACTTTTTCAGGGATGCTGACTGAAGTTAAGAATCTGGACAGGGTTTGTGCAGGAAAGCCACTTAGGCAGTCTGAAGCCACTGCAAAGGCGGATGAGTATGGTGTTCGCATCATACCATGCCGTTGGGTCACAACGGAGAAGGTGATTGATGGAGAAGATGGCGTGCGCGCTAGAATAGTGGTCAAGGACATTGCTTCTGGTGGTGGTAAGGCCAAAAGCCTTGGTATTTCGTCACCAACACCCAGTTCAGAATCTATCAAGATGGCTCTTGGCATCGGTGGATATTCCAATGCGTATGGATGGACGCTGGATTGTTCGGTAGCCTTTATGCACACACCTTTGGGGAAGGAACGAAAGGTGATTGTGAGGTTTCCAGCATCGATGAGCTGGCCAGAGTTGTTCATGGATTTGGGAAAAAGTCTCAACGGAATCAGATCCGCTTCTCTTGATTGGTTGGAGTATGTGCAGGGGATTGCGAAACCACTTGGATTGACATGTGATGTTACTAGTCCATGTGTGTTTACCGCACCAGGTACAGTCATGATCATTTATGTGGATGATTTGCTAATCTTCTCAAACAAACCTGACATGGGTAAGAAAATCTGGGAGAAGTTGAATGCGGTAGTTCCCACGAAAGTCACGGGTCAGCTGTTTCCGAATCAAGAGGGGTCCATGAAATTTGTTGGAAGGGTGATTCGTCGGCAAGCTGGGGCAAAAGAGCTGTTGGTAGGAGTTGCAACAGGGTATCTCGATTCTTGTTATCGTGATTATGGAATGGAAAAGATGAAACTGGGGAAGGCTGTTGTGCCTAATTTGAGAGAAACACTTGATGGTCCTCCAGAACCACCATTGAGCACTGAAGCCTATCAAAGATATCGTAGGAGTTTGGGGAAGATGGCATGGCTGTCACAAACTCGAGAGGATCTCCATATTTTCATAGCATATTTGGCTACGGGTCAACATGCTCCGGATGGTCGTCATGAAAAGGCCATGAGGCAGGTCCTTAGGTTTTTGTTGTTTGATGGTGACCAAGAATTATCTTTTCCATCTCCTGGGAATTTGAAATCCTTGTTTCAGGGTTCTGTAGATGTGTCTGGGGAACCATTGATGGTGGTTTTCTGTGATGCGTCACACGCACCTATGAGGGCGACTCAAAGAAAGGGTATCTCTGGAGCTTTCATTTTCGTGTTGTCTTCACTTGTGAAAGGATTTTCACGTCACCAGACGTGCACATCACTGTCAAGCTGCGAATCCGAGATGTTTGCAATTCAGGAGACGGCACAGGAGGCTATGGGTCTCTTACCGTTAGTGAGAAAGATGGTGAATGACTTCTTTGGGGACTTGGCTGGGTTTGAAGGTAGGAAGTTTCCTATTTTGATGCTCACCGACTCCGAGTCGGCTAAGCAGTTGCTTTCAGCACTTGATGTTCCACGTAAGTCAAGACATACGGAAGCGAGAATTTTTTGGTTGCGTGAACAACTGGAGAGGTATATTCAGCTTGGTTGGATTGAAGGTCCTACGAACTTGTCGGATATCCTAACTAAGTGTTCAAGTTACCACTTTGTTCACAGGGCAACTTGTGGATTTCAGCCGAAAAGCCCAGCAGTAACCGAAGGGTCAAAGGGTTTGAAAGGGTTTGACAAGCCTTTGCAAACACTGAAACCTCAGGACAAAACGATTGCATTGATTTTCGTTGAGTTTTGCTGTGATGAACAGAGTGCACTGTCACAACACAACACAGCGTTTGCGTACATTGGAGTAACCGCTGATGGGGAAGAAGCGTCGACGTTGCGAAGCGTGCTTGAGCGGGTGGAACGCTTGTGTGCTAGTGCGTCGGGTCTTGGGATGCGTCCGCACGTGCATTTTCATGCGAGCTGTCCGTGTGCGTCTGGATCTCCAATACGGTGCTTGCGCCAGGATGCAGGTTCTGAGGATGTTCGGTTCGCTGAACTTGAACCCCTTCTTAAAAGGTTGCCGTCGTACCGCAAGAAAGCTGATACGTTCAGCTTGGAATGGCCAGTGAACAATGTGTTGTGGTCATATGCAGGCGTGAAGGACTTGTTGAATGAACTAGGTCTCAAGCAGGAAGCAGTCGTGAGGTTGTGCAAGCTTGGGTATGCATCGCGCTCAGGCAAACCTGTAGGAAAGAGGCTGAGGTTTGCGTGTGACTCTGAGGAGTTTGTCAAACCGTTGAGGCGTTTCCAGGCGTGCAGGTGCAAGGAACATGCGCATCTGAACGATGTGAACTGGAACGAGACTGGTAAGTACAGCAAGTCGCTGGCGTTGGCGTTGTGTAACGCGGCGTATGCGTGTGCGCGAGCGGGGGGCGTACACTGAATCACATACATGTGCGTGTGCATCAGTTGATGTATTTGCAGTTTTGTTTGTGATGAAATGTCACAGAGAGTCAGACAGGGTGTGACAGTTGAATAATTTGGACAAACAATTTGATGAACAGCTGTATGGACAGACAATGGGCACGTTGTTTGTTGCGAGTAATCTAAAAGGGTAGCAATGGAAGCTTTTTGGATCTAGCTAGACGAATTGTTGCGTTTCCACTTTTTTATTTTGGAAATCTTCCGAATGGAAGAACTCCTGGTGTTTTTGATGATGGTCTTCCTTGGTGGTTGGCTGTCTGGAGTTTTCACCTGTTGGCTGTTTGCCAAGATGAGGAGGATGTTTTTTCCTGTGAAACCACAAACGGATGTGATGATTCAGACTGATCCGTTTATCGCACCCGGAGTGTGTGACCTTGCTGTTTTTCCCACGGGAGCTAAGTATCATCTCCCGGGATGTAGACATGTACAGAGAAAACTACTTCGCGGACTCCTACTCCATTGCCCAGTACTTTGACATGGGTATGCTACCGCGCAATGATGCAGCCTTTGATGATTATCGTTGGGATTTGATCATGCAAGGAATGGGGCCAGAAACAATATTGGTCCACAACTGCAGAGAGCTCAATCAAATCATTTCCGAATGCGAGGATCCTATGGAGCGTGTGGCTATGCAACGACTTCTACGTCATCTACATGGGTTGATGGTGAAGTTTCAGCCAAAAGAACCACTACAATGGATCGATGCTGCATTTCTACTGAAAGATTGGCTTCAAGCAGACCGAGATTGGAGTTTCTTCGATGAAGATTCAACAAATGATGGATTTGAGAAACATGAAGAAGGAAAAGAAGAAAAACATGATGACAGAGATGGTGCAATGGATCCCCAAGACCTACCTCGCGGAGATCGAGACGACCCAGGAGGCACAGAACCTGAAGGCGAGGGTGAAATTGCGACGACTGGTGGACGAATCTGAGAGAGCCAGGTACAAAGATACCGATAGATAAAATTGGAAGGACAATCATGTGTCCTGAGGCATCTACGGAAAACAGGTGCCTACAGTGTGATGATTGCCTAAAGTGGCAACCATCAAGGCGGGGCGTGAATTTCCTGTTAGACTCCATGCACCTGTGCTGTGTAGTATCTGTTCTTATCAAAAAACAACATGAATGCCACCACCTGCAACAGTGTCTCAAATGAGTGGAAAATAGGACCGGCTGTGCTTCGCAAAATCTATGGCATTTTCAAAGTCCTCGACAGGACGGTACCTTCATTTTCATACCACTCCAATTGCGTGGAAATTTATTGTGGCCCCTCCCATACACAAGAATGAACCAACATTGGGTAGGAATAGCATGAAAGTTTGGAGGACCTTGGCTCAAATGAAACCCCCCATTTTTGCGTCTAAACTTTATCTTCCCCACAAATTCGATTGAACAAATTTCAGTTTCGGAGACACAGAAATCATGCGGTGAAGATAAGGAGATCCAGAAAAAGGTCGCCAGGTTGCCAAGGGTTCACTCGAAATCTGCGTCAATGATGGTTCCGCAAATCAAATAGCAATGCTTAAGAGTTTAGATGATATTTAATCAGATCTTAAGTACAAAACATGGAAAATTTTTGGTTTTTTTTTCGCGGATTCATGAATCCATACCTAACTTGAGCGACATCCATATTTGGTTCTGGAGATTTCAAGACGTACCACGCCGAATTGGTGAGGCTGCTTAGAAGAACATACTTTTTGCGGATAAAACCAGGGTACTGAGGGGTTCAGGGTCTTTGACCCGTACCCACTTCGGTTGGGTAACATTTCCCGGCGAAGAATCTTGTGGCAAAGCGAAAATCCCAAAACGTTCGAAAATCATTTGTACATAGAGTAGGTTTCAAATGCCAATTTTGCATAGAGGCAAAGGTGTTGCTCCAAAATTGAGCAATATGTAATATATATCCAGGGAATTTTGGTGGGGTCCGTAATTTGGAGACTCTTTCCAATCCAAGTGGCCTTTCTTCCAAACCAAACATATCCGCTAAAATGGTTAGAAAAACAATTTTACCTCTTCAAACCCGGTGAACCGTGGTTCTGCAACCACTCATCCCATCCTTCAAATTGTTAGTAATTTACGCCCCCCAGAAACAATGGTTTCATTAAGTATAGTATATATAGCATAATATATTGTATACCGTATTGGATGTGTTCATTTTAGGTTCCATGTTTTTGTTTGAGGCGGTGGGATTGTGACACATGTGCCACATTAATGTCATGGTCCCTGGGAAAGTCCAGTTTTCCAAGGAAACCATGGGTTTTGCACATCTTTCCATTGAATTTTGCAGCTTCAGCCTGATTTGGGCGCTCGCCTGCTCAGCCATGGTGGACAGCATTGATAAGTCGGAGGCGATTGGCTGAGCATTGTGTGGATGTATGAAGAATGGGCTTTGAGCAAAGAGAATATCAACCAATTCAGTTATTTGGTGTGTGTGTGTGTGGAATGAATGTATGTATGTATATATAATATATATATATATCGATCTATCTATCAAACTATTTATCGATCTATGAACCTATCTATCGAAGTCTAGCTGGATTGAATCAATTCAAATGGAATCAAATACAATCAATCTTATCTCATCTTATCTTATCTGATCTCATCTTATCTTATCCTATCTTACCTATCTACCTGTCTGTATGTCCGTCTGCCTGGCTGCCTGCCTGTGTGTCTGTCTGCTTGCTTCCTTGCTTGCTTGCTTGATTGCTTGCCTGCCTGCCTCTGTGGCTGGCTGGCTGTTTGTCCATCTATTTGTCTATCTATCCATACATCTCTCGAATCAAATCTTAACAACGCAAACCTAATCTAACCTAATCATATGAAATCAAAGCAAATCTTATCTGCGCTTATCCTATCTATCGATCTGTTTGTTTGTCTGTCTACCTACCTAAGTATCTACCTACCTATCTCTATCTCTATCGCTATCTTTATTTCTATATCTCTATACTACTCTATTACTCTAAATCTCTGTATCTCCGTATCTCTATATCTCTATATCTCTATATTACTCTATTACTATATATAATATATCTCTATTACTCTATTACTCTATATTATATCTCTATTACTCTATGTCTATATCTCTAAATCTCTATACCTGTATATCTCTATACCTCTATATCTCTAAATCTCTATATCTATCTCTCTGTATCTATCTATCTCTCTATATCTATCTATCTATCTCTTTATGTCTATCTATCTCTTTATGTCTATCTATCTCTCTATATCTATCTATCTCTCTATCTCTCTCTCTCTCTATATATATACATATCTCTCTATATCTATCTATCTCCCTATCTCTCTCTCTATATATATACACATATCTCTCTCTCTCTCTCTTAATATCTCTCTCTCAATATCTTTCACTCTATATCTCTCTATCTACATCTCTCTATCTATACCTCTCTATCTATATCTCTCTATCTATATCTCTCTATCTATTCTATTCTATTCTGTTCTATTCTATTCGTTTCGTTTCGTTTCGATTCGATTCTATTCTATTCTGTTCTATTCTATTCTATTCTGTTCTATTCTATTCTATCTTTTCTATCTTTTGACTTATAGTGACTGTAGCGCATAGTTGCACCTCATAATTGGAAGTCCTATCTTTCAGCAAAAGGATATGGGAACAAAATTATTGAAAGCTGCTCTGCGCGCTGGGGCATCCATCATTGCCAACCGATACCCAAATGAACCACATGTGATATTCACCTCTAAAGCATTTTCCAAACACACGCAACCTTTTTTTTTGGGTTGCATATCCAGTTCCACTTTTTCAACCTGCATGGATCAGCAGCCGCCGAAAATAGGCGGCACTCTTGCTTCAGAGCGGATGCAACCGACAAGAGGGATAGGATCAGCAAACCTATAGGGATAAATCAAAACTCTCTTACCGCTAGTGTGTTCCATGATGCGCTAACTCATATTTCAATGTTCTTTTTTAGGAATGATCTGTTCTCCGTCCCTTCTCTTAGACGAAAAGCCAGAAAACATGGCTGTGGCTCCAAATTCTTGTTGTAATTCAGATCCCAAATATGATGGGCTCATGGTTCATTTGTGCCTCTATTTGCTAAACAACTCTGTTAAGGTGAACTCCATCTTGGAGAAATCTGAGAATCCCAAGCTCTCCAATATCCAGAAAGGTGACCCATGAGGATTGAAAACATAATTTTTTTCGTTGATTGAAACGTTGATTGAAACCATATATGCACCATATATGCACCGTATATATATGTATGTATATATATATATACATACGGTAATATATATATATATTAACCTCATTGATTTTTGCTTTAATCTCCACGTTCCTCTGCTTTCCGGAATTCCGAGGTGAACCCTGAAAATTCTATGGTCACTAAACATCATTGGATTGAAAAAATCCCCGGTATTGTGGGTTCAATGACCCCATGTCTGCCGGTTTCCGTTTGAAGCCCAGTTTCTGCTGAAGCTGCCAGCTCAAATGCGATTTGTGCTGCTGAAGTCTCCTTTTGAAGTTTAGAAATCTCCAAATTGGGTTGATTTTGAGCGTTTTTTCCAGGTTTTTGTTGGTGTTTCCTTTGGCTTTGATTCGTCTCCGAGGCGGCCCCGGCCACCTCAGCGGAAGTCGATGCCTTGGCGGAAAAGCTGGACTTGCGGCTGGAACGGCTCAACGCCGCCTGGCAGGGACCCAGGGACCTGGGATGGATGGGAGAATGGGGTACCATGCCGGCCCTCTTTTTGGTGAGAAACGAATGGAGAAACTATACATTTGGACGAAGCAAAAAAACCAAGAGTCATTGGACAATTGGGTGTCCCAATTTTGTCGGGTTTGAACGGTTTGACCCACAACAGATTCCAATTTTAATGGAGAAAACGAGATTGTGAACGATGAAACATTGTTCTGTCAGATGGGTATTTTGAACATCATGGTGTGATGTAGGGATAGAATCCCCTATATTTGGGTATTTGGGTGAGGTCTTGAATGGCATCTTTTGCCACTGCCTGGGGATGGCTATTTTTGTGAAGGCAGAAATGGTAGAAATCGTTCAATCTGGTCGTCTAGGTAGTGTACACGAGGGGAACGTATTTTCCGTTACCAGTTTCTAATGTTTAGGATTCTGCAATGGCTCACCGACAGATTTCAGTTGCCCGTCTTGTTTGATGGTGGTTACCCTCCAGCCAATTAACATAGACATGGAACACACAGCTTTTATTATTCCGGGGGAAACTATGGATTTTTCATATCTATCCTGATTTAGGGGAGGGTATATCCCGAGTTTTCTTCTTGATCACATGCTTGTGGCATGAAGGGCCAACATGACAGTCTTCTCTGTACATATTAAAGGTCCAAGTACCAACAGCCATTCCAATGTAGCTCCATATACTCGATGTTAAGTTCCCACGACACCCAGAAGTTCCATATAGTTCCATTCTCTTATCCCGTTTGTTATTGTAAGTATTTACAGTTCCATATCAAGGCCCCCCCAGTCCTTTCCTTGATTATCCCAACTAGGAAGTGGTGAATAACCGTGGTCAATCTGTTTAACTCGAATGACATCCCATTCATAGATGCAGAAACTAATCCTACTAAAAGTCTCAGTTGCTAAAGTGGTTTGTTTGAAAACAGGACGCCCACAAAGTCCAATGGATTCTCATTGTCTACGTTGGACAGGTTAGAACCAATCCATTCTTGAGACGAAAGTCAGATTCCCCAAATCTTCACTTGCATCGGAAACTATGGCAACATATTTTAAGGTTCTCACCAAGCACATGACATATGGGTCTGTCTGAAAATAAGGGACACCCCCCAAGTTCATGGCCATTGGGCCATGTGGAGAAACATTTGCTTTTGCGATTCACCAAGCACTTCACCAGTCCCTGTGGAATTTTAAAAACTTAGAAGTTGACATGTGGTGGCATGCACCAAACATAGCATGGCCACTGCGCAAGGATGACATGTGACTGCCATTGCAAAATGGCTCAAGCCAACGAAAGTTGGCTCAAGGGCGAGACGAAAAAGGTCTTGCCTAGCAGCTGCTGCTTCAGCTGTTGATCCACGGGTTATGAGCCCAAAGGATCTCAGCTGACATGGAGCTTGCCAGTCGTCGTGAGTCTTCTCTCCAGCGAAGAGCTGCTGCCGCTGTTAGCGCTGCGAATGCTGCCAGCTGCGCAGACGACCTGATGGAGGAGATGTTGGAAGAAGCTGCTGGGTCTGGAACTGGTGGGTCTGTTGGAGCTTTGACTGTTGAACCTAACACCACTGAACTGAATAGTGGGGGTATGTTGGATGCTTTGGGACCTGTAGGACCTCCGTTGTCTTTTTCCCCTGGTCAGCCACCCATGTTAGTTGAGAGAGCTAAGGGAATGCAAAACCTCGAGGTGAAACAGAATGTTGAAAACACACCTGGTGTCAAAAGGGTCGTTGTGACAGAGCAACAAACTGGAAACCCACCAAATGAGGGGCATAGAACTACCACCGAACCAGTGCAGGGGATTGTGAATGAACATAGTCCTAGAGATGGTGCTGGCAAGGGAAAGGGGTCTGGCTCTGAGTCTGGTAGGAAAAATGTTGCCGCAGAAGCACAACACTCAAACCGGGATGTGCAGAGCTCACGTGTGAGGGGTTCTGAGGGTGTTGAAAATGTGTCGCAGGGCTCACGAATGAGGGGTTCTGTTTGTGAAACTGTGTCCCAAGACTCACGCATGAGGGGTTTTGGTTGTGAAAATGTGTCTCAGGGCTCACATGTGAGGGATTCTGAGGGTTGTGAAAATGTGTCTCAGGGCTCACATGTGAGGGGTTCTGAGGGTTGTCAAAATGTGTCGCAGGGCCTCACTGAAAAGGGTTCTGTTGTTGTGAGTGAAACCATGCCTCAGGGCTCCGCGAAGGGTTCAGGGGTTCAAAGGTTTTACATAGGTGATGGGCCTCAGGGCTCCGGAGCCGTTGTTGTCGCGCCTCAGGGTAGCAAAAATGTTGTTGTGGTTCCAGACCAAATGGGGGAAGTTGTGAATCCCTTCTGGAGCGAAACTCAGCAGCGTGAAGCTGTTCGAGAAGCATTCGAGCCTGGGTACGATGTGAGTGCCTTTGGGTTTGCAGCCGGGTTCAAATGCGTCGACACCCCAAAAAGTTCATGTGGGACAAAGGGAAAGTGTTGATGTTGAAATGGATCCAATTGAACTGTTCCGATTGCGTTGTTTGAGAGATGCTGAAGAAAAGTTTCGGCAGGGATTGTTGAATATGGGGATGAGTGCTAAGGAGTCAAGGGTTGAAAAGCATGAGAACGAAAAAGGGTCGCATGGTTCCCAAAGTTCATATGTTTCGGCAGTGGATTTCCAGGAACATGTCGCCCCCAAATCTCATGATGTGGTTGAATCCCAATTGGTTCATGATCCATATGTGAGGGTTGTACCTGAAAAGGCTGTGACGTTCACGAGGGTTGCACCTGAAAACGTTGTGGCAACTGTGTCAAATGTTGTTGAACCATTTGTGCCTAGGCCACCACCTGGACCTCCACCACCATCGCCGCCAAGAATGTTGAATAGTGTATGTGGGTTAGGGTCGGTAACACCTCAAATGCCACCTGCACTGCCACCTTTTCCTGCGTCTGTGGCAGGAAACTTGCAAAACTCAGGTGGTGAAAATCCATCTGAAAATCTCAGGACGGTGGAGCTTCCGAAGTTGTCCATGGATGCCACTGCTCTGCAATTTGGTGATTGGCTCAGCATCATCGATTCTCTCATGGGTGACTTGTCGTACTCGTCGGGGGATTGGTGGACCATGGTCAGGGGAGCTGTTGATCAGTGTTATAGGGATTGGTTGAATGTTGGACCAATTGAAAGGCTTAGGCTTCGACCACAGGTGGATCCTAGGGTTCATCTTTGGCCTCGAACGGAAAGAAGGGCTTTAGCCATGCTTTTGGGAGCCATTCCTGACCCCATCAAAGAAGAAGTGATTTCAGCTCGAAAACTGACCACTGACCAAGTGTTGTACAAGTTGTGCATCACCTTCCAACCGGGAGGTGCTACTGAGCGCACGAAGTTGTTGCAGAACATTACGGATTCCAAATGTGGTTCCAATGTTCATGAAGTTTTGGACTGGATTCGAACCTGGCGACGGTTTGTTCAAAGGGCCAGGGAACTCCATGTCACGTTGCCTGATGGTTTGGTTTTGCTAGGGGCTTTGAACAAATGTACTGATGTTTTGAGTGGAAAATCCCCACAAGTGGCATATCGTCTCAACATGATCCGCCAGCAGTTGAATGTGGATCAGTTGCCAACAGCAGAGACGATCCTGAGCTACTCCGAGCATCTGCAAGCTGAAGCTGAAGAGCTGACTTTGAGCGCGCCTGCGAAGGCAACTTCGGCTGTGAGGGCTGCTGCTTTGGGTGTGCCATTGCCTCCTGGGATCCCTCAAAATCCTCAAAGTTCCCCAAAACCTCAAAATGAATCGGATCCGAGGTTTCCGAACTCAAAAAGAAAGCCTTGTAGGTATTGGATGAGTGAAAAGGGGTGTACCAGGGGTGATCAATGTTCTTTTGGTCATGCGAATTGGACCCCCAAAGTAACCGATGTTTCAACTGTTCTGCTGTGGGTCATTCAAAACGTGACTGTCCTTTGAAGAATACAGGGTCGGACCCCAAACATGATCCCACCAAAAAGAGGGTTGCCAAGGTGTCAAAACCAAGTGGAAAAGGGACCCCCGAAAAGTATGGGAAGGGTATTGGGGAACATAGTAGCCCTGAAAAAACTACTGGGGATGTTGCTGCAGCAGAGAAGCCTCTTGGATCTGAAACTGCGTACAGGACTGGGCCGGAAACTGGGGACGGGGGAGAAAGTACTCCTGAAAGGGTCACTGGGCTGTTGAGTGAAGCCACTACCCTCCTGAAAACCCTTAAACCGGTTGCCAAAGCTGTCAAAATCAAAAGGGTGAATGCTCCTGATGGACCCACAGGTCTTTTGGATGGTGGGGCAACAAACGCTTTGAGAAGGGGAACCCCCAAAGAACTGGCGGAAGCTGATCCTGTTGTTGTGGAGTTAGCACATGGGTCGGTTGAACTGAAACAACATGCTTTGACGGGGACCATTCTCACTGAACATGCGGTTGAACCCATTGTGCCATTAAGGGGACTAATCGACCTTGGTTTTGTCATCAAATGGAGTACCCATGGTTGTGAAATCAAACACCCCTCAAGAGGAACCATTCAGTGTTGGTTGCGAAATGGGTGTCCTGTTGTGTCTGAAAAACATGCGTTGGGGTTGATTCAGGACATTGAGTCTTTGGAGTTAGCCAAAAGAATCCCTTCTGAAAGTCCTGAAACCGTGTCTGAGACTGCGCATGAATGGTGGTCACAAAGGTTTCCGAATGTTCCCAAAAGAATTTGGAGATACATGAAGGGTCAAGGGGTTGACACTCCAGGGGTTCACTTGCCTTGGAATCGTGCCCAAAGGCGTCGACATGCCCAAGCTAAGGCGATTGTCATCCACTTGTATGCCGGTGAAGCATCTAAGGATTGGAGTCTTGGTTGGCCTGCTGACGTTGAAATGATCACTTTGGACGTTCGAGATGGTCAGAATGTCCACGATGCTGCAACTTGGGCCTACCTTTGGCGACTTGCTGCATCTGGTCGTGTCGTAGCTGTGTTGGGGGGACCACCATGTCGTACTGTGAGCAGATTGTTGGAGAAAACACCAGGACCACCAAGGTTGCGTTCAAGAAATGGTCCGGAAAGGTTTGGGTTTGAACACCTCAATGAATCCCAACAACAAAAAACGGACAGTGACACTGCGCTGTATCTGAAACAGTTGGGGTTGTACATGCATGCTCACGAGTCATGGGATGGTTCAAGATGGCCCCACATGAAACATGTTGCGAATAGGGTTGGATTTATGTTGGAATCCCCTCAAGACCCAAAACTTACCTCCAAAATGGTGAAGGGGATGAGTCTGCGAGTTTTTGGGCTTGGGATGAAACAAGGGATTTTCTTGAAGCTTTCCAACCAAATGGAATGGAGTTAATCAGTTTTGACCAGGGTGCGTTTGGGCATACTCGGAAAAAACCCACAACATGTATGACCAACCTCCCTGACATGAAAGAACTAGATGGCTGTCGCTCTGGTGAACGTGAACGACACTTGGCGGTGAACTTGGACGAAAGGTTGAACCAAACTGCCTCTTGGTCACTTTGGGCACCAGGGTTGAGGGCTGCCATCAAAACGTCTCTGTTGGTTTTGGTTGAATGGTATGGGATCTCACCACCAAAATTGTCCAAAAGTTTGGGGTTGGATCAATGGAAACAACATATCAACCAAGGACATCAACCATACCGACGGGATTGTAGGACATGTATACTCAACATGGCTGGGTCAAAACCACACCGACGTAGGGAACACGCTGGGAGTTCTGCTTGGACCATGTCTGTTGATTTGGTGAACCTCCCCAAAGCACGTGACCTTGCTACCAAAAGAGTTGTGAGATATGGTTTGGTTGCTACAGCCCTTGTTCCAGTGTTTGACTCTCCTCCGGGGGACGAAACGTCAGCTGCCGAAAAGCCGCTGGTTGCTGGCGATGTGTCTTCCGATGCTCCGCAACCAATGGAAACTGTGGATGCATGTTGGGGGGAGGGACTTGATGAAAAGGAATATTCCCTTCAGGGGGACGAAAAAACAGAGGAAAACCCTGAAGGTGATGATAGTGAAAATGTGAAGGACCATGATGGAGGTGACGGAAACGAAACTGACTATGAACCTTCAATCATGGGTGATGATGAGTTGAAAGAATGGGAGTCAAAAAGCTTTGAAAAGGTTGTTGGAGAGTTGTCTCAACCTGTGAAAGTTCGTCATGTCACACTCATGGAACCTGTCGAGTCAAGAAATGTGAAACATGTGTTGCCTGCGATGGATGCTTTGGTGACTAGGATGAGATACATGGGTGTCTGTGTCACACGCATTCATTCTGACAGGGCCAAAGAACTGTTGGCTCGGAAGTTTAGGTCATGGGTTGCACAAAGAAACATGATGCATACGTTCACAGCTGGTGATGACCCCCAAAGTAACGGCCATTGTGAGGCCGAGGTGAACCAACTCAAAAGGCGTACCAGGCTGTTGCTTCACATGGCAGGTCAGGACAACACACATTGGCCACAGGCCATGCGATTTGCCACTGAGGAACGACTAAGGCAACAGATGGAGCTCCTTGGTTCCCCTGTTCAAAAAATGTTGCCGTACAATTCCCTGGTTTTGGTCAAAAGAAAAAGATGGCATGATAAAGGGAATTTGTTGGCTCAACCTTTTGTTGAAACACGTTTGTTGTGTCCAAGCCCTGACATGACTTCAGGTTGGCTTGTCCGAACGACTAAGGACCAACATGTTTTGCATGCTCGTGAGGCCATACTGCCAGATCCACTGGGCGATCAAGCCCAACTGCAACTTGAAGAAGACCTGCGGCCTGGCAAACCTCACTTGCGTCTTTGGCATAAGCAGCCACCTCCAGGACCAGCACCCATGAAACTGCCGCCACTGCCGCGATTGGATCGCGGGGGGGAGTCCTCTTTGGTTTTGGATTCTCAACTTGAAAAAATCCCTGAAAATGAACCCCGAAATGAAGTTGTTCTTGAGGTTGATGGTGAACATGGGGATAATGGGGATGAAATGTTGGGGATCTTTGATGAAATCGACCAAGAAAACCTTAGGGAGGCACCACGGTTTGTTAAGGGGTTGAATGTTGAAGCTGGGTCCGGGGAGATAGCCACCCAAAAAACCCTGAAAATTTTGGTTTGGGGACGAAATCAAGGGTTGTTGCCAAGTTGGAATCTTTGGATTGTTTGGAAAAATGTTTGGGTTGGAAACATCAAACCATTTCCAATTCATTACAAGACCTGTTGGATGTTGTTCCCACCACGAAATCTCTTGGGGAAATTTGTGGGGCTGATATCCAATGGCTTCAAGGGGAAAAAGAACGGTTGGAAAATGACTTGTTCCTGGTCCGTGATGCCCAAAATAAACGGGTTATTAAAATGTGTGGCCTTCAAACTGATGATGTCATGGCCGTGAATCCGGGGGAGGTCTTGCAAACAACCACAATCCCTTTGAATGAAGTCAGAAATGAACTTGGGGAATGGAAAGATGCGATGATGAAAGAATACAACAGTTTGGTCCATGAAACCAAGGCCATTGAACCTGTTGACCTTTCCATGTTGAACCAAGAAGCGGTTGAGTTTGTTCCTGGAAAACTTGTGACTGTTCGAAAAGCGGGTCCAAATGGTGGAAAAAAGAAATGTAGAGCAGTAGTTTGTGGAAACCTGCTGCAAAGTGACTTGGATCCTGCTCCGGGCAATCTCTACGCTTCTGGCGCTGATGGCATTCTGATCAGAGCTACACTGGCTCACTCCGTGCAGATGGGATGGGGCGCTGGCATTACCGACATTCGCACAGCATTTCTCCTTGCTCCTCGGCCGAAACCTCAAGATGCCCGGGAGGTGATTGTTGTGCCCCCAAAAATACTTGTGGAAGCCAAGGTTTGCAGCCCTTCTGAACGGTGGAGAGTTCATAACGCTTTGTATGGGTTCACTTCAAGCCCCGCACATTGGGCGGTGCACAGGGATCAGGTCATGAGTGGGTTCAAATGGAAGATGGATGGTTGTGACTTTTCCCTCAAAAGAACCGAGGAAGGGAACTTGTGGAAAATCATGAAGCATGGTCATGGGGATGCCGAACCAACATGTGAAGGTCATGTTATTGTTTATGTGGACGACATCATGGCTCTTGCAAATGACAATGTTCGAAACTCCTTTTTTGACCGGTTGGAAAAAGAATGGAAGTGTTCCGATGTCGAAACTGTTGACAAAAATGAATGGATCCGGTTTTGTGGTTTTGAGTTGAAGCGACATGATGATGGGGTGAGTTTGATGGTAGGACAAAAGTCTTACACTGCTGAGTTGTTGAAACGACATGAACATGTTTCCCCAAAGTCATGCCCCATGCCAAAACTGGACAGTTCAGAAACGGATGAAACGGATATCACAACACCTGATGTCCGTGCAGCCCAAGCAATCACAGGTGAACTGCTTTGGCTTTCTGTGAGAAGTAGGCCTGACATAGCCTATGCTGTAAGTGTCATGGGAAGGAATGTTGCTAGAAAACCAAGGTGGGTCCAACAGTTGGGACAACATGTGCTAGGGTTTTTGTGTAACACCCCAGAAACTTGCCTCCTGTACCGCCCTTGCAACAAGGACCACGGTGCACATGGCACACTTCAGGTACCAAGGCATGAGAAGCTCATTGAGGCCTTCGCCGATATCAGCTTCGCTCCTCAAGGTGACCGCAGTCACCAGGGCATCATTCTATGTGCTGCAGGATCTCCAATTCAGTGGGAGGCAACTCGGCAGGCATTTCACACCATGAGCACAGCGGAATCCGAATTGGTTGGGTACTGCGAAGCTACAACAATGTTGAAATCTGCTGAGGCCCTATTGAAGGTTATCCATGGTTCATGCAACACGGGTGATGGTCTTGATGGGTTTGAAAAGGTTATTTATGGGGACAATTCAAGTGCACTTAGCATACTTATGAACCCTGATGGTGGATGGAGAACACGCCATTTGAGGCTTCGTTCGTCTTGCTTGCGTGAGTTGTTGAAAAGTGACCCCCAAACATGGAAAGTCAGACACCAAAGGGGAGTTGACCTTCCCGCTGACATGCTCACCAAACCAATCACGTTGTTGAGGGATTGGGTTAAGTTCTGGCATTTCCTTGGGTTTCATGTTGATGCGTCAATCCCCAAATATGACCCCGAAAACACACCTCAAAAAACCTCCAAAGGGTCTTCCAAAACAACCGCCACTTCAGGACCTGATGAAACTAAGGGATCTGATGATGTGGTGACCAAGGTGAAGGTGATCGTAGCTATGGCTGCACTGGCTGTGGCTTCTACGGCAGCTGGGCGAGCTGACGTGCGGCTGGCCTGCGCTACTGCTGCTGCTGCCTGCGCTGGATGGCTGGCGTGCAACTGGCAGCCATCGCCTTCAAATGAAGGCCGATCCAATGGGATCTGTTTAGATGGGAGGGAGGTGGAAAAACCATCAAGAGCCATTGGCCTCAAAAGCGAAAAAAATGCCAGGGGAGATGAACCGGCCAAAGAAAAACCTCCAAGGGAAAATGAACCTGGAGGCATAAACCCTCAAATAAGAACCAAAAAATGTGTGAGGTCTCCAAGGGAAGATGAACCTGGAGAAAACAGTTTTGGGAAGGTTTGGGATAGAACCCCTGAAAATGGTAATTGGGCTCACCGAACCTATGAAGGTCAAAGGGATTTTTGGGATAGTAACCCCGAAGAAGGTCCCGTTTTTGGGGATTTTGTGGCAGGAAACAGCTGTGGCATGGCGCACAACAGTTTTGAGTCCGTTGGTGGTGACTCTGAAGATGCTGTTGAAATGTTGCAGCCACTGTTGGCTGATACCTACCACTGCCCTACGGGCTGCCCAAAAGTTCCGGCCGTGCGTTTAGCTGCCATGGCCCCTAAGATGTCCAAACCAGCGCTGCCGCTGCCGCCGCAAGAGCCGGGCTTTGCTGCTCCAAAGGCTGCTCCTAAGCCTGCAGCTGTGCGCCGCAAAGCGCCGCCGATGATGCTGCAATGCGCTGCGGCGATGGGTGCACCTTCAAGCTCCTCTGAAATAAGGGGACCCTACATCGGCGCTTTGCCGAAGTTTCCTCCAGCCCGTCGAGATGCAGAAATGGCTCAGAAGGCTGCTGGTGGAACCATGCTGGACGGTATGCCAAGGCATGGACCCTGGCTGGATAGTCGGTACCTCCAGCCGAACACCACAGGAAAAAAGGACTCTTGGTCCGTTGCGAAGTGCGGGGAAGAAATCTTCTTGGTCAAAGTACACAAGTCACCGAGGAAACAGAGGTTTCATCCACTGCACCGTTCGGCACCAATTGAAGCCCAATTCCTGACTGGTGAAAGGGTCACAAAAGCCTTTTTTGTGAATCCTGCTGATGGAGTGGGGTTCTTGGTTGCTGACCGATGGGACGATCCGGTCGTCAGAGCCGAGTCACGATGGATCGGCTACACCTTCCTGACAATGAGGCGGGAAGTCATGGAAAAGATGAACCTGAGCATCCAGCTGGAGCCGGCTGCAACTGCAGAAGACCCTCCATGGCCCCAGACTGAGGTGCCCAAGGATGATGACCTAGACGTGCATGTGGGACAGCACTATGAAATGGAGACACCACGACGTCATCGACCACAACAAGCTCCTGGTTTGATGGTTGGCCGCTTGTACCTGGATGGATGTTTGGCCAGCAGTCAGAGCGGAACCGTGTCAAGTGGTGGTTCCTCTGAGCTGCGGCTGGTTCCCCTCTTGGAGCCGACCAGCCAACACAACAAGACCTCTGGAGCACCCACGGTAGGATATAGCCGTGGTGGTGTGATCCAACATGGGGTCGCTGCTATGCCCTCCTCTACGGGTTCAGACTTGGGCTCGATGCCGAAGTCTTACGTCCCTCTGACCGTGGAATGGGACGTCACCAACACCTTGAGCTCAGACTCTAGCCAAAGGGTCCCTGACTCCTTCGTCTCCCATGTCGAAGAGTGGTCTTTGTTGACCGACCCTGAGTCGGATGATGCCAATGTGAATGAGGAGGAGCCTTGAAACAATGAAGACCTGAAAAAGCGCTGCTGAGAGCCGGGCTACGGAAGCCATTTTTGGCTGAACTTTTGATGTTCCGCAGCAAGCTGCGGGGGGGAGTGCGATTCATGAAGCATTCCACCAGCTGCTGTGGATTTTAAAACTTAGAAGTTGACATGTGGTGGCATGCATGAACCATAGCATGGCCACTGCGCAAGGATGACAACATGATGCCAATGCAAATTGGCTCAAGCCAACGAAAGTTGGCACGAAGGCGAGACTGAAAAAGTCTTGCTTAGCAGCCGCTGATTCGGTTGTTGATCCACGGATATAAATTGATAATGATGATGTGGAAAAAAATGATGATCAATCAATGGGAATTTCAGGATCCTAAAATGGAGGTACTGTACCATATAAGGCCATATTTTGGGGGTATATCCCCTTACATAGGCCTTATAGATGGTAGGTACCTCCAATTTAGGTTCCTGAAATGGCCATTGAATCAATGAGAAAATGATTACAGGTGATATTACAACCATAAGTTGAGATATGATAACCATTGGTTGTGATTATAAGTTGGGATTATCCATTATTATATTGATAATGATTCCGGGATATGATATGGGAAAATTATATGTATTAATGATCTTGTATCATTGGTATAAACCTTCTATCTGATAAGTATTACTGATATTTTTGGGAAATTTGCAGAATATGGAATAAGAGAAATACCTTTTTCCTTATACGTTCTGACTATTTATTGATCAAAAAAAATATTGATCGTCTCTAATAAATGGCAGGTTGACAGTGATACGAATACTAGTTACTAGTCATAATATTATTACATCAATGGTCATTTCAGGAACCAATGTATTGGAGGTACCTACCATACATAATGCCTAAATTTCAGGGAATATCCCACAATTCATATGGCCAAAAATCTGCTACAGTCAGTAGCTCCATTTGATCCTGGAATGCCGTGGATCCTCATCAGTTGAAGCGGGTCCATGGTCCCTCTCACATAGCGAAATCCACCCATTTTTTTTAAAGTGTATTAATGAATGATTATAGATTGTGTTCCGAGAAAAAAAAACTTAGGATTTTCCATTGCCAAGTTGAATTACGAGAGGGTAGCCTGTTACTACCGTCCAGTAAACCAAACATGGCAGGGAAATTCGTCTCTAGGAGAGGAAAATCATCTATGCAATTGAGCGACTTCCCCTTCTCTGAAATGTCCAAAGCATCCCTGAGAAAAAACAACCCTTGACGATTCAAAGTAAACGTGCATTGCATTCTGGATCCAAACGATACGAGGGATGCAAATCCATTCAAGGATTTTTCAGACTAAATCCATACAGTGGTCATACAATGATTAAAGACTAAAAAAAACAATAAACAGCCCGCAAATCTGCTTGCTTTGCGATTCAAAATCTTCCATGCTGTGTTGTTTTTTTTCACCCATCGTTCAGATCTTTCATGGCCAAGGGTCATATACCCCCAAAAAACTTGCCTAAGTTGGAAAAGCTGATGGTACCCTCTGGTAAACGTTTACATAATGGAAAGATCCACCATGTTTAATAGGTAAATCAACGATTTCAATGGGCCATTTTTAATAGCTTTTGGTATGTTTACCAGAGGGTAGACCTTTGGAATTTGAAGATCCCATTTTCAGAAGCCATGGCTAGAAATCAGCCTCGGCCCCGAGCATCGGATTTACCAAACACCTGGTTTGAACGCCCATGGAAAACCGTGTCATTGTCTCTTTTCGGCCATACATGAATCATAAAAAATAGAACGAATGTACGATTCAAACCCCATGGTGAACTTGGTGGTTTGTTGATGCCAAAATTGTTTGAATATTGTTTAACTATGTTTAACTTGCTAGTCAAATGATTGGTAAATCTATCTAATCCCAAAAGGGCCAAAAGACTGCTTGCGTGTCTGGCTTCAATCTATCCGGTTGTTCAACAAACATGGCTGTGGAAAATTGATGATCTATTTTTTGAAAATGGCGATTGTTCATTGCCAAAAAATGGGACGCTCTAATTTTTTATGTGTCATTACAGCTACGACCAGCTACGACTTACAGTAAATGTGCTATGCTTGCTATGCTTGGTTTAGAAGTTTAGAATAGCTGCTAATCCATCCCCGAACCAAGAGAAAAGTGGCTGTGGAACGCCTTAAAATGAACAGATTGTGTACTAAATTTATTCGATGATTGTCTATGCAGAAGGGGTCTTGTTTATCATTATTCTTATGCGTATATATGTATAATCAGATATAATCCTTGAATCATATATCATGAAGCGAATGCTATTCATTATTTTTATTTGTATCATAAATCCCAATTTGTTGCCACAACTTATATACTGTAAATCGTGTTTGGTTGGTCATGAGTTTGTCTGAAAATAACTTCAAATCCATTGGATACTCGTGTCCCGCAGTAGTTGGTTTACAAACCCATCAGACTACAGATATCCTGATATATCTACAGCCCTAGCTAAACAAGGTTCGAAAACCCGTCTATATAAAATATATTAAAATATCAGTAAGCCCTATAGTTAAACTATTGATAATTGAGCAGTGTTCAATTTTTCCGCACACCTTTTTCGTCCCCTTATACTGGTTGATTAATAGGAGTCTCCATAATGGATTGTGATAATCCGATATTGTTTTGAGTTGGTTTAGAACCCCCATTAATAATAGATATATCTACCGTAAACCATAGTTGACCTAGTTATAAACCGACTTATCCAACTACTGTAAAACAATCAGTCATAAGTCACCACCCATGACTGGGAATGGTAAACATAGCACCTGTAAAAATGGTGATGACTGGGGCTGGGGGATGGTTTATTATCTGGTTGGTGGTTTCAACCCCCTCTGAAAAATATGAAAGTCAGTTGGGATGATGAAATTCCCAATATATGGAAAAATAATCCAAATGTTCCAAACCACCAACCAGTTATTGTTTCACCCACATCAAGTAATTCTGCTGGGCACGACCTGAGTGTCCGGCCCCGCTCCCACCACTCCATGCTCGAGCTGAAGATCTATCACGGCCTCGGGGCCGAAACGAGTCGTTTCAAAGCTGCCAGGTGGTTTGTAAATCCCATGAACTGTAGATATCTATGGCCATAAACCATTAGATTCACCTAAAGGTGGCCATTGATATCCATTGATAATGATGATGTACGGGAAAAAATGATTAATTATCTATAGCTGGTTGGTGGTATACCTACCCCTCTTAAAAAATATGAGTTCGTCAATGGGAAGGACTATATGTCCCAGATATGAAATGGAAAATAAAAAATGTTTGAAACCACCAACCAGATAGTCTATAGATATATCTACCATAAATCATTAAATTCACCTAGTTGCAAACCAACTTCGCCGAGTATGGGGGAAAAACCGTTCAAAAAATGACAAACAGATGTCAATCATGACGAATAGAGAAGTCAGCCATGAACAGTGGATTTGCAAACAGGCGATTTTTACATATTTTTACCCCCTGTTTACTGCTAGATGTGAAATGAAAAATGATGAGACTGATCTCCGAAAGCCATGGGTTTTTTGGAGGTACCCCATGCTGTGGCACAGATTCACCTGGGAAAAGGTGTTTCATGAGGTGCTGCAGATCATGAACGCTGCTCAAAACGCCCGCGTTGGGTTCCTACTCTGACAGTTTACCCTTTGTTTTTTTTACATAGCCATGGAAAATCACCATTTGAATAGGTACATCATCTATAAATGCGTCATTTTCCATAGCTATGCTAAATAACCAGAGGGTAGATAAGTTTAGGAAGTGTATGGAGTTTGTACCATGTTTGTACTATCTGATTGCAATCTTCAGTGACAGGATCACCAGGCTTTTGCCCATGGAAAACTGCCAGCACTGCTGCCTCGTGAGACCTCTAAAAGTGGAATGAAACATATGATTCTGGATAAATTGACTCATCATTGTTATTAAGTATCATCATTAATAGTGATCGGGGAAACCATCATTGATGAATCACTATTAATATCTATTAGTCTGGGTAAATTACAATAATTCACTAACCTGAATAGTTCGGCCACTTTACTTTGGGATGATTCCCCTTATTAATCATGATTCCAGTGAGGTCGCAGTGAGGTCGTTATAATTTACCCAGATGTTATCTAATGATGAAATCTTCACCCAGCAGCAAAAAAAACAACCAAAGGCTTTGCACTTCTCTTCCCATCTTCAACTTTATAGGAGCCAAACTACAGAACTCCCCCCCCTTCGCGGCAAAAACGCAGCAGCATACATAGGGGGGTTCCTAAATTAGAGGTACCCCTAAATCATCCATTTAAGAATAGGAGGTTCCATGAAATAAATCATCCACCTTGGGTGCCCCCATGTATGGAAACCCCCATATAATTAATACATTATTGGATTGACCAGCAGGTGACTCTTCTTGCTGATGCTGAGTCAACGCTAATCAATTCTGGCCTTCCTATACATTAACCTGATTACCTTTAACCAGGTCCAGTGGGGGTGTTTTCGCTTTCAAGTACCTCTCGATCATTCGACTCAGGAGTTTTTTTCTCTTCTGCTACACCATACAGCAAGTGACAGGGCGCGAGAACCTCCCTCCACGGTGAGCCAGTACAAAAACGATTCAATCCTTCAGCCAGTCGACCAACCATCTGCTTAAGGGTCAAGGGCCGTACCCGGATGGTACCCCTTAAATTATTGCTGTTCACGGATGGTTATAATATGTTATTATGGTGATTCCCCCCAAATCTGGTACCCTCTGGTAAACTAACAGTTTGCTATTGAAAATGGCCATAGAAATAGTGGAGTTTTCCCATTGAAAAATGGTGGATCTTTCCATAGTTATGTGAACGTTTACCAGAGGGTATAATAATAGATAATAAGACTCTTCATTTTTGAATCCCGGACGAAAAAAAAAATGTTGCCTTGTTAAATGGGATGGGCATTTTCCATGGCTTTTCCCCACAAAATACCAGGGGTCTGTGAATCCACGGCCTTGGCGGGACGGGACATGGATGAACCCAGTCTTCGTCAATGTACAAATATGGGAAGAATTGGGAAGACATCTCCAACTTAGGTATCCCCAAAACCCAATGCATAATGTGGGCGATGACCCTCTGGTAAACGTTAACAAAAAAATCAAAAAACTATGGAAAGATCCACCATTTTTCAATGGGAAAACTCCACTATTTCGACTGGGCCATTTTCAATAGCTATGTTTGACATAACCAGAGGGTATCATTTTTTTCCAAAAAAAATGTGTCCAAAAACATGTTTTCCTGCTACAAAACGGCAATACATCGGGATATCTCCTGTTGGATGACTCATGGCACGTGTTTTTTCACGTCGGTACTGGCCACACATTGAGCCCGATTCTGCAGCCCCGAGAAACGCGCGACACGACGTGAACTTCTGTCCGCCGATCCATGGGCTCCCCCGATTGTGGCGTCAGTGTCGTTGTCATATCAATTTTGGGTCCTTTAATACTTCGTGGGAAATCAAAGGTCGATAGATAATCATAAGCATAAAAGTAAATTGATGTAAATTATAGTGTTCAAATTGGGATACATAATGTTACAACATGTATCAATAATATTCAATAAGCCTTAGAGATTTGAAGTCGGTTATCCAATGGTTGATACACGTGACATGAGGTGATGATTGCAGGTATAAACATCAGAATGGTTGGTATAACCATCTATAAACGAGCTAATAAACCATCTATAAACCATTTATTAATCTATTCGTTCTTGAGGTCTCACGTGGGAGTATTTTTCAGATTGGGGGGGATGTGGATGTGATTGTAGGACAAGGTTGTGGCCACGGGGCCCTGACAACTCAGAGAGGCCACGCTTCGGGTGAATCCCACAACAGTTGTGGCGGCACGTTTCGCCTTCGCAACTGTGGAACGACGCGGCCGCGCGGAGTGGCATGCATGGATTCCAACATATTCCAACATATTCCACCTGTCAAAGTTCGCCTACGGCTAGGATTTGTCCGAAAATGGGGTACCCCTTGAATCCATGAAATCCAATGGTTTATCATCATTTTTCTACATCAAGACTGTTGTTTTGGGGAATGTCTCAGTGGGCAACACCACTTGACCACTGTTCAACACTCTTTCTTGCACCTGAAGACACGGTAATCTCGACACCCCCAAGTTTCAGCAGCACGAAATCAGATCGCAGATCGCAACTTGGACTTCTTGACTCCCTTTTAAAAAAAACACACACACAAATGGCTATGGGTCAATACCTATTAATACCATTTTTAGTGGGATGAACATCCATTTACAAGCTATTTTGATGTTCACCAGGGGTACAAGGTTTTGACACTGCCAAATAGCATAAAGTTAAAGTTACGTGCGTGGCCGCCTCTCTCTTCCCTTAACCGTTTCAAGTGTATCATTCTGCCGGTGACCGGTATCCCACCCATGGTTGTGGAAGATCGCCTTGTATTATTGATCATAGAACCTCAGACAAAGATGGGCCATTGTGTCACGGGTCGAGTTTTTGTTCAGAATCACGAACCAAATTAAAATTCATGGTTGGCTGTGCTAAATTGGAAATATGTGCGCACCTACCAATGGATGTCCAAACTGATGGCTTCACATCTTCACGCGCCAGGGCTCCGCGGGCGCAGACATCTTCAGGCATCAACAGTGAGACGAACCAGGCGCCCGGGACATTTTTAAATTCCCTTCTGTAAACGGAAAATGACAAAGAGTATGTAGGTGTTACCCTCTGGTAAACTGGTAAACTAACATAACTATGGAAAATCACCATTTTTAATTGGCAAATCAACTTGTGAGTATGGACTACTGGTTGGTGGTTTATCAATCCCTCTGAAAAATATGAAAGTCAATTGGGATGATGAAATTCCCAATATATGGAAAAATAATCCAAATGTTCCAAACCACCAACCAGCAAAGAGTATGTAGGTGTTAAGAACTGTTAAGCCCAGAACCACCATCAGCGTTGGGTGTTGCTTGTCCTGCCCAAAAAAATCCAACTTCTTACTTCGGAAGTGGGCCGATTTCCACGGGACGCCTTTAAGGGTATGAAGTCTGGTGCGAACAGGCAAACATGTTTTGATTTCAGGCACATTTTTGCAAAGGGACTTCTATATAGTGAAACTGCTCTACACCATCTGGGTGGATTCTGAAACTCTTCGTCAGAAAGTGCTTGCTTTCATTCTCATTGAAATTCATTAATTGATGGTTTCATATGAATTCATATTAATGGTTCTCCATATTAATGTGAATGACATATGAATGGTCTATGTTTTGTGTCTGAAAATGAGGATTCTCCGACTGCCAGATGGACTACCCCTTGGTGGATTCCCGTCGCTGGCCTGGCATTGCGATCTACAGTCAGGCGGACGGCCAGAAATTCACCATGTTTTAACATCTAAAAACCCCCTGGAGAAATCACTGGATTGGTTGGAACATTGACACCCCTAAAACCTGAAAAAGTCTATACATAACTGCTGGTGCAATAAATAACCATCTTGAAAAATGATGGAGTTAAAGTCAATGGGAAGGATGACATCCCATATATGAAATGGAAAATAAAATTCATGTTTGAAACCACCAACCAGATTATATATATATAGTATATATATATACAGTATATACTATTTCACAGTGAAAACTCACCACGGTTTCCGGTTAAAATGTTCCACACGCAAAACCGTCATGGATCATCGTGGGGCACAGTTCATGGATGATCAGATGAGCATCCCTGATATGATAACATCATATCGTATGGTATGATATGGCCATTAATGATACGATATGATATATGTAATATAGTAGTGTAGTATCATATAGTGATATGATATGATAATGATATGATAGGATATGATAATGATGTGATAATAACATGATATGATATTATATATGATATATTATATATATAATATCATAATATTCATATATATATAATATCATATAATATAGTGTAGTATAATGTGATATTGTATCGTACACTATAATACTATACTAGATCAAGGATAGAGGTTAAGAACCCCCTAGAATTATCAACAGCATCTTTTCGGTTGGAAACGAAGAAGTTCTTGTAGAAACTTCGTCGACTTCGTTGTAAGCACCTAGCCGAAGCACGTTGGTTTACACACCCCATGAACTAGTTCGGTATATCTACCATAGTCATCCATAGGCCATAATTAACCTTACGGTAACTACATTTAAATATACGGATTTTAAGATATACGAACAGGTACTGTATTTTAGACTACCTCCGGGAAGGTTTTCCTTGGCCCGCCCGGCCATTGAAAGATACGGAATCCAATTCATTTAAACATACGGTAACTACATTTAGATATACGAACTGGTATTCTCTACTACCTCCTGGGCCTCGCGGTCTGGCCCGCCCTCCACATATTTAAATGTCGTTACCGTAGTTCTATATATGATATACGTATATACACCAACTAACCATACGTAGATATACTATGATATATCTTCCATAAACCATAGCCCATAGGATCCATGGTGCTGGTAGAAAAAAAATGCTAACATAAATTGGGTATATTGATGTGGATCCATGGCACACCATATATAGCAGCACCGTTAGGATCCGTCATGGGTAGTTAACCTGGTTGAAAAGCACCGGTCAGTGAAGTCACCGCGAAAGGGCGACGCAGCTGCCGGAGCAGGGTGGTTGACCTACCCCTCTGAAAAATATGAAAGTCAGTTGGGATTATTCTTCCCAATATATATATATATACATATATATATATATATGGAAAAATAATCTAAATGTTCCAAACCGCCAATCAGTATATCATTGGCTCTTCTTAATTAAGTTAAGTGTGTTGCTATTTTTTGGATGGTTCATGGTCCTCCTTTTTCAAATATGTTCGAATGGGATACCCCTGTATTGCACCCCTTTTTCACCCCAAAACCAAAACCACATTGAAATTGCAACAGAGTGTATGATGTTCTCCCGAATAAGCTATGAAAGACCCAAACATTGCTATTTCCCCAAACCAAACCCACTTGGATTTGCATAAGCAACCCAACCCCCCCAAAAAAAAACAGCAATATTCCCTACAGATTCCCCTAATTTCTAGTGGATGTCCCATTGGGATAATACTTAAGAAAATCATCGACTCAAGCAAATCCGAGACGTGGATTTTCCCAGCGATAAACCTCCGTTGATAGTGGATGTTCCTATCTTCCCATGAAAATTCATGAAAATCTGTCTGATTTCATCCCTGTTTTGCTGGGCTGTCCGCTTTTCCTTGCCGAATTCACGTCTGGTGCAGAGCCTGCGACGTTGGCAACGGCGAGAGAGCTGGTCAGAGACACGAACGGAGGCTTTTCCCTCTGTTTATGTTTGACATACCCTCTGGTAAACTAACATAGCTATTGAAAATGACCATTTATAGTGGATTTTCCCATGAAAAATGGTGATTTTCAATAGCTATGTTAAATTACCAGAGGGTACTGTGGATGGAAGAAATCTTGCACCAGCTGATAGATGGTTTATCCCATGATTTATGGGGTTTCAACCATCCAAGGTGAAGGACTTCGCTGGCCCATCCACAGTAGCTATGGAATGCGATGAAAATGGCACGTTTACAGATGATCTACCTATGAAACATGGTGATTCTCCATAGCTTTGTGAAAAATTACCCTCTGGTAAATGAACATAGACCCTGAAATCACCCATGTTGAGTGGTTTCACTCATCTTCCAACCCCTATCTACCAGGGTCTAGCATTGCTAAAAAAGAGATTAGCATGTTAAAAATGAGTTGAGGGAACCATGTTAATTTCCTATTTCCTCTAGAATCACCCATGTTAATTGACTGGAGGGTACCAGAGGCTAGCATTGCGAAAAAAGACTTGTGAAAAGTTCCGCGGATTTTGATCACCAGCCTGGTGAAGTTTGAAGCAGCAACGATGTGGGGCAACCACCGGTTGCCAAAAACGCTGTCGATCAACAGGAATATTCATTGCCAATCTTAGATACCCTGCAAAAAATAAATTCTTTACTGGTTAGTAGATATTCCCATTACCAAAAGACTAGTTAGGATTAAAGTATCCATGTAAGATTGACCTAGTATTTAGGAGATTCAAGCAATTCAAAATGATGATGCTGGCCATGATTTCGGATATTGTTGATGCTTGTATGAGTTCATAGCCATACCTATATGACATATACTTTCTGAGAGTCCCTGTCATCAAATGCACAGCCTCACCAGCTGAATTATATACAATTGATTCACCAAACTGTCATGCGGTTGGGACACTCTTGGTAGCTCCTTGGCTCCCCATTTTAGGGAATATGGAGACCCCTAGCTCCGAGCATGGCATATCATGGGTTTAAGGCATATCATGGGTTAAAAAAAAAAAAAACATATCTTCCCACCATATCAACACGCTTCATGGTTAGATCCTCATGTGTTGTGGAAGCTGTGAGGCCTGCAACCTACTTGGATCTGCAGGTGGCAAGAACCATATCATGGTACCAAGGCGGTATCTGGGTTTGTCTCGATGGAACAAGCCAAAACATATCATAAATTCTCCAAAATTTCATAGTCATCTCCTTTTTTATCAAAAAACATCACCTCCGTTTCTTCATTCTCCCCCATTTGGAGAATAAAAACATATTAGGGTTTCTCTGAAAACAGGGTATACCACATCAATCCATTGAAGTTCATCATGATTTTCTCTAAATGAAAACCATAAACGGTTATGGGGTCAAAACCCTGGTACCCAAATAATACCCGTTTAGTCAAAGTTTAGTCATATCTAGTACTAACTAGCTGGATGCTGAGATCCCCAGTTGTATAGTCATAGTAAATTATCAGAATTCACTAACCTCACTAAGTTTGCCTCACGAATAGTTCGGCCATGGCTGGGGATGATTTCCCTCAAATAAACCATGATTCACAACCAAGGTTTTGCGACAAATCGACGATGTCCGGCCTTCAAACTACCTCCAGCACCCTGACTTGGCCATCAGCGCTGCCCACGGCCTTGGGATGCCCATGGGTATCGAACTGCACTTCCAAGTACGATGCTGGAATGACCTATGAAACACCTATGAAAGTGTGTATATTATATATTATATATTATATACATATATATACATATATATATATACATATATACATATATATATACATACATATATATATATACATATATATATATTATGTACATATATGTATGTAAATTGTATCACACATGTACGTAAATCCCTATGAAAATGAACTGATGACAATCACCCAACATGGGCCTACGGTTAAAACAAGCCGACTTTTGACACGCAGCACATATGATACCATTCAGGATTTCAGAACGCAACACATCCCACGGAAAGCCAGGGAGACTGGATTAGATTGGATAATATTGGCCAAATTTTCCATAGTGATAGACAAGTAGATAGATACAACATGTTTGAACAAACAAACTAAGGGCCACTCGCCCTTATGATCTAATGTCAACCCCGGATTTATAAACCCTGACTGTTGATTGCGGGGTGCTCCAAAATATTGACAAATTAATGATACATTGCTATTGAGATTGCTGCCCCTATCAATATGTAAACTGTGGGGTTATGAATGCTCATTGCCCATGGAAAAAATGAAAAAAAATATCTCAAAACATAATCCATATTATTGAGATATATATATACATATTCATATTCTATATATATATTGTGTGCCATGTTCAAAACTTGGATTCTGCACCCATGAAAAAAATGTGGATTTCCATTGTGACTCGATGTGACTGGATGACCAGGAAGCACCATGTTTTGACCGTGGCACATATGTATTACATCTGTGTATGTAGATAGATATAGATAGGATAGGATAGGATAGGATAGATACTGTAGTATGAGTAGGATAGGATAGATAGTAGGATAGGATAGGATTAGATTAGATTACAGTAAATTAGATTAGCCCCAGATACCCATTTGGGGATGTGTCAGAGAAGGGATACCAATTGACCCAGACAATCATTGATTTGTAGACACCTCAAGAAGGGGCCCAAAATCAGGAGCTCCAGTACCAAACTAGGGTTTTGCTTGGGGCTATTTACAGTAACACTATTGTGTTAACACTTGTTAGTCCGGTTGGGGAATATTTAGAACTGGGACGATTAGATAGATATCCGCCCAAACTGCGCATGCTTCACCCCAGCCATCCCCACATCTTCTAGATGTGCACCCCGTTGCGCTTTGCGTCGAAGCACGGCATACTTTCCTCCAATGGACCAATCCACCGTGAAGACCGGCTTCCTGGGCGACTTCCACAGTGGCGCGTTCGACCATGTTCATTTAAAACGGTGCAGGATTTACCCTCAAAGAATGGGTGAAGAGTGGAGATCTCATGGATTGCTTTGGAAGAATAAATGATATTTCAATGTGGATTGATCATGTCAAGCCCATGTCAAACCCATGTCACAATGTTACGACATCATGTTACAACATCCTCCTTGATTGATGAGGGGGTAACAGCCGGGCACCTCCAAGTTTGACCGCCCCTTTGGTTCATCCAGGGCTGACATTACAAAGCCATGAAAAAATGGGAAGATGTATCCAATACCCTCTGGTAAACTAACATAGATATGGAAGCCATGGCCCATAGAAATAGATGGTTTACCTATTAAAAAAGGTGATTTTCTATAGCTATGTTAAATTACCAGAGGGTAAATGATGAGGGCTGCAGCAAGTTGTTGATATATAACCCATGATAGCCCTGCTGCAACTCCCAATTGGGCCTATTATGGCCTATTGTTCCTGATCGTATCCCTACCAAAGCCTACAACATCCTTCTAAAAATCTTATATCTGGGTAAATTATCATATTTCACTAACCTGAATAGTTCGGCCATTTGGGGATGATTTCCCTTATATTATTTACCCAGTTATATATCATAAGTTGAGTAGGTCAAATCCGTCCAAAATCCCATGAGGCCAAGCCGCGGCATGGACACCAGCGCACCAAACGGCACTGGCGCGGCGCCCGGCTGCCGCATGAAGAACTTCGCCTTCGCAGACGAAAAAAAAGTGGAATTTATAGGAACTTTATGGGGGGTTAGGAATTTTATATAAGGATTGTATAAGGATTTTGTAGGGAATTGATAGTGGGTTATTGTATGGAATTTGCAGGGATTTGATTTCAGGATTTTGTGGTACCAAAGTAGGGAAACCCTGGTCAATCAGAGAAATCCTGGTCACGTTCCGCAAAAGGATTTTTCAGTAAAGTCATGTTCCGACCCAGATGAAGCCTGGACCGTTTCAGGACCCTCTGGTTTTTGGTCGCCAAAAGCTATTGCAAGCGTACATGGTTGCGTGCCAGTGTAGGGATTTTATAGGAACTTGATAGGGTTTCTAAGAGATTTTTTGAGGGTTTTATATGGATTTCACTGATATATGGGACAACCCACTGCCACGAATCAGGGACTTCACTTCCTAATTTAGGGGACGTACTACCTTCGGACTATGCCTAGAACTGCCACTGAACTGGGATCAGCAAAAGGATCCCCTGCGGCATGGGGGGCATTGGAGAATTACCCTCTGGCTGAATCTAACATTACTATGGAAAATCATAGGTAAAATTCATAGGGAAATCATGGAACTAAATGGGTCATGGTTTCCATAGCTATGTTAAATTACCTAGAGGGTAATTCCACAGATTCCTTGTGAAAAAATATGGAGATTGAATGGTAAAACTGTAAAACTGTTTAATAGAAACTCTCTTAACAATAGCGTTCATGCAGTCTTGAGGCAATGTTTTGGGGACATCATCCTTTTTGGGGCTTCAATTTCAGACCAAGAGCGTGTGGTAAAGGGTGGGGCCTCCAAGTTAGGTCAGTTAAGATATAAGTGGCTTAACTACGGTTTATGGTAGATATAACTATGGTTGATGGGGTTTAGTTTACAAACCAACTTATAACTGGGGGTCACCATCCTGTAGGAACCTAGGCCCATTTTCCGGTACCTGGTGGGCCCATTCAAACCGTCGCTTCTTGGGCCGTCCCGGACCTCGTTTTCTTGCGATCCTCCCGCCAAGATCATACTGCTAGCTGGGTCCTGGCGCCCGGTCAGGGACAGCTTGGGATCAAAGTCTTCAAATTTTCACTCAGACTTCCGCGGTTGACAAATGATGAGTGAAAAGAAACTCATACCCTTAGGGGTTTTCAGAAAATGATTGTATTTTCAGAATGATAGGTGAAAATACAAATTTTCTACAAATGTTCAGAAACTCATAGACTCCATACCCTTTTGTAGGGATATCAAATTGCGCTTTCCCCACTGTAAACCAAATCACTTGTGGTCCACCTTGTGGTGTTTTGTGCACCGGACTAGAGTCACCGGCAGCATCACTGCTCCCAGCAGCACTATGAACTGGTGGGCTCACAGTGTCCACATTTTCGGATCTGCTTCCGGGGATCGTCCAACATGAGTGCCCATGAGTGCTATCTTCTCTCTTAAAACCATGTATTTGATGTTCTTCCCGCATGTCTCTTCCTTCCAATAAATCACACCGTTGTTTTGAAGATCAGTTCATCATTTTTGGGGTGGGCCATCAACGGCGTTATAGATTCTCCACAACCCCTGAAATTTAAACATCGGATTTCCCCCAAAATCGTGTTGCAATAGATTGGTCTAAGGGAAAATCTTAATCGGAAACCATACATTTCCCCTTAAATATAGGGGTTTCCTGTAAATTTCCTCTTAAAAGCCTCAAACCATCCCAGTGAGTGACAGGTCTGAGCCGCCCAAAATATAATAAAATCATGGTTTTTTGGCTCCATGGCTATCCCTGATTTCTCCTTGCTGAATTGCGCAGCGAAGAGCATGCAGGGGCTCCTTAGGGCGGGAAGAGATACAATCCAGGTTCAACTGTGACTGGTTAGTGGTTGACCTACCCCTCTGAAAAATGATGGTTAAATGGTTAATATATGGTTGATATGTGGTTAATTAATATGGATGACTATGATGATTATTCCCAATATATGGAAAAATAAATTGCCATTTATAGTTGGTATTTACCCATTAAAAAATGGTGGTGAAATCACATGGAGAAATTCGCCTCTGGTAACACATCTTCACCAATGGGCTGTGGTTACCAGGCTAGCAACGGACCTGTCAACTTCGGAAACCGAAGAGAAAAATTTGGGATACCTTCTGGTATCGTCTGCGATACCAAAGATGGCAATGGAAAATCCCCTATCAATGGAGGTCTTAATGGTTTATAAATGGGATACGGGATACGTCACTACATTTTTTCTATATCACCTAATAAGTCTCGCAGGGCTCCCAGATCGCTGCTACACCACTCGGTGCCATGGTGGAATTCACCAAAAATTCGGCTCCACATCCCAACTAGCCGAACTGCAATACAACATGGTTGGTTGGAAAATTCCAAGTTTTTTATGGAATAAGATGGCATAATATGGCAGAAACATCTTCAAAATTGAATGATTGTAAATGCGTGATTTTCCAGCTAGCCAGGTTCAAGTATTAGAGTGTACGACTTTTGTGCCACAGAAAAGACACCAAAAATATAACCACACCATGCACCCCACCCCTGCATCGCGCATTCTCGCCAGCTGCTTGAAGTTTTGTCAATCTACATGTCTCTCAGCTGATCTTTCACCGCACGGATGTTCCCGCCACACCCGGGACTACCCCAGGTCACCACACTTCCATCTGCCAAGATGGCAGCAAAAGCGCTCTCTGTTCCACAAATCTGCCGCACATTCCTCGTTCGTGGTTTCTGCACAACCCTTGAACAAAATGAACGTTATTGTCGGAATTAATGACCATTCTCCTCATCCTCATTCATGTTCCTCATTGTGGGCCTAAGAGAACAAATTCATCCTCTTCATGATCTTCATGATCCTGATGATCTTAAGTTTTTGGGCCAAAACCACCCAAATAAACAGACCATACCGGCAAGAGACCCCAAACAGCGTGGCGGGTAGGAAGTCAATGTACCAGATACCTGCAACAGTAGCTATGGAACAGTAACAGATGAGGTCAGACATGATCGAACGTGCAGCAGCAGGACCTTCTATACATGGAGGATCTCACAAAATCTGCAGACAAGAGCTTCCTAGGAGCATCCCAGAAGAACTTACACACAAGCACCAATGCAGAGCATCGTCCAAGACCTTAATGCAAGGACCTCTTGAGGTGGATTTCAACAGGATCTCCACAAGATCTTCTCACAAGGACTTGTACGAGATCATGTAAGGACACCTAGAAGATTTCATAACAACCTCGTCAAGAGCTTCAAACACGGACCTGTACAAGATCATGAAAAGGCATCTGACAACATGTCACTGGGATCTCCACAAGATCTTCTCACAAGGACATGCAAAAGACCTTGACCAAGATCTTCATGCCAGGGCCCGCAAGAAAAGCTCCTGCTGCTGGAGAGGATCTTACAAGATCTTGACACGAGAACCTCCCAAGAGCATCCCAGAAGAACTTTCATACAAGCACGTCTAAGACATGGCATCTGCAAGATCTTCAGGAACTTCAGCCAATGACCTCTTGGAGAGGATCTGACCAGGATCTCCACAAGATCTTCTGACAAGGACCTGTACAGGATCACGCAAGGACCTCTTAGAAAGGAACTTATCAGGATCTCCGCAAGATCTTCTTATAAGGACCTGTGCAAGATCATGCAAAGACTTCTTAGAAGATGTCAGCCAGATCTTCACAACATCTTCTCGTAGGGACCTGTACAAGATCATGCAAGGACCTGTGACAGGACTTCATCAGGATCTTCACAACATCTTCTCACAAGGATCTCGACAGGACCTCGGTCAAGATCTTCATATATCACTGGGACCTCCAAGCGTGCACCATGAAACTCTTGCAAGATCGTGATAGCAGCAACCAAGAGGGGCACAACCTTTTTGTGCGAGCTTGTGCAATCGAAATGCACATGGACATGTGACAAGAGCAGTTTTACGCGAAAATTTACAGGCCCAAGATGCCGACGTAGAGTTTGTGCGAGCTTGCGCAGTCGCATTGCACATGGACATGTGACAAGACCCGTTTTACGCGAAAATTTACAGAAAAAATGGTGGAGCCCAAGATGCGACGCAGAATTTGTGCGAGCCTGCGCAGTCGAAACCCACGGAAAAATGCCGGGGCCCAAGATCAAGAAAAAGTCGCCCCGGAGACTTTGCACGAGCCTGCACAGTCGAAATGCATATGGACATGTGACAAGACTAAGAGCAATTTTATGCGAGTACTTACAGAAAAATGCCGGAGCCCAAGATCGCGACGCAAAGTTTGCGCGAGCTTTCGCAATCCTAATGCACATGGACATGTGACAAGAGCCGTTCTTGGAGAATTTACAGGAAAAAGGCCAGCCCAAGATCGCGTCTCAGAGTTTATGTGAGCTTGCGCAGTCGCAGCGCACATGGACATATCACAAGAGCCGTTTTACGCCGGAATTTACAGGAAAAGTTTCGGAGCCAAAGATCGCGACGCAGAGTTTGTGCGAGCCTGTGCAGTCGCAATGCACATGGACATGTGACAAGAGCCGTTTTTTACGCGAGAATTTACAGGAAAAATGCCGGGGCCCAAGATCAAGAAAAAGTCGTGCCGGAGACTTCGTGCGAGCCTGCGCAGTCGAAATGCACATGAACATCTCAAAGGAGCATTTTTATGCGAGAATTTACAGGAAAAATGACGGGGAGCAGAACGCGTACTCTGATCTAACCCCGGCCTTAACACTTACTGTAAGAACCCCTCAGTGGACACACCGTTTGGGGAACAAAAAAACTTTTCGATCCACCACTTCCGAAGTTCCTGAGCTCATCTTTGACGCTGCTGCAGTCCCCGCCACAGAAGCGATCGCCCCACGTCACCACTGAGCCATCAGCCAAGATCGCCGCAAAGGCCCGCGCGGTGCTGGCGACCTCCTCAACCTGGCGCAGCTGCCCTTGGACTGCGGTGCTGTCGCCACCACTGTGACGCGAACCCCACGTGACCACACGGCCATCCGCCAGGATCGCTGCAAAGGCGCGGTGGGAAGAACGGATCTTGGTCACCTGGCTGTGTGAAAAACTATAACAGTTGGGATGGGATCATCTATGGAGGTGTCCTAATGGCTGAGGCTACCCCTATTAATGGATGGCTTATTTCATGGAAAATCCATCGATAAAAATGGATGATTGGGGGGTACCCCTTTAGGAAAACCCCTTTGAGGGACAATAACAAAATAGCTGAAACCTCCATGCAGCAACTTTCTTGAGCTGATCCTGAACTTCGGTGCTGTCGCCACCACCATGAGGATCTCCCCAGGTCACGACACTTTGATCAGCAAGGATCGCAGCAAAAGCACTTTTGGTGCTCGAAATCTGCTGAACGCTTCTGAGCTCGTGCTGGACCTTAAAGCTGTCACCACCAGTCCAGCCCCATGTCACCACGCTTCCATCCTCTAGAATTGCAGCAAAAGAAGTGCTCGTGGCTTCAATCTGCCGCACGTTCCTGAGCCGATGCCGCACTGTACTGCTATCACCACCACAATCTTGCCGGCCCCATGTCACCACACGTCCATCGCCCAAAATTGCCGCAAAGGCAGCGCCTGATGCCTGAATCTGCTGGACGCCCTTGAGCTGATCACGGACTCTTGTGCAGTCAGCTGCAAACTTTGTATTGCCCCATGTCACTACAGTCTGGTCTGCTAAAATGGCAGCAAAAGCACCATTGGTGGCCTTAAGCTGCTGAACGTTTCGAAGTTGATCTCGCACAGCTTCACTGCGACCGCCGTGTTCGGGATTGCCCCATGTGACAACGCTTCCATCACCCATGATTGCAGCAAAGGCATGAGTTGAACTCTGAATCTGCTGAACATTTATGGGCTGGTTTCGGACAGGCTGATCTGATCCCCAAGTGACGATCCTGTCACCTCCAACGCACCACATCACAAAGGCGCTGGAACTTGCAACTATCTTTGGCTGCAGTGCAATCGCCGCAATGCTGTCTCCATCCTTCAGCCCGTTGAGCTCCAGTGATTTCGTGGGATCCAGTAGACGTCCCTGCGGCCCGGCAAGCCTCAGGTAGCGTTGCCCAAAGGCCCGTTGCGTGGCCAATTTCAAGTCGCCCACCGAAGCGCTGGGCGACAGCGTGATGACTTCGGAACGGCCACTGGGTAAAGACACCTGGGACTGATCACCAAGCCGCCGGAGGGTTCAAGGGGTCCCCTGAAGGCCCCAAAAGTGAGAAAAGTCTGGGAGTCCCTTCGGGCAGTCGGAGAATCTAAATGGATCAAAGGATTTAGCCACTTGATGTCCCACCTGATGTCCCACCTGATGTCCCACCTGATGTCCATGTATGGATGGTTTCTCTAGCCCGAACCCACGGGGGATGGTTTGGACGTTGCAGACCCAGCCTCAAGCTTCAGGCTGCGCAGCCCATGCTGAGTCATCAGGTCAAGTCTATCAAAGGCAAGAAAAAAGTAGGCATGATGAGTTCTCACGGAGGATGGGAAGCTATATGTACATATATATATATATATAGTTATATATATATATGCATATCTTATATATGCTGCGGTGATCTTTGGAGTCATTTTGTCTCTGCGACCATTCCATGATTGAGAGACTTGGAATGAACTCTAAGATTGGAAGTGAAAGGTCACCTTACATACAAATTCATAGACAACTGCGTCAAACTGCTGCTTCTTGCAAGATTGAAACACCCAGCTCACTTTTTGTCACCCAGCTCACTTTTTGTCGGGCCTATCTCTTGTCGAGTTCTTTCACAACCTGTTCCGCTTTGGAACTTGAACCATTCTGCTCGGACAGTACAGCTTGGACCATGATTTTCGCCTGCGTGGTAACAGTCAATGGTCAAATGCTACTTCTCTTGGCTGAAACCCAAGAAAATCCCGATCTCCTTAGTCAGTGGTTTGGATCCCCAAATGTCACCATGGATTTGTTTCAGTTTCAGGTCGTGTTTTTGGTCGACGACTGGAAAGCTCCAGTCGTGTTGTTCCAAGCGTCTTAGAGGAGGCACTCTCCCAGTCAACGGTCTGAGCCACCTGGGTGACATGGATGCCGGGTTTTAGCCAACCAAAAAATGCTGGGTTTCAGCAACAAAAATGGCGGCTCCAGCAACAAACAGCTGGGGGTGCCCATGTGAGTTTCACTACAAGACAGGACGGGGATCTGAGATGATCTAACCACGAAAGGACTCAGCACCGTGATCTGATGCCCAAGTCACTAGGTCCAGACCTTGGGAGAACTGTTGAGATTTCTTTGTTTCAGCAACCAGCAAGGGGTTTAAGCAAGAAGAACGTGAGCATGGAGTTTGTGGTGAGGGTTATTACTTGGCCACTTTTCACGACAGTCAGAGGCTTAGTAAGGGAGATAGGTAGATAGGGTATTTGCTTTCATGGGGACCACAGGAATTGGTACAGGATTTTTTGATACCATCATACGCCTTTCCATTTTAGACTCCATTTTGCACTACAACGAAAGCACTCCAGAACTGGAGATGGACGTGTTTTAACCAATTTTTACCATCTGGGTGTTGTCCGTTATAGTTATAGCCCTTGGCAAAAAAATGTGTTTATTGCCACCTTGCCCACTCTGGTTCATTCATATCCTGAATAACCTCACAATCTTGGCCACAATAAAACATCTCCAAGTCATGGCTATTCTGAGATTTGCGATTCCACATTTTCCATGATGCTTGATGATTCATTGATGATCTACAATTATTCTTCCAGCCCGCTGGGTCAAGACCTGTTACCATCCGGGCCCTTGGAGAACTGACCCCACCACTTGGTGCGTTCAAACCCTGCGTTCAAACTTGCCAATGTCCGACTCACCCTCAATCCACGCTTAAAATACTCAGACATGATATTAGGAATTACCCTACAGTAAGTGTTCACAGTTCGACCCTGCCATTTTTGGGGGTTGGAAGATTAGTTTCCACTAATTTGGATGATTTTCAGGGTCAGTTTCTGTGAATTTCCCAGAGGGTCAAACGGCAGTTCATTCCACTCAGTCCCCATGAACTAATGCTTAGATCCGTGTTAGGTGGTTAAAACATGATCAAAAATTAACCGGTGTCGAAATCTGTATCCCATAAATCTCCCAATGTTTGCCCCATGTTGAGCTCGGAAAAATCCTCATGTGGGGGCAAAATCCTCATGTTCGTTACTCATCAAATCCACATTGTCACATGTTCGTTGGTGAAATCAATCACCCAACTAACTCCATTGTGCCATCATTTACTGGCTGACCATCCAATAGTATCATTACACTCCGGCAATTTAACATAGCTATTGAAATTTGCCATAGAAATAGTTGATTTATCCATTAATAATGGTGATGTTCTATAGCTACGTTTACCAGAGGGTACACTTCATTTTAGCTGGTCAGAAATCCCATGATCATCCCGTTCTCATCTCAAGTTTTCCCACCACTATCACCATTAGATCACCATGAAATATCGCCAGTACCCTCTGGTTATGACTAACATGGCTATTGAAAATTGCCAGTTATAGCCGAATTAGCCATTGAACATGTTGATTTTCCATAGCTATGTTAGTTTACCAGAGGGTATATCATCATAATTGTCCCATGAAAAAAACCAGGAATCCCCACTATCCCTAGTGGGATGCCTAGTGGTATGGCTTCATCGCAGATATCTCTACACCATTTTAGATGGAGCTTCGAATGGTGCCGAAGTTGGAACTATAGTGAACCCCACCCATACTTCGAAAAAAATCCTCTTATTAATCCCATCCCCTTCCCAAAAAAAAACTCAATGAAACCATGGTTTAGTAGGCAAATTCCTACATTTTGTTGGGACCAGTTGTTTAATATTAGGGGTCACCCCATCGGCACCTTGCCACTGGCGAAGTCCCAAATCTGCAGCGCATTCTCGGTCCTCCAGGAGCCTGATCTCATCGGATCTGAACCACGGCCACAAGGCGCGAAACGGACACAGGACTGTGCTGAAATATAAATGTTATATATATAATATACATATAAATATAAATATAAATATTATATTATATTATAATTATATTATATTATATTATATTATATTATATTCTTATAGAATACTATATAATTATGTATATATATATATATCAATGATGATTATCATCACCAAATCTCACTCATGTCATTTATCATCGATCTGTTTCTCATTTTCTAGGGTAAATGACTGTAAAGAAGTGATATTTGGTGTTAATTGGTGATTAGCTGGTTGATGTTTTGTGAAGATTAGTGATTATGAGTAGTAACTAGGAATGTTCTCACCATTAGGAACTATGCATCAAGTACGTATAGTCATCTCCGGAAAAGATGAAACAGAGAAGTTCACCAATATAATACTGAATACCTCACTGGAAACCGGCATCCTTGATCTTTCGTTCCTTTCATTTGGAGATCAGTCTTTCTAGGGAAGTATTTCTCTGGAGATCAATAATCTGTCCAGCCAATAAAAATCGAATCTATTCACTCATTTGGTAGGATGTGAAAAATACAATTAAACACAACATGCTTTGAGCCTTTCCAGTTGTCAATTCGCTAATCAAATTGACTGACTTTCTGTGTAGCATTTGTGAATTCATCAAGTGGCATCTAACGATTCCCACCCAACTTTCAAAAAATGGCCATTTATAGTTGAATTACCCATAAAAAATGGTGGATCTTTCCATTTCTTTTTGTATGTTGACCGGAGGGTAACCATTCAACAGACCCCATCGCTGCCAATGTTGGATACCGCGCATCACGTTTAGCTAGCTGTTCCAGTGAGGCAGCTAAGAACGCTCTAGAATTGATCCAGAAACGATTTTGCTATAAACCATCTATAAACATCAGACATGGTTAGTATAAACCATCCATAAACCATCTATAAACATTTATAAACATCTATAAGCATCGTGGTATACAGTAAATCATCTATAAACCATCTAGAAACTTCTATAAACATCAGACATAGTTAGTATAAACATCCATAAACCATCTATAAACATCTGTAAACATCAGAAATGCTTGGTATAAACCATCCATTTGAACCACACCGACGACACCGACCCAACGTCAGGGGCAACTGGGCCTGTCAGGATCTGACGTCCATCGCTGGAGATGTCCACCGCATCGCCGCCTGGGAGTTTACCCAAAAGCCATGGTGAAGTCATGGCTTTATATGACTTAAGTCACGACTTACCCTCTGGTTATGACTAACATAGCTATTGAAAATGACCATTGAAATAGTGGATTTACCCATTGAAACTGGTGATTTTCCATTGTTATGTTAGTTTACCAGAGGGTAACCATGGCTTAACCATGACTTAACCATGACTTAACCATGACATTGTCAAGTCATGGTGTTATGACTTAAGTGACTGAGGGAGACTTCACCATGACTTAAGAAGACTGGGAATTCAACTGATTCAGCCATGGAAACCATGGCCCTAATCGAAATAGATGGTTTACCGAACTTAATAGCATGGTGGATCTTTCCATGGCTATGTTAGTCATAACCAGATGGTAATATATACATATACATATATATATATTTCTTTTTTGGTTTCTATTATATATATATTATATTATGTATATATATATATATGAATAAAATATACTTGAACCAGCAAAGAAGGAGAGTCAAGCGGTTCAAAACTGCTGAAGCTTTGTCAAGCCATATCTGAAATCAACCCTGTGAGAGCCCGAAGACCCTCGTGCTTTGAGAGTTTTTGGCCCGCCTATGTGTTAATTTGAGCCAAAACCACACTATCCAAAAGTTCATCAACTAGGGTTGCTCCAAACACCCCAGGTACGTTTGGGGTGTCAATTGGGTGAACGTAGAGGTAAAATGTACCTTCCCCCCCTCACGTGGCTTTCATATGCCTAGTTTGTTTGGAAAAAAACGTCCAATCCATTTGGATCAACAAAATTTGTGAAAAGAGGACCCACAAGATCTCCAGCAACCTGCTATGAATTAATCTCCCACAAGGACTTAAAACCTATTCAAAAAATTATGTATAGATCATGTTCATTCATTTTCCATAGATTGTTGAAGACAATGATCTTGAGATTGTTCCTAGAACTTCATCTGGTTGGTGGTATACCTACCCCTTTGAAAAAGTTCGTCAGTTGGGATGATGACATTCCCAAGATGATGGGAAAAATAAAAGTCACATCAGTTCATTCACTTGAAACCCATTAAAACCCCATGGGATTCTTCCTACAAAAATCTCCGGCATTTCCCGATGGGTTCCCATCCCTTGGGGGCTCCGGCAGATGTAACAGTTCCACAAGCTCTTCACAGAGATGCCTTTTCGCGTGTCCCACACTTGAACCTCAGAGATCTCTGGGTTTTTTTTCAATATCAATGGATGGGTTGGTGGCTGAAAAACCATCTTGAAAAATGATGGTATCGTGAAAGTCTAGCTGGGAAGGCAATGGGAAGGATGACATCCCATATATGACATGGAAAATAAAATTCGTGTTTGAAACCACCAACCAGAATGGATTGGTTTAAGGGAAAATTTACGGGAAAACCCATTTTTTTAGTGGGAAAATTGATGGTTTCCGGTGAAGATTTTCCCGACTCAACCAATCCATTGATAGAATGGAGCTAGCACCAGATGAATGGTGAAATCTTCGGTTTCTGATAGAATATGAATAGTAATCTATAGTTATTATAGTTCATAATGGTATACTATAGTATCACTAAACTATACTCATGGTATGATACTAATCTATATATATCTAATGGAATTTGAATGGGATACTCATGCAATGATATAGAAATCCATAATTAAAAAATAAAGGTTTCTAGTTGGGAAAATCAACAAACCATGGTGGATGTGTTTCGGCACCCATCATTGTAGTGAAGCCACGGATATCAGACTTTCGGCCATATCTGTGATCCTGAAATTGAGTCCTTCGCCCGAAGAAATGGATAAATTGCTAGGTAGGCTCTGGTAAACATACCAAAAACGATGGAAAGATCCACCAGTTTGCTCAACCACCACCCAGATTAATATCACAGTTACTATATGTTACATATTAATATTGGTTAATCATAGTTACCCTCTGGTAAACGAACATAACTATAGAAAACCACCATTTTTCATAGCTAAATCAAGTATTTCAATAGCCATTTTCAATAGCAAACTCTTGACATAACCAGAGGGTACCTGATGCTCCCTGAAATGGAGAGCCGGTGGCAGTTGCTGCGCCTGCGGTGACCGTTGATGCTTGAAAAATGAGAGAAAATGATGATTTAAACATCAAAAAAATGGTGGTATTTTCCGTAGTTTTTTGTATGTTTACCAGAGGGTAAACATCAAAAAATGGTGGTTAGCATGCGAATTTCATGGGCGATCCAAAAAAAATTGTCTCTGGGAAATCATTCCCCATGGCTAACGGGAAATCCGACGAAATTGCCCAACTGTTCATGAGAAATATCATCGAACTGGGGGATGTTCCAACATGTTTCATTTTACACCGGGTCTTCGGATCAGCCGCCAGAAAAGTGGAGAAAGTGGACAGCCTTTATGCCCGGTGAAAGAGTGCAAAAATATGGTCCAAATTGTGGTAATGGTTACTTTCATTGTGCTTACTTGGTGGCTCATCCCAGTTAGTAAGTGGGATATAACCCCAGTTATAAATGGGATAAGTAGGGTTAATCCACTTATAATTGGGGTTATAACCCACTTACTAAGTGGGATGAACCACCAAGTACTAATTCTGTTTCTATTGAAATCCAATGGGAATTGGTTCATGAACGGTTTGTACATCGTTGAGATCTTTCATATATCCACCAAAATCCCAATGAAATCATAGCTGGTGAGTTCTGAACAGTCTACAACCACAAAAATCCATCCTAAATCCCATCTATCTTCGAAAAAATCACCCTAAACATCCTATCCAACCACTACTAATCCCCATCAAAAATCCCATGACAAATCACCCTAAACCACGAATCGACTCGATCCAAGCAGCGGTGTTGTCCCAGCCTCCTGAGAGGATGATGTTGGGGTCATCCGGGTGGTACCTTGGACCGCGAATTCCGCGAAGGTGTCGTTGCGATTCCGATGCGGCGAAAAATCGATGCTGGACATGGGGAAAGGTACGGGAAAGACATCAAACAAAATCGGAAAATTCCTGGTGGTTCATATGGGAAAGTCCGGGAAATAAGTCATCTATAACATCTATTTAAAAAAAAATGGTCCATTGCCACGTTTGATAAAACCAGAGTTTTCGCACGGTTTTCATCATGACAATACTGGGCTTGAACTCGTTGCGAATCTCTTGCCGCCGCCTTGGCTTGGGGACGTTGGTGAATTCCAAAAGCCAATTCAATCATTAATTATACCATCTGGTTATGACTAACATAGCCATGGTTAAGCCATGGCCCACCATAGAAATAGATGGTTTACCGAACTTTAATTTAAAATGGTGGATCTTTCCATGGCGAACTGTTAGTCATAGCCAGATGGTAATTAAAACAAATAAGGGCACCAGTATCTTGAAATATTGCTGTCTTCACACAGGTGAACTGGCCTTAATAGGCAACAGTACTGTGACACATTGCTCTCTCTCCCTCTCTCTAAATTCAAGCTTCCCCTGTAGATTGCTAGATCTGCTTGCATATATCCGTGTGCACGCCTACAAAATGTATCCTCAACGCACTTTGTGCTGACTCCGACTACAATATGCGTTGAGATTATACCAGTTCAGCAAGTTCAGGAAGAATTCTACATTATCATAAATCGATTGTTTGTCTATCAATAAAATCTACACATCACCCCTATCACACAATCGTGGAATCATCCTCCAGTCAGCGATGATGACTTCAGATTTCATAGAAATCCCACTCCAAAAGGTTGGGAATTTACCAGGAAAAATAAGGAGTTAAACATGAAAATCGTTTTATTTCACCAATGGTTAGACTGGATTTGGGTGTCTGAAAAATGAGGGATACCCGGTAGACAATTGCCATTTCCGGCACTCGAAAAACCTGGGATTTTGGTACTGTACCCTCTTTTCCGGACCAACCTGACCATCGACCTCACCATGGAGAAAAGTTGAGTGAATAGACTGTAAATACCTACTTTTGTGACCATAAATCTAGCTACAGGTAGGTTGGAGCCTGTTTCTGATTCATACACCCATTTAGATGAATGAAATCCTTGACTATCCCCAATCAAAATCGATAGAAAATTCAAAGGCTATCTGGGAGACTCTCCAACTTCGGGGCCCCCCAACAAAATTCGATTCCGAAACCTGAAATCGACTACCGATAATCATAACCATAGCCATTGGAAATCCCCGAAAAAATGAAAGTGTTCATCAGAAATCATCTATAAATGGGTAAAACAATGCCATCTGCACCATCCCCCAGTCATCACTATCTTTGTTCACCATTCCCAAATGGGTGATGACATTGTTTTACCCACATGATACATGTGGGAAAGTGTCCTCTGCCACGTTTACCGAAAACATAACAGCCATATGTCGGGATTGTCATTGTGGAGTTCCCTCCTGGATTTGACCTGGCAATGGAAAATCACCCATTTATTACATGATGTGTCCATATTATATATGATATAATATAAAATATAATATAATATAATAACATAATATAATATAATATAATGTAATGTAATGTAATATAGTATAATGTAATATATTTAAATATATATTACAGTAATATAAAATAGTAATATAATATAATATAATATAATAGAATAGAATATAATATAATAGATATAAGATAATATAATATAATATAGTATAGTATAGTATAGCAAAATAATGTTATTTATATTATATTTATATATTATATTATTATATTATATCATATTATGTATATTATACATATATATATTAATGTTACATTGATTTTATATTTATGTTATACTAATTTTATGTTATATATATATAACTACTATATTCCCATCAAAATTTGGCATTTGCCATTAGCATGTTGAATTGCCAGAATGGTAATCCCTGAAAGTCACACTCAAGGCGGAAGAAAGATCACCTTGAAACTATTGTTTGGAAGTTTCCATGTGAATTTGAATGATTTCTGCCCCAATGTTCCAGAAACCCAGTAGGGGATGGGTCAAAGCCCATGAAATTTTCCCATACGGGGGGAATACACATCCACTGGTTGGTGGTATACCTACCCCTCTGAAAAATATGAATTCGTCAGTTGGGATGATTGTTCCCAATATGATGGGAAAGTCATAATCCAGTCATGTTCCACCAACCAGTCATAAAATGGCTAGTTAGTTATATAACTATGGAAAGATCCACCATTTTTAACCAGTCATAAAATGGCTAGTTAGTTATACAACTATGGAAAATCACCATTTTTGATGGGTAAATCAACCAGTTCATACACATCCGATTACTATACCCGCTACTCATTGTAGCGTACCCTCCGGGTGCCAGGGTTGTCATGCCTTCGCCATACGAACCAAGTCGCTTCAACGAGAAGATCCGGTTGGAATGTCCTGCGGTCTCCTGCAGGCGGCCCAAAGGTGGGAAGAAAGGCCCACGGCGCTGGTAGTTTTTAGCTGCAAGGGACAGAAAATGATAGGAATACAGGGCGTTTAACCAATACAAGGTGATAAATGAATGATAAGAATTGGGATGTTACCAACTTTTTTTGAGTGAGAAATTGGTAAGTAAGTCAAGGTTGAAAACGAGAGCGGACGCATACATCAATAGTCACATTTGTGGTCGAACAGCCAGAACGTGGATCCCAAAATGGCAAGGTGACCGCGTTTTCTTGGATTCGGTTCCAAATCCAATTAGAAAATCCCCGTGATATTTAATAGTTGGTTGATTCCTTGAATACAGAAAAACATATGTTTTACGTATTTTGCGACCAAAAAAAATAAGAAAAACCACCATGCTCCTTTGACAAAAATATATGTTGTTCAATTCTCCATTTGACAAAATATATTCCTTATGGTTTCCAGATGTTTTCCCTCCATCCCTCCATCTGAAGAAAAACCACCCCATCCATTTCTGGATGTGCATCCCACCTAGGATCCGTGGTTTATAATCCATATAAGCCATATAATCCCAGATATAAGTGGGGACATGATGCCTGTAAACAGCTGCACAATCTGCACAGAGAAATGGGTGAGCCTGTGGGACCACCTTCTGGGAACCACCGTGCTGAAACGGGAAACGGTCCGTTGGGTTTTGCCGTGGCGCAGCCCTTAGCGGATTCAGGTATCCTGTGGCATGGAGCCTACGGTCGGATCGCATCTCGCATAAGCATGGGCACGTTTTGCCCTGCGGCGCCAGCTTAGCTACCTCTGCGCCACCTGTAGCTGATGGATCTTCATCTGGATGTGTGCTCTTCAGTCATTGTCTACACGAGGAGCTAGTCTGGTGGTATTGTCCCAGGGCTCGGCGGTAGTGGGCCGCAGCCCTTTACGATAATCCATACAGTATAACTAATAATATTATATAATGTCAACCCCGGATTAATAAACCATGGTTTATTAATTTGGGGGGTACTCCTCCAATAGTCATTTCATCTAGTACTTCTTTATGGTACCCTCCCAATTAAACAGCCGTAAACGGGGTTTATTAATCCAGGGTCAATAGCTAACTGTTAAATTACCAGAGGGTAATATGATCACCATGAAAATCAATAACCATTATCCACCCATCCATCCCCCCGGTACCTCTCCTTCATGTCGCCCCCCTGCAGCGTCATCACCTGCCGCTTCGTGGCCTCATCGTAGACGCGCAGCAGCCGGTCCTTCCCGGCCGTGGCGAACTGGCTGCCGTCGTTGAAGTAGTCAAGGCCTCAGCGGAAGTGGCCGTCCGGGGCGGCGGCTGCTGCTGCTGCTGCTGCTGGTGGTGGTGGTGGTGGTGGTGGTGGTGGTCATCATCAGACACTGCTAATAATAATAATTTTAATAATAATCATCATCATCATCATCATAGATAATTAGATACTAATATAGGTATGATAGTAATAAAATGATGATAATAATAAGAAATCATTAGAGCATTAAAACAATAATAGTTATACTAATAGATCATCATGATAATATATAACAATTGTATAGTCATATTCATACTAATAATGAATAATTTTATCATTAAATCATTTCCCAAACCATCATGTCAACATCTCATTTTTATGGTTAAACCACGCTAAGGCCCCGTGTTCGAGGCTACATGAGGGCATCTACCATTCAGGTGAACAGAAATCTCAATGGCTTCTCCACTACAAACGGAAGTTCCGTAGAATTCTCCAGGTTTCCAATGATATTGATACATACATACATATGTACGATAATAATTATTGTTGCTTCATTTAAAGATGTTACGTATCGTATATTATCCTATAATATACTATATTATATTATATTATATCATATCATATTAAATTATATTATACTATATGATATGATATTATACTATATTATATTGTATTATATTATATATTATATTATATATTATATTATATATTATATATCATATATGCATGTATGTAATGTAAATGAAATGATACTATAATCTCGGACATAAGCTTGTTAGACCATGTTAAAGCTCATCAAATCGAGCAGCAGAAGATCTGGTTGCCCTTCTCCACAATACTGTGCAGGCACCTGCCCCGGCATGGCCAAGAAAAAGGTCATTACCCCAGGGTAAACTGACGTAGATATGGAAAACCAACCATGAATATAGATCATGTTCCGAAACCACAGCTTCTCCACATCTATGTTAGTTTACCCTAGGGTAATTGAAGTGGTCAACCCTCCATGATAACCTTTTTAGGGGGGATTGTTTGTACAAACCATTTTGGGTGGGGATGGTGTATAAATTTTGTTGACCACGTTAATCCAAGAATTGGGTAGCTGAGTCAAGCGTCATGGTCAATGGAAAAAACTGCTCAATCGCTTGACATGTTTCCCAGTACCCTCTGGTGAACTAACATAGCCATGGAAAATGGCCCATTTATAGATGGTTTGCCTATTAAAAATGGTGATTTTCCATAGCTATGTTTAATAACCAGATGGTATCCTTTCTAAACACCTGGATGATCTAAGCATCAATGAGTTCATAGCGACCGAGACATGCTTCAATCTTGGGTCCCACCCTCTCACACACAGGCTGGGTACGGGGTCAAAACCCAGGTACTGTACTTGCTATGGTGAAAATGCTAAAAATCAACAGAAGATGTTTGGAATAAGGTGGTAAACCCAATGCCATCAACTACCCTCTGGTGAACTAACATAGCAATGGAAAATCACCATTTTTCATGGGAAAATCCACTATAAATGGCCATTTTCCATTGCTATGTTAGTTCACCAGAGGGTAAACCCAATGCCATCAACTATTTCCAATAGAGGTTTTGGTTTTTAATGACCCAAAATGTCATGGCTGGCGACCATGGGTGACTGTGACATTGGGACTATAACATGTTATAACCCACATTCGACTCTTTCGAGAAGATATGGTGGTTTCCTAACATAGGGATACCCCAAATCATCTACTTGACTATGGAAACCCCCATTGTTTGCACCTGCCCAGTTTTGACCTCCCAACAGAAACTGAGTTCCTGCACTTGCCAGATTTGATGTGCCACTGCATGATCTGACCTACAGCGGTCGAGCCAGACCTTGAAACGAAGGCTTCCTGTTGAACTCCGATTTTTGCTCATCGACTCAACTCGAGTATGTGGCTTTTAAATGCCTTTGATATGTGGATATCCCAAAACTAGACATGTTCCAAAACTAAGTTCCAGTTGGACATTCGATAATCTTGTACCTCCACATGTTGCGGCACAAGTCATGTCAACCTGTGCCAGATATATTTGGACCCCACAAGCATCAACTCTTTGGAGCCGACCGTCGAACTCCGCGTTGACGGAGATCAAGACCTGAGTCAATGTGGTACAATCAAGATGTTTAAAAAAAAAAAACATGTCCTGCTATAGTCCACCAAAAATCCAAGATGGATGTGATTTTACAGCGGGGTTGGTGTTCCTTTAGAGTTGCATCATTTGGGTGTCTGGTGCTGTAAAACCATAAGCTATACGAAGTCGTTGGGCAGAGCCATGGATCTTATGACTTCCTCACTTCAAGTAGGGTGTCCCTTAGCTGAAACAACCAAAGCTTACCAAGGAAATCGAAGATCAATACTGTCCTTTTAGTAAAAATTTACCGGGGCCGGTTTGGTATACCATCTATCATCATTTATAAACCTGTTGTTTTTCAGGGGTAAACGTTTCTTCAAAGCCCTCTATATATTCATCAAGATTTTCGATTGAGCGCAAAATGGCCTGTCCCACCATTGTGGTCTGCCATTCGTTATTGGACATTTCACCCTGGAGGGGAGGGTGTGTCTCCATTGGCACGTCTAGTGAGCTGTTCGGCTCGACCACCGGCGCCAAGGCGGGCTGACGTGATAAGATCAAATAACATGGCCCTTAGGTGCTTGAAAAGGAGATAGTCGTCAAGTTTCAGCAAAGAGGATTGTGCCATACCCCAGTCTGTGACAACCGACAGTGCTGCTGAAAAGCTGAAACAGAAGCAGGTGGGCCTGTTCAGCTGGGAGCGACAACACAAATGTCACAACAGAGGCCGGATGTTGTCTGTTTTTGATCCAACCCGACGGGGCCAAATCAGTCTGCGCAGCCTCATCTGTGATCAGAACTTTGGCTGCAATCAACCAACCCATGGGAATTTGGGACATCTATGTCGAAGATGCCACCTGAAATCTATGGAGGCCCAGATCTATGAGTTGACCATTGACCTACCAATTTTTTGATTGCTAAAACATCGCGCGGCATCTGAGTGAAGTGATGTTTAACCGTTTAACCCTCCAATTTCTTCACTATATAGTGTGGGTAAAACAATGCCATAAACCAGCCATGACTGGGAATGGTTTATACTCTATATATATATATACATATATATACCACCTATTTATGGTGATTTAGGGGGATGTTTGATTATTGTTTTACCCACATTACATTGAATACCCGCCTTGAATGTCCGACCACTTCAAATCTCATCAAATCCGTCAAACATCACTGCTCAGCCGCTAGGTTTACCCACTAAAATACCCTCTGCCTGTTGCTTGACATATACCATATACCTTACCCATGATTGCTGCTTCCCCGAAGTCGGAAAAGAAAAGCAGCATTCAATAATTATTCAATGAAATAGGAATACTAACCACAATATCCCGCTCATAATGTTGCTTCACATCTCTTATCATCTCGTTTTAGAATTGTTTCCAGATTCTACACTACTAATTGGTGGTTTCAACCCCTCCGAAAAATAGGGAAGTCAGTTGGGATTATTATTCCCAATATATGGAAAAATAGAATTCAGGTTCCAAACCACCAACAAGACTACGTTTGCCCAACTTTTTCCCAAAGTTTTCCCCAATTAGATGTGTTCCATGTCTTTTCCCAACGCTTCCACCATCTTTACCTCATCTTTCCCCATGACTTTACCTACATTTTTTTCCAAGTTCCCCATGACTTTTCCTGAGTTTTCCCTAGATTTCACCTCGATGTTCCATGATTTCCCTAGATTTCACCGAGATGTTCCATGATTTCCCTAGATTTCACCGAGATGTTCCATGATTTCCCTAGATTTCACCGAGATTTTCCATGATTTTCCCAGCTTTTTCCCAACTTTCCACCTGTCCCCACGGCCGTCCCAAGCCACGCTCTGCGTCTTGGAGGCCGCCGCATGGGGCCGCCACCGCAGCTGCGTGGTGGGCAGCGGCGTCTGCGAGAGCTCGGTGTTCGGAGGGGAGCCGTTCAGCAGGAACTCCTGGCGTCCTGGCTTTTTTCGGCGATGCGATAGCCTCCAGGAATTCACCATGGCATAACCATGAATGGGATGTACCATCTGGTGATGACTAACATAGCCATGGAAAATCATGGAAAGATCCACCATTTTTAATAGGTAAACCATCTATTTCTATGGGCCATTTTCCATGGCTATGTTAAATAACCAGAGGGTACGTGGAAATCATTAAAACCTTAAGTCCCCAATGAAATCCAGAAGGAAAAAATGTCTGTGGCATTCCTCGGCGTGACATTTCGAAGGCCACGGAGATCGGAGCCGATGGGTTGATGAATGACTTTTTTTTTCGATGGGTTGATACTGGATACACTCCACGAAATTCACCATTCGACCCTTCCAGGGGCTGGAAGATGAGTGAGTTCCACTCAAAATGTGGTGTCAGTGTCAGGGTCTGGGTTAATTTACCATATATTGGAATATCATCAATGGGTTTATACCAGATACTGGATAGTTATTTTTGGGCGGTTCACCTCCCAGAGGGCCCAAGGTGGAGGTTGAACCACTGAAACCCAAGGATCAGAATGAGGATAAGGATGATTGGGCATTGTAAAGGTTTAAGCAGGAAATTGCGTTTGCCTTGTGGGACTTCTGCGTTGAGGTTGCAGAGGCGGCGTTTGTGATTTGGCTTGCAGTTTCTTTGTCAAAAAAGAGGATAACGATGGGACAATAGAGATAATAATGGAAATCTATAACCAGCTTCCAGCTTGATATATGGGATTATACTATAGATATATGGGGATATCATCGATGAACACTATACTAACTAGATATCATCGATGACACATATCAGAATCGAAAGGCTCTAACCCTCCATAGGTGCAACTACGGTTTTCGTTGGTGTCGGTTCACCTCCCTAAATGGATGGGGGGCCAAATCAAGGTTGAACCAACCCCCATGAAACATAATAGGGCCTAGGGATCATCATGGGATAAATCAATGGAAAGGTACAACCGTTTTATAATATGAAATTGCGTGATCAGCAACCATCATGATACATAGGGTTCAGTAACCAAAGTAGGCAGATAAATGCATGTTAACTGACATATACCCTCTGGTTATTCAACATAGCTATGGAACATGACCCATTTATAGATGGTGTACCTATTAAAAATGGTGATTTTCCATGGCTATGTTAAATAACCAGATGGTAACTATATAGTGAATAGAATGTGAATAGTCATGGTCTATATCAGTTTGGAAATTGCCTCAATGCATGGAGGTGATTAAAAAACAAAGTGGAAATTAATAAGATCAACCCTGGATTAATAAACCCCATGGGCTGTTTAATTGGGAGGGTACCATTGAAGTATTAGATGAAATGACTATTGGAGGAGTACCGTACCCCCCTAATTAATAAACCATGGTTTATTAATCCGGGGTTGACATTAATGATATAATAATGTAACATATAACAAACTTCACATAAACCAACAGTATCGTGGTCAATTGACCCAAGAGGGGGGGGCCAAGAGGATAAAGGATCTAGCAAGATATCATGAGGGTATCACTAGCGGGTAAGACTGGGGATAATAACGAGGATAATCATGGTATATATCCGGATATTTGAAAAACATACCATATATATATAGGGTTTTCCAGTTTCAATTTTTCCATCATAAAATTCCGAGATAATCACAAGCTGGAAATAACGGTTGGTTCCTGTGGGGATTTGTCAATCATCAGGTGATATCCCACAGGAGGGGGCCCCAAAGGAGAATTTCACAAGCAAAATGCTGTCTTTTACTAACAAAGAATGGGATGTATATGCTGTATGTGTGAAAAAATGGAAGATCGAACCAACACTTATGCTGGTAGAACTAGTAATAATGGGATAATAATGGGGATAAAAACGCGACATAGAGTAGTGGATAACGATTCGTGACAAGTAGGTAGGACTCTTTTCCCCATTCAGAAATATTCACGTAACGATTCGCGTAGCACCATATCCACCATGGAAATCACATCCATCCCAATGATATCCCATGACTTTCTATCATAATCCCATTAAAGATCCTATAAAAACCAGCAAAATCCCCAAAATCCACCAGCGATTCACTAGATCTGTGGACATCTCCGCATCTCCATCGCTGTTTGCGTCCTGTCTCAGCGCTGTACACGTGAATGGCGCCATTCGCAAAGCTGGTGGCCAAGTACTGGTCGTCCGGAGAGAAGCGCACGCAGAAGCAATCCGCCACCGGAGCGTAGCCGGGGTTCACGGTGTACTTGGACCTGGAGAGCTCGCGCAAAGCTGGTCACCCTATGACGGCTATGAAACCCCGACGAATGGGTGGATTTTGATGTGGGAAACCTATGGGATTTGAGGTCACAAATTGAGGGGGGGGACACCCCAAAGGATGGCAATTGGTCTGGCATCTACCTTGGCATTTGAGAAAAACCCTACCCCACAATCCCATGGTTATCATGGTTCATCACTGAAATCCAATCAAGATTCCCTTTTTGGGGCCTTCCCCCATTACACAAAGCCTCAAAGCCATATAAAGTGAGTAACTTTATATAAGTAACTAATAGTTATCACTAATAGTTATATGCCATATAAATGAGTAATTTTCTGATAGAGTTCAACTTACGAACTGGTGAGTAACTAATCGTCCAATAGTTATGCCATCACCGTCTCTGGGATAACTGACACATCGGAAACAAACTTGCAATCACCAGGGTTACTGACACACCACTTGGTGGTTCACCCCCACTTGGTAAGTAGGTGAAAATCCCCTGGTTATAACTGGGCTAAGTAGGGTTAGTTCACTTATAACTGCGGCTATATACCACTTACTAACTGGGATGAGCCACCAAGTAAGATGATCCTCCAAATCAATGGTGATTTCCCCCAACAAGGAGATGCGTTCGATGAGTAATGGAGTTGACTGAAAATTGGGTACCCTACGGTGCAGTCACATCCGCTGATGAATGGTTTTTTGCCTATCTAAATTGCTACAAATGGGGGTGCGGGACCCAGTTTCAGCCACACCCTCATGATGAATGAAATGGATACTAATTGATGATGTATGATGAATAAATGATACTACAAATCATCTATCATAACTGGGATACTAATTGATAACTCGTTGATTCTTATTGATGATAAAGGATGAATGCATGGATTTGGCTGAATTACAATTTGGGCCTATGAAAGCTTACAGTATTACATAGTATTACCCTCCAATTGTGAATCAATAGACGGATTATCTTCTACAAATTCAGGTTGTACCCTCTGGTAACATGGCAATGGAAAATGCTCCGTCTATGGAGGAATTTCCCCTAGTTGAAAATCTTGTTGATGATGGTTAATCCGCCATGTTCAGAGACATGTCAGTGTATTTCTACCATTCTACCATATGTATGTATATATATATGTATATATATATATGTATATATATATATGTATATATATATATGTATATATATATGTGTATATATTATATATGTGTATATATATATATGATTTTCCCAGCTATAAGCCTCCATCTGTAGGGGATTGCCCAGCCAGCCATGTTTCTTGAAGATCCAACTCACTGGGTGACTTGAGTGTTCATATTTGTAAGCCCTACTCTCTGAGAGAAACGAGGGAAGAATACAAAACTGGTTGGTGGTTGACCTACCCCTCTGAAAAATGATGGAGTTCGTCAGTTGGGATCATGACATTCCCAATATGATGGGAAAGTCATAATCCAGTCATGTTCCAAAGCCACCAACCAGTATAACATTATATAACATTATAACTCATTATATAACATTAGATAACACATATTAACATGTCATAGCGGAGGAAGAATACATAAAATGTCCAGCTGTCGATACACCCCATTGCCCATGGGTCGATCAGCGCATTGACCCCGAACGTAGAGATTTTGGAAGCTTACATCAGATTTAATGGGATTTAATGGGGATTTCATGGGGATTTTAATGGGATGTTAGTAATCAAGAATATGAAGTTGGGGTGATATACCCTCTGGTTATGACGTTCACAGTTTGCCATGGAAAGATCCACCATTTTATAGCTAGGTAAACCATCTATTTCTATGGGCCATGGCTTCCATGGCAAACTGTTAAATAACCGGAGGGTACGTTGTTTGCTGCTGAGAAAAAGACAGAAAAAAACCTCTTCCTAGAGTAGCTAGTTTTGGCCAGTTACAATGATTAATGAAATAAAAATAGCTCCTTCCTTAATGAAATAAAATTGGGAAGGAAAAAAAAACCAAAACCGTCCAACTTGTGAATATCATGTACAGGGATGAGTGTAGCTATTTATTCTAGTTGAGTTATAGCTATTGAAAATGGCCATAGAAATACTTGATTTACCCATTAAAAATTGTGATTTTCCATAGTTTTTGTATGTTTACCAGAGGGTATTCTAGTTGTATCCCCTTAAACCCCCGTTGAATTCCATTCAGAATTCCTAATGTCAATCCCCCCTTTTCGTTGCGACACAAGAAGATAAAAACTCCAAGACAAACTACCCGTTTTTAGGGGAAAAAGACAATAACTACTGACTACTATGATGTTTAGTCTATATATATATATTTATATATTTATATATTTATATATATAGTGATAATCATATGTAGTTAAATCCCCATCATTATCCCATGAAATAATCCCATCAACATGGATCTTCCCACTCTCCCGGAATTTCCATGTGCTACGTAATCGTAATGAGATTCATGATATTCCTATTCATGTCCCATTAGAATCCCATATTCCCACTATATTTCCACTATATCTATCAGTAAATTGTCACCTTCTTCTCTATTTTGCATGTATAGTCCACCAATAACTGCCATGATATTCCCATGATATTCCCATTATAGTTCGATTATAGTGATAATTGCCATTACCATCTGGTTATTTAACATAGCTATGGAAAATGGCCCATAGAAATAGATGGTTTACCTGGGTTGACCTATCAAAAATGGTGGATCTTTCCATGGCAAACTGTGAACGTCATAACCAGAGGGTAATATTTCAATATACATCCTACACCCACAGTTTGATGGGGTATAACGGGATACCATGACACCTTCTAGATGCTATCGGCATTTTTTCGTGCAATGATAAGCCATGCTATGAGTATCACCATAGAAAATGTAATGGTGCAATAGACATGGTCATTGTTTTAAGTCCAGAGAAAAAATGCTGGCTATGGTTAATCGTTCCATTTGTTCGCAAACTAAAGGACTAATGATTATATAATCGGCCCGTTGTTCACCAAAAAAAATAAAGGATGTTCCAGTACCTATCCAGCCGGTTGGAATTGTCTATCTCCATGAAACTTGTATTATATCCATCAATATCCATTGATATTCCCATTACGTTCCCATTATATCAGTGAATATTGCGGTGATACAATACTTCAATATGGATCTTATTACACCCACTGTAATGGCAATATATTGATACTAATATATAACATATTCCAATCTACATTCACTATCATATTGTAGTAGTATACCCTATTGTGATACGAATAGTATATATATGTTGATATGTTATGTTCGGTATGATTCCATGTTTTCACTATATTACTATAGTTATATAACAATGTTGATACTAAATTATTACTAATAACTATAGTGATACTAGTATGGTGATATATCCCCACCGTATCCCCACTATATCCATGAAAATTCCAACTGCCATCTTACAAGTGGTGTATTATCAGTGGTGTATTATCGATAATTTATGTTATATTATCGGATTAAGATCTATGTTTATCGAATTACTATGATTGCCATCTCCATAATATCCACTCATATCAATATTACATATGAATACACATGATTGCCATATCCATATAGTCAACATATTCTCCATCTACTACCCTCTGGTAAACTAACGTAGCTGCGACGTAGCTATGGAAAATCACCATGTTTGATAGGTAAATTAACTATAAATGGCCATGTTCATAGCTATGTTGAATTGCCAGAGGGTAATTGATACATATTAATACTAAGATAATTAATGAATATGTATATACCTCTAGTTGTACATGAGTATCCATAATATTACCATCTGGTTATGACTAACATAGCCATGGAAAATCACCAGTTTTAATAGGTCAACCCAGGTAAACCATCTATTTCTATGGGCCATCTATACCATGGCTATGTTAGTCATAACCAGAGGCTACATCCTACAACTACCAACCCCCGGCCTGATGCGTTTCGTCCCGGTCCCGAAGCTCGCGACCTCCTGTTGAACATGTCCAGGGGTCAATAGATTGCAAATTACATGGACCCGGCCTGGTAAACCAAGATAACTATGGAGAAAAAAAAAACTCTACTCTATAAATGGACCATTTTCCATGTAGTCTACCCTTCAGGGTGTGACTCCGATCATAGTGTGGAGAAATGTCTCCAACCCCTCATAGGGTTCACGGAAGCATCACAGAAAATCAGACCGTCTAACCCTGAAATGGTGGGTTTTCCAGCAGATGTTCCCATACTCATCATATTCATATATGTTCCAATCTTCCCATTACCCTCTGGTAATTTGTTACATAGCTATTGAAAATGACCACAGAAATAGTGGAATTGTCCCATTTGACAGGATGGTGGATCTTTCCATAGTTTGTTGGATGTTTACCAGAGGGTATTCTAGTTGTATCCCATTAAACCTCCGTTGAATTCCATGAAGAATTCCTATTGATGGCTAATCTTCCCATTACCCCCTTGTAAATTAACATAGACCCTGAAAATCTCCCATTTTTAATGGAAACTAGTCTTCCAACCCCGATGACTGCCAGGGTCTATGTTAATTTACCAGAGGGTAATATTTATAAATCTTCCCATAATGGGTATCTTCCAGGTTCCATGGTCACTATTCCCCAGTCACTATTGATGAAGAATTCTAGTTGTATCCCCATTCTATTCCCCAGTGACCAATCTTCCAGGTTCCGCCCCCTTCGTGTGTCCTCACCCCCTTCGATGGCCATCGCACCGCCATATCCGCCCGCCATGGCCACGCGGCCCCGTCCCGCTGTCAGCAAACGAAAACGATCTAAGGGCTGGAGCCATTTTTCGTAAGGCGGGGCGAAGCGATGGAGTGGTTGAAGAGAACATATGGGAACTTTTGATGGGAATTTTTGATGGGAATTTTTGATGGGAATTTTTGATGGGAATATACCGGCAAAACGAATCATACCAAGGCTTCAATGGATTGATTTAAGGGAAAATCGAAACCAGAAACCATGGTTTTCACAACCAAAATCCAAGGGAAAACCTGAAATCTGGGCCAAAATATGCCAAACCCCAGGAGGTTTGGGCCATTTCACTTATATAAGATAGTCATTTTGGGATATCCACCATTTTCAAAGAACCCCTTATGAATATGATGATTATCATGGAAAAATGATGAGATGGTTGGAATGGTTGGTGAACCTTTGGTCCATCAAACCCTAGAAATCCGCAGTCCAAGTAGGTGAGTTATTTGAAACAACTGAAACAAGCGATTGGGTTGGAAAAAATCAAAGTTTCTATTTGAGTTATCCTGAGTTATCCACTGGTTGGCATCGAAAAAATAAACCACTTTTAATTAAGGTCATGTGGGGGTGTATCTCATTTTCAGACGCAACTATTTGTTTTGAAGTATCTTCGGGTTCCTTTTGGGAAGTACCGAATACCTTTTTCGGTGAGGATTGGTCGCATCAGAAGTTTCCCGGGAAAAACATCTAGACTTTTCCACTGATCTCTTGCGCAAACAATTTAAAAATTCCCGAAAAGAAACACATCTCGATGTTGGATGGTTTTTTTTCACAGCAAAACCTGCTAAATATGGGTAAACCCATCAACCTCGCCTCGTTTGCCAAAGGTCATCATTTCGGGAATCTTGAAAAACATGATCAAAACATATTGTTCAACCAAAAAACAGAAACTACCCTCTGGTAATTTAACATAGCCATGGAAAATCACCATTTTTAATAGGTAAACCATCTGTAAATGGACCATTTTCCATGGCTATGTTAAATAACCAGAGGGTAACACCCAAGAAAAACCCACGTGTCATGGTAAAACCTATGTAAACCCCACATGTTTTTCACAGTAAAAGCAACATGAGACCCTTCAAGGGGCAGCTGTGCGATGCTGGGCGACCAAACGCGAGGGCCCTTCCCCAACTTGGGTGCGGGGCTGATGTGCCTGCAGAACGCGAAACACCATTGTTTTAAGGTATAGATCTATATTATGAGTGAAATTTTGTTTCATATTTATATATATATATATATTTATATCACACGTATATGTATAGGGGTCATATGTAAGTGTGTATCTGTATATAGATATAGATATAGATATAGATAAAGATAAAGATATTAGATATAGATTCAGACTAGATATAGATATAGATACAGATATAGATATAGATATATATATAGATATAGAGATAGAGATAGAGATAGAGATGGATAGATGGATGGATGGATAGATAGATACACTGTACAATATATGTGTGTGTGTGATGTAATGCCATCTAATGTGAGGTAATATAACGTCAGGTCAGACCATGTGTATGCATGCATTCATGCATGCATGCATGTATGTGTGTGTGTACGTACGTACGTACGTTGTATGTATGTATCTATGTATCTATGTATCTAGGTATCTATGTATCTATGTATCAATGTATCTATGTATGTATGTATGTATGTATGTATGTATGTATGTATGTATGTATGTATGTATGTATGTATGTATGTATGTATGTATGTATGTATGTATGTATGTATCTATGTATGTATGTATGTATGCATGTATGGATGCATGTATGCATGCATGTATGCATGTATGCATGTATGCATGTATGCATGTATGCATGTATGCATGCATGTATGCATGTATGCATGTATGCATGTATGCATGTATGCATGTATGCATGCATGCATGCTATGTGTGCTATGTATGCTGTGTATGCTGTGTATGTTATGTATGTTATGTATGTTATGTATGTTATGTATGCTATGTGTGTTATGTATGTTATGTATGTTATGTATGTTATGTATGTTATGTATGTTATGTATGCAATGAGTGTAATGAGTGTAATGTGTGCAATGTATGTAATGTATGCTATGTAAGCATGTAATGTAATGTAATATAATGTGATGTGATGTAATGAACTGTGATGTAATGTAATGTGATGTAATGTAACGTGATGTAAAAAAGTTTAATGTAAAATAATGTAATGTAAAAAAGTAATGCAAAAATAATGTAATGTAAAATCATGTAATGTCAAATAATGTAATGTTAAACAATGTAATGTTTAACAATGTAGTGTGAAATAATGTAATGTAAAATTATGTAATGTAAAGTAATGTAAGGAAAAGTAATGCGATGTAATGCATGCATGCATGTATGTGCATGTATGTGCATGTATGTGCATGTATGTGCATGTATGTGCATGTATGTGCATGTCTGTGCATGTATGTGCATGTATGTGCATGTATGTGCATATATGTGTATGTATGTGCATGTATGTGCATGTATGTGCATGTATGTGCATCTACGTGTACGAGTTTCGTGTATGTCATGTATGTCATGCATCTCATGAATGCATGTATTATGTAATGTATTTAACGCATGTAATGTATGTAATGGATGTAATATGTAATGTATGTAATGTATGTAATGAATGTATATACTGTATGTGATGAGTGTAGTGAGTGCAATGAATGTAACGAATGTAATGGATGTAATGTTTGCAATGTATCTAATGTACTTAATGTTTGTAATGTATGTAATGGATGTAATGGATGCAATGGATGCAAAATGTAATGTATGTACTGTATGTAATGTGTGTAAAGCATGCATATGTGTGTGTAATTATATTTTTATACATGTCTATTTAGTGTTTAAGTATGTTTGTTGATCATTTATTTCTCGCTTCAATAGTTACAATCATATGTCAACACTTGAGGTATACGGTATCATTTGGAGGTACCTGAAATCAATAGGTCACTTGAAACCCTCAAAAAAATTCGGGGAACAAACTGGCACAGGTCACTAAGGTCACAGGTCCTCTGGGGACACCATGTGCCATTGATATTTTTGTAGTCAAGGTATGACTGGTACACTCCAATGATGTTTGAAAAGTGACCTGATGGCACCAAACAAAGGTCTTCCCAATTTGTGCTTGGACGAACATCCAAGTACACCTGGAGATACCTGGAGCCAATGTAGCCAATGTGGCTAGAAATCGATGTTTTGGCTCTGATCTTTGCCACCAGTCAACTGCTGTCCATCGAAAAAAAACCCACGGATTCGATGAAACATCGATGAAACATCTATGAAACATCCATGTCATGCGAAACCTGACTTTAATCTTGTTGCATCCAGCTGGTGCACTTTACACCAAGCCCTACGGCCATAATCCCTTTAGGCCCTCTTGGCTCCGCACCCACCGCCCGTGGTGTCGACGTCCGCCTGGCGGAATCCAACCGCCATGGGCGTTGTATAATGTGATCATAGTTTGAAACCAATTACCCTCTGGTAAACTAACATAGCTATGGAAAATTACAATTTTTAATGGGAAAACTCACTATAAATGAGGGTTTAATGGTACTTACCCTCTGGTAAACATACAAAAAGCTATTGAAAATGGCCATTGAAATAGTTGATTTTCCCATGAAAAATGGTGGATCTTTCCATAGTTATGTAAACGTTTACCAGAGGGTACCTGTTTTCCGATCTGAAGGATAATCTAGGGCAGCTCTTCTCATGATGTCACGTCGGGTCTCTCCATGCAAAGTAGTAGAAACCGGCAAGAAGCAGGGTTTATCCATTGATATTTCCCAATTTTTAGCGGAGAAATAAGCAGGAAACAAACCTAGTCATTTGGTGAACCCAGAAAATTCCATCAAAAGGAGAAATCTGCAACCCCTTTTTACGGGATTTGTTCAGATTCACAAGCAGGGGCCAATGTTTCATCCAAAACAGCAGCTGTGCTGAGTACAGTAAGTATGATTTCTATGGTATCCACCAACATTCCTACCCTCATCAGGTTTTTGGGGATCATCGGGATCATCCCCAAGATGCTTCAAAACCCAATTTCAACCGAGTTTCTCCGAAAAATTTGAGCGGAAAAAAAAACAAACGATTTTCCCGGGATGACCACCCGCGCATTAGCGCAAACCTCAGGCAGGCTGTTTGGGTATGATGGATGTTTATTTTCGAAAAAATGGTCACCATTGCCAGTAAACAAAGTCCAACAATAATGATAATAACATATATATATATAATAACAATAACAATTTTCCAGCCCATAGTTTTATTTTTTCCCCTGTCATGCCAGTCCAATCTAGTCGCGTTGCACCTAGATTGGCCCGTTTTTCACCCTAGTTGCTGCTGGAATTCCAGTGAAAATACTTAGAATCAGTCACCCTAATGTTAAACACCCCATAAATGGTCCAAATGATGTGGAAATTCCCAACAAAAACCCATGGTTTCGTTTAGGAGGTGTTTAATATGAACGGGGGAAGGGATGATTTTGTTCAGCTATCAGCTCAAAGAAGTGGCTAAGGCAAGAGTAAACCATCCCCAATTTACCATCTGGTTGGTGGTTTTAACCATCTTGAAAAATATGAAAGTCAATGGGAAGGATGACATCCCATATATTATGGAAAATAAAAAAATGTTTGAAACCACCAACCAGCCATAAATGGGCGGACCATATCATACCATATCATACCCCTACAGGCATCTTATTGTTTTCGCTTTATGAATATATTACAGGATCAATTAATAAAATTATAGCAACATTACACCATATGGTACCCCTATTGGATCCTATGGGTGTCTTATAATTCTGATTAATACCAATAATTGCTTTATAGCATACATACCATACATTATTTACCAACATACGAGTACCAACAATTGCTGTCTTGTCCCATTTCTGTGGGTGAACTCCCCCTCTGGCAAAACGCATCTTCGCACCTCTGCCGGCGCCCGAAGCTTCCACCTGGCTAGTGGAGAAACTTCCAGGGAAAGGTATGGCAGGCGAAACTCGGTGGTAGGAGAAATCCAATAATAATAATAATAACAATAATAGTAGTAATAGTAATCATAGTTATGATAGTAGTAACAACAGTAATAATTGTAATAATAACAATAATAATAGTAAAAATAATAATAATGCTTGAAGATGTTGAAAAAAGAGGACTGGGTTCATGATGTTCATGTCGGCACTTGAAAATCAGATGGGAAACCATGACAACAGTGCCATCAATAGTTTTGCTCTAACAAAATGAAAAGGAGTAGCCTTTAGTACTTCAACTATCTTCAACTTAGCATGCTTAGCTAGCCGAAAAACCAGCTCTTTACTTCAATGATTATCGCATAGATCCCTTTCCATTGCCATGTTGGCCAACCATCCTCCGAGCTGCTTGGAGAAGATGCCCAACTAGTTCTAGTAATCACCAGCGAACCAGTTAGAAACTATATAAACTATATACTTCTATAGCTACACTAGTGTTATAACTAGTTGTACAACTAACTATGTATATTAGTATAGCCCTTTAATGAATAAATATCGAAAATATATGTGTATAATCCCTTCCCCCTATTGCTAAACCTCCCCCAAATAAAAAAAACTAGGGTCCATCTCTAATTTTGGAAAATTTCAGGTTTGCCAATTTGACTTTTAATTGATCCCCTTTAGAAAACAATTTAAAAATAGAGCTACCATTTGTGGGTTTCGCCCCCTAATAATAAAAACTAGTTAACCCCGGGGTGTCTATTATTAGGGTCCGTAAAAATTTGAGTTTTTTTTTATTAAGGGTTTCAATTTATTAAGGGTTTCAATTTATTAATAGGGTCCGCTTCGAAATCCAATTTTGGGCAATATTTTAATTGCGTTATAAAAGGAAATTTAATTGATTTTGAAATCGACACAAATAGTTTTTTAATTGAGGGTTTCAATTTATTAATAGGGTGCGCTTCGAAATCCAATTTTTGGCAATATTTTAACTGCGTTATATAAGAAAATTTAAGTGATTTTGAAATCGAAAAAAATAGTTTTTTGTTACTAAGGGTTTCAATTTATTGTTAGGGTTCCCTAATCATAGATACCTAATAATAAAAACTACCTGAAGTGTTTATTATTTGGGGGGTTATATTGTGTATATAATAAACATCAACCAACAGGGTTTCTAGGTCGTCGGGCCGGCAAGGTGTGTCATGATGATCTCCAACATCTCCCTATATGGATGGTTTCCAAATTATGGTGCTATCCCAAGCTCGCTAGATGGTTTATCATGGAAAAAACCTACAGGATGGGGCCCCCCGGTTATAAGTTTGTATATTTTCCATTCGATCGCTGTTGAGTCTCGCTCGTGCGAAAATGCATCTGCTAATTTAGTCATCCTTGAAAATCTGGGAGGAATCGACCAGAAAGGTGACCAGCAGCACTATACAATTCCTCAATCCACTTCGCCTCTGAAGTTGAAAGTGGTTCACCTTCAACGCTGCCACAGCAATCCAGTCTGTGCTTGATACCGGATGCTATGGCGTGAATTAATGCACGACACATCTGGGAAGGATATTCCTTTGCCGCAGCGGTCTTGAAGGATCCATCTTTGTTGCGACCCTTCAGTGGATTAATTGGGCGAATTGCTAGCGGATCAACGTGTTCACTCAGTGCCCGAGCAACGATGGCAGGAGGACCCAGGTTCAGCGCTCGCAAGGTCGTGGGTTTGATGCCAGAGCTGCCATACTGCCACTGTTCAACTTCGTGCTGGTGAGCCCCAGGGAGGCTCATGAGCAACTGTTGATGACATGGTGTTCTCCATACCGAAGCTCGCTCAGGAAGAGGGTGTTCCTTGGGATGTTCCATGAGAGATCCAGCCCCTGTCATGGTCAACTCAACCTCGAGAATGAAGGAGTGCAAAAGGAGCCTGGAGCCAATCAAAGTCTGGTACAGTTCTCTACCTGTCCGCTCAGGGATCATCCAAGGCATGTCAAAGGATCGCAAAGGGCGAGGATGACGTCCATCAGGGAGACAAAGGTGTCTCGCCGCACTGAAAGTCTCACAAGGCGGTCCAGTCAATCCAGCTGCAAAGCGCCTTTTGCGAATGATGTTCACCAACTTGTTGAAGACGGGTCCTCGATCCAAGTTGCCCTGTATGGGATGGATGGCCGTGTCAACGGACAGGATGCATAGCTGATATCCCGGCACAAAGTCCTTGAAACACTGTGTCCAGAAATGGCAATCTCCTCTGCGACGACGCCCGCTGAAGAGGTGCAAGATCCACAAAGTTGGGATGCCATTCTCCATCGTGAACGGCACTTGCAAACAATCCGGCATGAATGAAATGGGTAAAAGAAATGGTTCAAAACAAACACGTTGCAAAGCAAATGGATCAACTAAAACTTCAACATCATGTGTGTTGCGTGCATGCCCATCCATTGGTCCTGTCCCAGCAGGAATGAATGCACTCTCCATTCGGTGTTGCCATGCTAGAAGTCGTCCAAGAGTGGTCGAATCTTCCAAATCGTGCAATGCCAATCGCAAGCGTCGAAATGTGCAAGGAGCCAAATGCGCAAAACGTCTGTAGACCAGTGTAGTGCGCAACCACAGGCAAAAGGCCCAGAGCTTGCTGTCATTGTCGCCGATGTAGTTGGCAATCTCGAATACCACCTCATCTGGGTCCACACTTGCAACCGGTTTCCATGCATTCACAATCTCATCGGCTTTGCAGAATACTTCAATCTGCAAAGTCTCATCCAGCACGTCAGGAAATCCTTCATGGGTCCATGATGCGCGCAACTGATTCAAGGCTTCCTCATATGTGGCCGCAATTTCTTCTGCGGGTGTAGAGCATGGTGAAGCAACTAATACTGCCGGAAGTCGAGCGTATCCACGAAGGTCATCAGGTACTTCGACAGCACAGGCTTCGGCAAGCGGCGCATATCGCCAAGTCAATTGGGCATAGCAGCCTCTTTGATGTTTCCGAGAATAGCGCAAATGTTGCTGCATTCTCGCTGCTGACCAAAAACATCTTCGGCAAGCTAAACATGTATCCGAGAAAACGAAGCGACGTTCCTCAGAAATTTGTTGGTGAGCCAACCATAGGTGCACTTGCAGCTTCTGACGAGAGTCGAAACTCTGGGAGCACCAAGTGCATTCATGCAAGCGATCTGTCAAGACTGGGATGGTCTGGCCAGTCTCCTCAAACTTCGCTCCACCATGCAAAAAGGACCGCATAAGTTGTTTGTGCAGTTGAATGGCGTCTCCCAACACATGATTCTGCAAAATGCTGCGTCGGTACAAACGTCGTACCGTTCTGGGGCCCTTTTCAGCATTTTGTGTAAGCCATGACATAATGCAAGCTGGGTCTGCATCAATCAATGTCGTGGGACAAAAACAATTGTCCATCTCGGACAACCATGTGAAGGCACGTCGTAGTGCGGCAAACCATCCCTTCTCTGATGCCGCTGACGCCGTGATGAAGTCAATGAGAATCACTGGTCCAGCAACTGCACAATGAAACGCATGAAGCAGGCGGGCTTTCGCAAGCCGAAGAGCAAGTGGAGCAAGTTTCCATTGACATTGCAATTCGAAGTCTGAATGTTGGTCATCTGTCCAGCATCCGTCATTCACGATGGATCGTTGCCATTTCATGATGCAACTGTGAAGGCTCTGAAACTGTCTCTGGGTTAACAACATCCAATTCCCAGATCCGTGGAGAAGGACCGGAATCACGAGACTTTCAAACAACTTCAAACGTGCATCAATGGGAACGTGTCGGTTCCGCAATATCTGTTTGGAAACTTGACGGTATGCTTGGGTGGCTCTGGCTCTCCTATGAGTGATTTCATGTTTGAGGTCTCCGTCCGCTGAAAAAATGGTACCTAAGTGTTCATATGAGGCAACACATTTCAAGGACGTGTGCAGGGTAGGCAGAAGCAGATTGCCCATCTTCTCGACCATGAGCGTTCGTCGGTGGTCAGGAGCTCCATCCGCACGAAATGAGACAACTGCTTCGGTCTTCTTGTGCTTAAAATTCAAGGTCAAACCAAATTTTCTGAAAGCCTGTACAGAAGCCTCTGCAACTTCAACCAATGCGGTCTCAAGGCTGTCGGCTGTCGGAGTGACGATAGGAATGGCAACATCGTCGACCCAGGTGACAGGCGGCGCATGCATGGCTAAGTGTTCAAAACCTTGTTGGAGAACCGCAATGTGACCAAGCTTGTGGTGCAATTCATCCAGCACGTAAACCATCATAGCATTGAATGCTATGTCAGCTAGCGGGCTGCCTGGTCGACTGCCCCGAGAGGTTCTGTAAGCAGTTGCATCTCCACCAAGACTGAACCATGTGAAGTGATGAGCATCTTGAAGCAGCCGTTGGTCGCAGATGGGTACATCTCGCAGAAAATCAGAGGAGGTTTTCATGATTTCACTTAAGAGTGCATCTACGTCACAGTCTGTTTGCCCAAGAAGATCACGCAGGGACTCCGGTATTGTCGGATTCGGTCCAAAGAGAACCTGTCTGACCATGCAGTGGAAGGCGCTTTTCACATCAATGAAAAGCACTGCGGACGAGAGTTTCAGTTCGGCTGCCTTGATTTGGAAGGCCCTCAAATAATGAGTGGCGAACAGGGTGGTGCAATGGGGAAATCCCCCCAACTGGAGAGGGTGCTTCCAAGCCGTCACAGTTGGGATGAATCTTTGTCGCAAAATGGCGTGCATCACTTTTCCGATGACATCAACTAAAAGAATGCCCCTCATGTTGGCTACATCATTGCTGTGAACCTTCTTCGATATTGAGTGGAGCAAACCGCCCTTAAACTGAATCGGTTCATGTCCCAAGACCCACATCTTGAAGGCCAACAACGTTAAATGCTCGGCCAAGTCAGAGCCTGATGTTCGAATGAATGAGGGTGGCAGTCCATCCAGACCTGGTGCTCGATTTGCTGAGATTTGTTGCAGTCGGTGTTCAACATCAATACGACTAGGGAGCTGATTCAGGTGAACGACCAAAGGCATGTCGGCAATCTGAGCTTTTTGAAAGTCATAGCAATCTGTCAAAAGGTCTTCATATGTGGTCTGGGTGCCATCCTCCAATGCACAATAATGGTGAGCCTGCTGTGCAGTGGTGGGTCCGTTGCAACGCAGGTTGTTCCTGCGACGATTCTGCATTTCGGCAGGACAGGACGAATAGCATCCCATACACGGTGAAAACCTCGTTCTGCAAGCTTGCCTGTGTCCTCAGCAATGTCGCAGTAAAAGCGACAATCGTCATTTCTCACTGCTACACACACTCGAAGAGAAGCTTGACGATAAATTTCTTCGGCCCATGCAATGTCACGAAAAGAAAACTTGACGTCGTGGTCTGCAAGGGAAAAAGAGTCATCAGAGAATCGCCATGCTCGCATGAAGGTTCGAAGAATGTGATGTCGCCATTGTTTATTAAGGTCTTTGACTCGATTGAACGCAGTCTTCTTCTGCCTGATCAAGTGCACTGTGTCAGGAGAAAGATGAGTCTTACGTGGAATGACTTTCTTTTTGGTAGGCATCCACGTCGTAAAATGGTTTTGCAACAATGCGGCATGAGTGTGAACGTCATGATGCCAAAGTGGCCATTCAGACAACTGAGCATTGGGAGCTGATGAACTTGGTGTAGTCGTCTTGATCAAGGGAAGGCAAATATCTGCACAAACACATTCATGGTCTTTGCGAGCAAGCGACAGATCAATTTCATCCTCAACCCATGTCGAGACATGATTGTACGCAATGTTGTCTGTAATGCCAATGAAGTCAATTCGAGCTCTGGCCAAAGTAGGATGTGTCCAGGTGTCATGAGGTCCTATATGGCTCTGCTCGAATGTTTGTGGAAGCCAAAGGCCGTGTGAACAAAGCCATTCATGGAAGATGGCACCGCGCTCATTTTCAGTGGTGGCACCAAAGCTACCAATTGCTTTGGACTGAATGGAACCAACTCGGCTGTTGGCGTCACACATGACGAACCATGTCCAGGATGCCATACCAGAAGGAATCAAACTGGACGTGGTAGTCCACCATTGTCGCACGACTTCAAAGTCATCTTCCGAAGGTGCATGTAACACAATGAGAAGCAGCTTCAAGGAAGGATGTCTAAGTCGGACAATGAGCCGTCTCTCATCCCCATGTAAAATGCGAAAATGCTCATGACCAAATTGAATGGGTCCCTGTGAAGTGTGCAGCGTGCGAGCAAACCATAGTTGCATCCCATTGCAGCCTCTTGCTGTTGCTGGCGAAGAGAAAACATGAAAAGAACCGAACACATCATGTCCTTGTCGTTTGCTTCTGGTTTCTTGAAGCCCAATGCACTGTACTTTCCTTCGGGTGAACATGCCTTCAAGATGTTCAGCCCTGGCGCCAAAGAAAGTGGAAGCATGTTTCTGATCAGGGTACATGGTCAACACATTGGCTGTGGCACATCGAATCCACATGGCTTCGATCTCTTCATCATTTGTCGAGGTATGTGGATGACGGAGCATGAAAGGATGGTTCTCGGCCAAAGGGACGCTAGTTAACGGATCAATGCAGTTAACTCTCCATTGCAAACCATGCAAAATGGGCGCATCCTGTGCATTCCAGAGTGATCGCTCATAAAGCCAAAGCCATTGAAGAGGAATCAGATCAAGGGCATCAAAAGTACAAATATTCATCAACAACGTCATATCAAAAGAAGCATCACTGGGAGTACGAACTGAAGCTGCGATGGTGTCAGCTAATTCGTTCCAAGGATGATCCGAATGCCCTTTCACGTGAAACCATCGCGGTTTGCAACCGTGAAGCTGTTCAGTCCAAAGAGCAAGTGAGCGCACAACCGCTGTCATGTCGTTGTTCGAAATGGAAGCACTCTGCCCTTGAGCGACTTGACCAACATACGTGCTGTCATAGTGGAAGTCAATGGGAATCTGAGTGTACCCCCAATAGCAAATCATCGACATGGCCCAATGAAGGGCAAGGATCACTGCTGTGGCTTCACTGCGTGGGGCCGATGGAGCTTGCCAGCACCAAGCAGACTGATATCCTCCAAATCGTTGACCCTCTGATGTATGTACAATCATAACTACTCCAGCTGCTGCAGTCAAATGAGCACGTCTGTAGGACCCATCCGTGAAGAATTCAAACTTCGTGGGTGTCTCATGTGTCCAAGGCTCAATGGATGCCAGCTCACGCAGTGTAGCTTTGGAGCATGAAAGTGTCGAAGTGTCAAACAAGACAGGTCCTGGACAATGCTCAAGCAGTTGTCTTCTCAGAAAGTCAATCTTACTGCAATCAATGGAAGTCCAAACTGGTGCAGGAATGTGATCTGCCAACGCAATGGGTGTGCCAGCAGCCTGTGTAGAAGAGCGTGTCATCGACGTTTGCAAAAACGCCGTGGGTTCTGCAGTTGGATCTTGATCGTTTGTGGTTGTATCACTTGGTGCAATGATGTCGATCGCAATGTGATCACCATGTCCAATCCGCATAGATCCGTCTTCCGGCAGAAGTTGTGAATCACGTCGCACAGAAATTGGCAAACCCATTAATGTGCTTGGAATAGGAAAAACTTCAATGGCGCTCCTGTGGGAAAGACGATCAGGATGATGAAGTGCCACATAGTGAGAGTCTTCTTGTGTCCCACGATGTGTAGTGGCTGAAAGAAGCACAGCTCCATGATGGGATTGAAGTTCTTGTGCAACGATGAGATGACCAATAAATGATTGCCTGGGGCTGTTGACTGGCGTTGGATCGATCCAGAAAATGTCTGTGTTCAATCGAACATCAATGCGGTCACGCCAAGCCATGATGAGAGTCTGAAACCATGCTGTAGCGTCATTCCTGAGGCGTACTGCACGTGGCGACTGGCATCTTGGAGCCCTCAGGCCATTCAGGTGCCAAGTTTGTACATAGGCTACTTGTCCTTCGTCTTCTCGCTCGACTGCAGCCAGATCATCAAAATGACGACGAAGTTCTTGCATCCACGCTGGACTGTGAACCATGTGTGCCAAGGGAAAAGGAAGTGCTTGACCGCTGTTGAGAGATGCAACACGATCTCGTAGATGAAGGTCGTCAAGGTCAGTCATATTATCCCAAGCATCATGGCGTCGTCTATGAATGAGGAAACGGAAAGCATGTCCATGTCTGGCATATGCTCGTTCTTCAGGTTGGAATTGGCGATTGCCGAACCAAAGAGCACATGCATTGGATGGTTGCTCAGGCGGGCAATCGGCAATCGCATCAATCATGTTCTTGACAGACTGCGTGTCCACACGATCACCAGTCACAATGGCCATGGAATGTGGTCTTCCTTGGTCGTACTCATTGTCATACACTGACACAATAATGGAGCGTTGGAAACGAACAGGGCGCTGAACAATGATGAGCTGGCCAATGGTTTGGGCTGCCGCGTCTTCTGGCAATGGTGATACCATGAAAAATTCAATCACTGCACCGGGCATGATGCGCTCCCTCCATAATTGTTTCAGCTGGAATTCCCAGTTGTCATAGTCAGCTCCCAACACTGCCATTCTTGAATTGTAACACCTCTGATAATTCCAATGATCGGAAAACCAGGTTTCCAAGCGCGCCAACATTTCAACGTTGCCTGGTCCGATGTGCGCCCCATCTTGCCAAACTTCATGAAGATCTTGAATCCATGGCGCAAAGTTGGAAATGTCGTCAGCCGGTGCTGGAAATTCAGGGATGTCGTCCGCAGCTTGTTGCCATAGACGGACGGTTCTCAAGAAGTCATCCGTGAAGCTGCATTGCAATCCTTGGCCGTTTTGAAGCTGTGTGGGCATCTTGGGCATCCTGAATGAGGGCAATGTGGTCTGAATATCAATTTGAAGGAGTCCAACATCATCTGCACGCCCGTATTCTTGTCGAATTTCCTCAGATGGTACCAGACTGGGTGAATAGCCAGAAAGGGCTGACGGGCTATTGTCTCGAACAAAGTCGATGTCTGGTGGAACTCGACTGTAGTGTAGGACCTGTCCAGTTGGTAGGTCACATCCTTCAGGTGGGGGCAGTATGATTTTCAGATAGGCTCCAGAACGAATGTTCAATCTTGGGTTGAGCTGCGTGAAGATCGGTTGGAGATTGTGGTAGAGCAAGCACCGATCACGCTCATGAGCACAGTACAAATCAACTTCAGCGGTTTGGAAGACAGCACGACGATCTGCGATCAAAGGCATTGGAATTACCGAGCGATCAATCGTGGGGGCCGTGAAGTAATGAGCCTCACATTGGTTGGCATGGACTTCAATGTCGACCAAAGCCAAGCTGCGCAGCCCACCTTGAATCACATCCTCAACAATGTATGCAATCAAAGGCACTACATCTGGTGGAAGATCAGGCAAAGTGACTTCAATGTCAAAGAGCCCAAGAAGTTGATCATCATCAATTTGAAGAAGCATAGCTGCATCATGCATCATCTGCACATAGTCGGTCCAATCAATGCGTCCATAGACCGGTGGGTCATCAAGATGATAAAGGCAAACACACTGAAGAACGGTAGCTGCAGAACTGCTTGATGCAGAGTCATCTGTAACTTCCGTTTCGTCATCACCACTCATTGGATCATCATCGTCAGGTCGATGATGTCGCTGAGGGAAGGCGTCGTCGCCATGACCAGGTGTTGCCTGTAGGTGTAGAGGTCTGAAAATGGGTAAAGCATCACGAAGTTGATGGACTTTGGGCGCAGTTTGCATGAAAGAAGAAACATCATGATCAATGGGACGTGAGTCCGAGATCAACACACTGTTTGGTAGTGGATCTGCTAGGGCATTGTCACCATGAAGAAAAGGATAACAAAAACTGCGCGAAATCCATGGGGTGTTGCTCCATTGACAGAAATCATCAAACGGAACTTGTCGATTGACGGCAATATTGGCGTCCTCGTACTCCACAACAAGCTGCAATGAGGAACTGAAACTGACTTTAGGTCGGCAGCGCTTCGGCTTGCCCAGACTCACAAGGTCAATTCGTAGCTCAGGCGATTCCCCAATCGCATGGGCCAACTGAACTGCAGCCTGTAAAGCTGTCCATGGAGCTTGGAAGGTCGGCTCATCCACAGCATAGTGTTGCCAATTCATCAAGGCGACATCAGCCGCCGACAAACATTGCCCATGACAATCGTACACTTCAGTCACTGATTGCCGGGCCGGCCAAAAGGCTGCATAGAGGGAAAGGAAGCAGCGTCCCCATCTGCCGCCACAACTTCCTCTTCGGCCTTCTTTTTCTGTCTTTTGGCTTGCTGCTCTTCGATCTCTGCTTTCTCGGCCAGACCTTGCAAGTTGTCTACCACTTCTGTCAAGCCCGCATGGATACGCTTCGTGGCTTCGAACTGCATGTCTGCGTCTGCTCCAGGTGTGTCTCGCTCCTCCCCAGTAATCTCCTGTATCTCTTCCTCCTTGAGGAACTGTGATTGCTCGTGGAAGTTGCGCTTGGCTGTCGACAAAGCTTCGTTTGCCTGAGTCAGCTTCTCTTGGAGCGCTTGTTCTTGAGCTTGAAACATGGATGTGTACTCTCTCCATGTGATGACACTCTGCTGGAGGAAGACTCGCCAGTCGGATACCAACTTGGTGCGGTACGCAAGAACATTGGAAAGTGCACGTCGAGCATGTCCCAACTCCTTGACTGCAGTCTCCAGGCCCTTGTTCATGATCTTGTCGTCGCGTCTTGCATTCTTTTGCATCTCTGCTTGCAATCCTGGCGTCAACGACTCTTCCGGTGCCTGACGCAATTCTTTGAGAAGAGATTGCAAGCGAACTTCGGCTTCCGAAGGTTGGGCAGGAGTTGGCGCATACATGGCCGTTTCTCCACCAGCATGATGTACCCGAGTCACATCCGGGTGTCCAACTGCTTGATTCGAAAGCGAGGATGGCATCTGGGCAACCAAGGTTGCAGGTGCAGGAGGAGGCGACAAAATGCCCTGCCCATACTGCCCAACTGCATTTCCATAGCCCTTTCCATCTCCTTTGATGGGAATCGGCGGAGGTGGAGGCAAAGTTGCCACAGGTGTCAGGCCTTGCGTTTCTGGATGATCTCGATGTTGTCCACGTCCTCGTCCGCGATGCCTGCGTGATCGAGGTCGTTGAGTGTTCTGTGAACCTGTGTTCCACTGAACGGCATTTGGTGGATGATTCTGCTGGTGCCACGGTGCTGAAGTCAACGGCTCTTGATATGGTCTTGAGGCGGACTTCGATCGGCTCGAGGAATCGCCCGGAATGTAATTCGGGTCGAAAACCTGTTGCCAGGGTGCTCCACACCATGCACAACGTGGCATCTGTCCTTTGAGAATCTTCATACACTTTTGACACCTCCAAGGCGGGCTCTTCGTAGCCATGGCTCTCCGAAGGGAAGCAAGAAAACCAACGTCTCGGCTGTGATGAGAAGCAAGTAGTCTGATCAAATGTTTGATGCGGGCAGGAGGAAGAACAAGTTGACCAGTCTTGTGCAAATGCCAGCTCAATCGTGCACGAGCTCTTGCCCTTCTTTGGAGACGCCTCTGTGATGGAGAGACCGTAATTCTTGAAGGTGGGAATCAACCACAAGGCAAGGAAGATCTTAAGTGCCCTGCACATACACCAGGACCTACACAAAGTCACGGAGCAAATGCTGGGCCGGCAGCTCACCTCGCAAGCAGCCGCCGAAAAGGCAAAGCCAAGCAGCGCGCAAGCACAGCCGGCAGCCCGTGGGTCGCAAGATCAAACGCCCCACTAAGGTAAGGAACGATCGGGAAACAAGATCGCTTGATCCAAACCTTAAGTTTGTATATAAACCATTATAATCCCCATTAACTATAGTTATATTTATATCTACCATAAACCAGTGTTAAGCCACTTATAAGCCAACTTAGCTATCTTGGGGGCCCCATCCTGTACTAAAATGGATGATTTGGAAACCTCTACATTATATTAAACCATATTCTAGCATATTCTAAGCCGCTCATCGTGTGGGAGATTCCCTGGTCATAGATGGGTTTCAGCTGCGCATGTGCCATGGTCAGGCTACATGGTACATGGGCTATGCTAATTCCATCATTATTATATAATCCTCCCAAAAAATGCCATATGGAAGCATTGATGACCATCCCCCCAAATTGATCATTGCTTACCCTCTGGTAATTTGTGACATAGCTATTGAAAATGGCCCGTTTTTAGTTGATTTACCTTTTGACAAATGGTGATTTTCCATAGCAAACTGTTAGTTTACCAGAGGCCACCATTTTTTGATGCTTAAATCATCATTATGAGGCAACCACCAGTTTTCCATACAGTAGCTATGTTAGTTTACCAGAGGGTAATCTAATCCAGCTTTTGACCCTTTGACCATGGCAGAGATGATGGGTCAGCTGTTGCCCATCCCATTCTTCGTCAAGCGACGGAGACCAATCGATGTAGTTCTCATCCTGACAAGTGAGCAGTGTTACCCTCGCTGATGAAAAAACAAATGACAAGCTACCGTTAAAAAAAAAAACATCATGGGTGTTATGTGATCCTATGGTACCATAATCCCCTGTAATGTCGTACCTAGATTAGTGTCATGGACCTGTATTGTGTCAATAGTTTAAACATAATTCAAGATGACACACAGGTCTTCTGAGCTTTCGGGCAAAATGAAGCGTTTGGCCATGGAGTCACTAAAGACCCCTGGGTTTGTCTCAAAAAACAACGGGAGACCCCATGATACCACCAATTCCATGGACTTGTAAACCATGTTGCCCCATTGAAAGAGACATCGGTATCATCATCCATATCCAGCCTCTGCTTCCCCCAGGTCTCAAAATCAACATCGATCGACCAGTTGGCGTTTGAGGGATATCATTTTTGGACAAAGTCATTCCTGGAGGTGTCCATAGGGGTACCCGCAAAATGGTTGGTTTATGGATGATTTAGGGGTACCGGGGACCCCCATTTTTGGAAACCTCCATATTCCTATCGTTGTTGATTCAGTTTGTCATTCTTAATCCCTTTCGTGGTTGCTGATTATTTCTCTAGAAAAATCACTCTAGTCGTCGTGGTGCTAAATAGCGGTAACGAAACTTAACATGAGTTCAACTTTAAAAAAAAAAAAAAATCGATGCCAAAAAGACTCAGTGTAATTGATTGCCCCTTAGTTCAGTCAAAGCCAAGAACTCATGATACTCAATAACATTGGTATCCCATTGATTCCCCCTCTCCCGGTCACCTGGGTCTCGGCCACCGCAGAGCTGGCGGAACCTGCGGAACCAGGGATGTCCAGGGCTGATATGGGTTGATTTACGGCAGTTTTTCAAGTAGAGTCGATGGGGTAATTTTCATATAAACCACTTTTTTGACCAAGTCAGAACTGGGGGGGTTCCGCCACCTTGTGGGTTGAACTATGTATATAACTATGGTAAGAACTCATTCCATGGGATAATATGGGGGGCCTCTACAACTTTCCTTTGTGGAAAACCCACTTATTCAAGTGGAACTGCACCCCCACGTGGGGTATGAGAAGAGAAACATGTAGTAGTTTGTAGTTGTAACTACTGTTGGTAAGTCAAATAACCACTACAACTATAAGATATGTATTAAGTTCATAACATTTATATATAAACATGCAACTGGTGGTTTAGGAATTAGAGTCCAACAAAATAGAAGTACTAACACGTCCAACATGCACTAGCTCGGTTCGTCCGGTTCTTTTCGGGGGCGTTCTGAATAGCCTAAATGCAAGTTGTTAAGAACCATGCTTGGAAGTGGTGAATAACCATGCTTGGTATCGGGGGAAGCTTGGGAAGTACCAGGCTTCATAATCCATAAGATGGATTATGGTCATATGCGATATATCTAGATGGTCCATAACCCACCAATCTACGACTGCTGATATAACCAACATATGACTGGGCCATCGTTTGCCCGTGGCCGCACAGAAGATCATCTTCACGAACATCAGTGGCAAAGTATCATGATCACCATCATCCGCATCATCATGATGTCTGTCTGTCAGCGTCGTCATCATCATCATCATCATCAATTCCTAATGGGTTGATGATCTCCATTCCCCTTTCGTTTAAACGGTAAAACACACAGGTACCCCAGGGTCCCAACGGGTCCCAAAGGGTCCCAAAGGGGGTCAGTTTTCTCCCCGAATGACCAACACCTCTACCCATCTGGTAACAGTTTGCGAACTGAAAATCCCCATCTTTCATTGGTAAATCAACGAACTAAATTGCCATGTTCAATAGCTTTGTTAAATTACGTCAATACAGAAAAAATAGTTGCCCTTACAATTCACCTCATGAAACCGGTGAAGTCGGCCAGTGACAACCTTAGAATTTGCCTGGTTTTGCACCTGGAAGACCTCCTCACTTAATGTCATCATGGCAGGCCATTGGGATCCCGGAAATCATGGTGGTTTTACATGGTGGTAGATCCTTGGGAAAATCATGGGAAAATCACCTATAGATGGAGGTTTCTGGGAAAATCATCGAACTACCCTCTGGTAATTTGTGACATAGCTATTGAAAATGCTCCATTTATAGTTGATTTACCTATTGACAAATGGTGATTTTCCATAGCTATGTTAGTTTACCAGAGGGTAAATGGGAAAATCTCCAGCAAGGCATGGTTGATTATTGGGTAGCTCAAAGTGTCTTGGCATCGCCGCAATCTCCCTCTCTCAACTTATCGGTAGGATTTGGACCTGCAGACAACATGTGGCATAGTGAAAATGCCGAATATGAAACATCTCCCCAACTTCAAATCAAATCAGACCTGAATAAATACTCATAAATACTCACAAATATCACACATATCACACATATCAAACAATTAACTTTACAATTACCCGGAAAATTCATCTAGAAATTACCGGTGCTATTTCTAACTCATCGCATCTGAGCCTCTGGGTAAATCAACGGATTTCTATAGGTGCTATTTGCAATAGCAAACTGTTAAATGTCCAAAGGGTAGGTGATTAAATTAAGAAAATTGAAATAAACCATCATAAACAAAAACATATATAAATTGCAGTGCATCATCCGAGAAATTGAAATAAATTGAAATAAATTAACAAAAGGTTAACACCCCGATGTGATTTTTCGCAACAGAATTTGGGTCATTAGATGTGATTACAGTACATAAGCCATCATAAGCCCAAATTGAATCCCGCACAATAACATGGTTGGTTCCCGAAACATGCTTCAGGGGTAGCTTTGTTGTCGAACAAACTACTTGTCCTTCTCCAGGAATTTAAAACCAGGTCATGAGGAAAATCGGAGCCACTGCGGACAAATCATTTCAACATGACACCGCTGTGGGCCACACAATTCATGCGGGGATCCAATGGTATTTGGGTAATCCAAAGTAGGGTAACCGCGTAATCCCCAGAAAGTAAAATAAAATACCCTCTGGTAATGACTAACATAGCTATAGAAAATCCACCCATTTTAAGTTCGGTAAACCATCTATTTCTATGGATCATTTTCCATAGCTATGTGAGTTTACCAGAGGCTACATATGCTTTCTCAAGGCGCAACAATGAACAAAAAGGGCCCTGATCTCGGTGGAATCACCTACCTGAAAGACCGACAAGACCATCCGGAGCTAGAAAATACCCCATTGAAATAGTGGATTTACCCAGCTATAAACTGGTGGATCTTTCCATAGTTATGTGAACGTTTACCAGAGGGTAGATATATCTATACCTATAATACCACCATTATAGAGATGTTGGATTGCTTGACCAATGGAAAATGGCCTATCTATAGATGAATTTCCCAAAATGGCCGATCTATAGATGAATTTCCCAGGCAAACCTCCATTCACAGAAAAAAACATCACATTGCTACGTTTGGTTGCAGGGGGGGTACGTCCTGATTCTCAATGATTATATCCCATTATCCCATCTTATATCCCTATAGTACTGCTATGTCCAATAAGTTACTGTTCAAGAGCCACCATCAAAAAAAATGGGTTCCCATTGCTTCTCCCCACAACTTCTGCGGCCTGAGATCTTCTCTTCCGACGTGCCGGAGATTTCCTCCGGGGCCAGGGTCCTCGCGTGGAACCAGGAATGGCCTCTGCGCAAGCGTGAGACATTTGGGCGGAGTTGACTTGCAAAAAATGATGGATATACGCATATATACGCTTTGCTTTTTTCAACATAGCCATGGAAAGCGGCACATGAATATAGACGATAAAAGGGATGATTTACCTATTTAAAATGGTGATGTTCCAGTTCACTACGTTAAAAAACCAGAGGGTACGTACAAGTACCCTCCAAGAATCATAAATTATCAAAAAAACATCACAAAACACTGAAAAAATGGGACCTTGATAGGGTACCACTCTCCCCAGAATGGGGATAACAAATGAGATATCATGGAAATATCAGTAACAATCTGAACAATGGACGGAAAAAAAACCATACGGCCAGGACGAGGGCGCTGCCTGTTGCTATGTCGGTGAAATGGCAACTTGGCTGACGAGACTTGTCTCCAAAACACAAAACCCAAAACTCTAAAAACTAAATCTGACATGAAAGCCTAAGTAGGCCTTGAAAGTAAAATCTTACTATAAAACCGTGGGAAACAAAATAATAAATAAATCATGAAAGCCTAAAGAAAACCGAAAGAAATCCTAAAGAGTTGGTCCCATGTATTTCAACCTCTGGGCAGCACCCCTGGCCTGCGGGTAATAATATAACATAATATAACCAACAATCTGATTAACATAGATAATACCAGTATTAACTATTAACTAGGATATAATATTAACATAATAGATGGATATAATAGGAAGATATATTAACATAGATATCCAACAATCTGATTAACAATATGATGGATATAATGGGAAGATAGTCATGGTAAATGGATGATAGTCGTGGGGCGACTATACCAAAATCAATGGTGATTTTTCACCATCAAATATGGATTTGCCGGTTTACCAAACAAGAAGGGATTTTTTGGGAAATACCACCAACAATCTGAAATGTGCTTTTGTGAATGCTCATGCTATCATACCCTCTGGTGTCATCATACATGCTTTGGAACTCTGCGAACTAGGTGAGCATCTATCTATATATAGGCCAATCATCGAACTCTTTGGGTGGTTTTCCATTGCCATGTTTGATTACCAGAACTCTCAGAGAGTAAGTACATGTCCAGCAAAAAAAATGGTGGTTGAATGGATTTAAATAAATGTCCAGCACATAAAATGGACAATGTGGCGGATGTGTTGTTTTTACAACACATCCAGTGGATTCAGCCACCAAAAAAACATCTATATAGTGGCAGTCGAGTGGACTTGTGGCAGGTTTATAACCTGCAAAGTTGTGGGACTTGATATTAATCTTCACCTGGTTGGTGGTATACCTACCCCTCTGAAAAATCTGAGTTCGTCAGTTGGGATGATGAGATTCCCAATATGATGGGAAAAATAATCCAAATGTTCCAGTCACCACCAACCAGGTATTTAGGACCTTGGAAGTGAGGTTACATCAATATGAACAGGAGATGGGAGTATTACATCCTATTTTTTGTGAAGTTCATCAAGGCCCGATTGTTCATGGTAGAATTCCCGTTCGAGATTCTAGCCCCATTCCAAAATCACTTACCCTCTGGTTATGACTAACGTAGCCATGGTATAGATGGCCCATTTATGGATGATCTTCCCAGCTAGAAACCTCCATTTATAAGGGGTTTTCCATGGCTATGTTAAATAACCAGAGGGTAAGTTTACTAATCCCATCAAATTAGTTGCTGATCCCCATCATATGAGTTATTAAACCACCATTGGTTTTCTATTTAACCACCATGACAGATGGTCAATAACCTGAAACGATGGGATTTTGAGTTGATTTACCCAGCAAAAAAAATGGAAAAACCCAGTTTTGGGGGGTTCATCCCGGTCACAGCCTGAGCGTTCCAAGGGCCCTTCCTCCTGGAAGGGAAGAAGTTTTCGTTCCCCTGATGAAAGCACCAAACAATGGAAAAATGTCATGGGGTTTCAATCGGATTCCACGGGAATTTCATGAGAACTCATGGGATTTTTAATGGGATTTTAACGAGATTTGATGGGATGTTAATGGGATCCAGTGTACTGTTATGGGATTTTAACGGGACTTGATGGAATTTTAATGGGACTTTATGGGATTTCAGTGGATCTTAATCAGACTTAACGGGATTTTATACACGTTTAATGAGACGTTACTAAGTTACTAAACTAGTGTGTTACTTTTTGCGAACTGCAGAGTTGTTCTGCCATTTTCCCACACCTTTTCGAACGAACCAACAGCCGCCCCTCGTCCTTTCCGTGGAAAATCCCAACAGTCTTACAGGTCAGATCCTTCCACTTTTTACAAAGTGAATCTCTTCTTTTTGGGGGTTTTAACCACCCAAAAATATATATATATATATATATTTCTACACATATCATCATACACATTAATATAATAATGATATATTAATCTTGATATATAATTAATAATGAGGTTAAATCTCCATGTTCGTAGCTTATAACTTATCTGTTTGGTGGTGCAATGACCATCTTATGAAAAATGATGGAGTTCGTCGATGGGAAGGATGACATCCCATATATGAAATGGAAAATAAAATTCATGTTTGAAACCACCAACCAGTTATTGTAACAGTTAGAACCACCATCTTTAGTTCTAAAATCTATGACTTCTGCAGCCCCAGGACCCCAGGACGCCCCCACCTTCTCTTCCAGGAAGCCTTTCACGCGCATGCCACACCTCACGTAAATGTGGCGAAAAACAAATGGGGAAGATGTTTATTTTACCATAGGACTTGAGGTGATTTTTCAGACCCAAGTATGAAAAAAGCCATTGTGGATTTATATAGATACCTGGCAGTGTGTCAAAACCTTGTACCTAAAAATGTAAATGGAATGGATGTTCATTCCCCTAAAAATGGTATTAATAGGTATTGATCCATACCCACCTAGGGAATCCTAGGGATATGATACATTTGGAGAGAGATCCTATCAGAAATCCTGCTGCCTGCAGTGGCTGCAATGGAGCCGTTGAGCCGGAGCTGAAATGGAGCTTATCTATGTAACCCCCAAATTTCAGGAAATCATCCACAAGCATAGGGAATATCTGGTGAATATATGGGGAATATATGGGGAATATATGGGGAATTGATGATCAATGGAAAATTCAGGATCCTAGAATGGAGGTACTGTACCATATAAGGCCACATTTGGTTAGGTACAAACATGCCTTAGTTACAAACGTTTTGAACCGTCGCTTGGTGAACGTGGGGATCACAGGAATGATCGAAAATCAACCAAAATATGCACTTTTTGAAATGAGCAGTGTTCAAAATATTGATTATGATAATCCCCAAGATCTAATGGATAGTATATGTAACCCCACAATCCCATATATGGTGGTTTCCTAAAATTTGGATACCCCTAAATCATCAATTTCAATAGTTTTTGTTCCATCATAAACCATCCATTTTTTCGGGATCCCACATTGCAGGAAACCATATGGATTATGAATATTCTGATCATCCCCAAGATCAAAAGTTTCCTAAAGGATAGTATAACCCCATTAATCCCATATATAATCAACCATACTCATATATGATGGTATAATTATATATATATATGTGGGACACAATGTGGGATCATTAATTATAGTTAGCAATGGGCTCCCCCGTCTTTCTCATCTAACCGCCCACATTATTATACAAGCAAATTCTATGGGGTTAATACCAAAGACAGGGGAGCAACACCTTATAGAAAACAATAACATAAATCAGAACAACAAACAACAAAAAGAAAAAACAAAACAACATAAGCAATACAATAGATTATAAAATAGACTATACCAAAAACCATAACAACAAACCAAAACAAAAGACAATTTCACTTTTATAAAATGAAATTTAACTATCATTCTTCTTCAAATTCTCCTCATGCTTCAAAGTGTTTGTGTGCCTCTTGTAATTTTGAGTTTGAATTTCATAATCATCACTTCAAATTTATGGGGATAACCAACATAATTTTCATAATAATTTATCATGAAGATTATGGGATTATTTACCACAGTCTCCCCCTAAGGGGAAGCCTCAGCCCCCAGCCAATATACTATCCCAACCCCCAGCATACATACCAGCACACATACAAACTAACATATCACAACAGCATCACATCTTTCTCAATCTCAAATCTCTTTCATTACCGCAATTAACCGCCCTTCATGAACTTGTTGATAACCATGTCTTCTTAACCTCAGCGCGATGTAAATGGCACAGCGATCCAAACTTTTGGGGCGAAATGGAGTGAAAAAGATTTGTGTGGTGTGCCTTGTTGGTGCCAGAATGTCAAGCTTTTGAAGGCTCACTGGCATCAATGCTCTATTGAAGCAATGTCCTATTCCTACTTAAGCCCTGAAACCTTGCTACCTACAGACCTTGTCAATCATAAAAGCATCAGCCAAGAGCCCTGTTTTGCAAAAGTCGCCCTGCTGGCGAAGCAAGCACGCGCTTTGTAAGTCGCCCTGTTGGCGAAGCAAGCACTGCTTTGTAAGTCGCCCTGTTGTTGGCGAAGCAAAGAACTGTTTTAGCGCGGCCCGCAGATCGAATGACAACGCTCAGGATGACGACGACTGCGCGACTCAGAGAAGAAGCTATTCAAAAGTTTGGTATCCAAAATAGTTGACACCGCATTCAAGACGCTCTCAGTCCTTGAAAACCAAACAAGGGTCAAATGCTAGAGAAAAAAGAAACCACAACCACAAGCATAGTAAAGCCCTCTAAACATGACAACAATAGCATGCATTCCAAGCACAACTCAGAAGAATAGATTGGCCGCACAGATAAGAAAGATAAGAAAATAATTAATAAATGAAAAACGAAAGAACTAATATATATATATATAATGAATGGTAAAATTGGGAAAAATAGGAAAAACAACCCAGATACTGTGCCAGATCGTTTGTTTCCTCATCTGGCACATGCCCAATTTCTGTCCCCAGCTGTTGCTGGAAGTCGGCGTAGTTGCGCATGTCCAAAATATGGCAATGCCACACAAGGTCCAGCTCTTCACTGGGAGAATAATTCCTAAGTTTTTGCACCCAAGCAAAGTTTCTGGCACCAAAAACCGACCTGAAAAACCAAGCCAAATAATGTAAAAAGACAAAACTGCCAGAAATGTATAGAAATGTCGAGTTTTTCATGGGGTGCGCCAAAATCACAGCGTACCAAATCTTCAGAGCCCGCTCTGCAAGCACCACATACTGCTCCTCTGAGATTGGGAGCCCTCCCATGCGCGCAGGTCTTTGTCGCACTGCGCACTTGGCATACTTGCTGAAATTCCATACTTGCAGCTTCTCAATCTGGACGTTCAGCGTGTTTTGGTCTGGCTCTGATTTCATAGTCACGATGTCCTTGCCGATGCGCTGTGCCATGACGGTGCAGCTCACGCACAATGCAAGGATGAGGCAAGCGAATACACCGGATTTGAGCGCCATGGCATTGCCGACACCCCTGAGCTAAAAAGCGTCCCTGAGTGGCTTGAGGAAAAACTCGCAAAAACGCTACGGAAGAACATAAAGATGCTGAAGAATGACACAAAATTCCAAGCGCAAACTGAAAGAGCTAATTTCTGTAGCTTTCCAATTGAGAATGTCAAAGATGCTCAAATTGAAACAAATTCCAAGGTCAAGCTCTCCAAGAACATGTGGCTTCAAACCTCCAACTGGCATATTCCCAACAGCTGAGCGCCGCGACAACAGGATGAAGAAGAGATTGATGACAAAGCCAAGGCGAGGAAGGGCAAAGGAACATAGAGCAATCCCAACCAATGACCCAAACGTGCCAAACACAAATTCATGGGGAAACAAATGAAGGGCAAAACACAAAACCCCGAAACCAAAACAGCACATCAAATCAACCATCTCATGGTTGCATCAAGTAGGCATGAGTAAGAACAAAATGAACTTACAAGGCTTTCTAAAAACACTAAATCTTTAAAAGTTCATGCCTCATCAACAATCTTGGGTAATCAGTTAATTTGTAATATTTTTGGTTCAACTTTTCTGCAATCTCTTGCACAACATAATAACCTTTCAGCCAGTGGGAAGTTCTTTCTTTCTCTGTAATTGCTTTCTTTCTCATTATCTTTACCTTATCACCGACAAATAATTCTGGATATATTTTTTCCTTCTTTGCCTTTGATGCTACATTCAGCATTGCCCTGAATTCATTTTTATCCTTCCTTGCTTGTTTAGGTGTCATACCTGTGGCGGAGTGTTTCATCTTATCATTGTATGTGAGCATAATTTCTAAATTGTAGTCTGTCCACTGTATATTCTGCTTTTCAGCTTTTTCATCAGCTTCAACTCTTTTGAAAAGCATATCCTTATACGTTTTTATGAAACGCTCAGCAAAAGCGGGATGACCTCTTGTTCTATACAACTCAATACCTTCACCTTCCACATAATTTTTAAAGTCTTCACCTGCTATGGCACGTTCATCATCAGTGTAAATTATTTTACTTTTCTTACCCATTTTCTTTAATGCCTCTTTAGTTGCCTCAAGGACATCCTCACCATTTTTTGTTTTAATTGGAACTACCACCGCAAACTTGCTTAAAACATCAATACACACTAACCCACCTCTATATTTTTGTTCTTCATCAAAATCATAATAACCCACAAAGAACAAATCTATCTGGAACGTGTGAAAATTATGTGGTGCTATGAAGGAATTATGACCTCTTGGCTTTGCTTTTATTTCTACATTCTTTTTAAAGAATTGTTCAACATCTGACATTTTTATTGTCGGTTCTTTCTCTCTGGCATCTTTTAAAGTAGTAGCCTTGCTTCCATAGCCACTTCTATCAAAATAAATATCACTAATAATCTTCTGCTTATTATCAGCCATTATATTTATAATGATATTTTATTTGAAAAAGCGCAATTACAAGACACACAATAACCTTTACAATTATCTTTAAAGTGAGCTTCACAACAATTAACTCTTTGACAGGTTATATTTGATGAAATCCTGCCATCTTCAAAATCTATCACCAACGGTTCATTACAATTCTCACACTGGGTATTCATCAGGTTCATCAAAAAATCTACATCAACATAATCATTTCCTTCTACATCTCTACCTGCTTTCTTGTCTTGCTCAATGTAATTTAAAACCTTTCTCTCAAAATACTGCTCTATTATCTTTTTAGATTTACTTTGCTCACCTTCATTATATTTGAAAAACTTGATTTTGCTAAAGTCTGTTGCCCTTGTGATACTGGTGAAAAACCAATTCTTACTAACATACCATTCATTCCAATCATATATCACTATATCACCATCAACACTACAGCCCTGCTTTGAATGAGCGGTGTAGCAGTAAGCATATATAAAATGCTTTCTCAATAATTTCAGTTCTATATTTCGCTTCTCACCAGTTGCCACATTTTGTAAAACAACAATATCGCCAACAATATTCACAATCCTAAATCTAAAATTGACATTAAATTTCTTCCCTTTAGTCTTCATATATTTTCGGCATATAACTTCCTCACCAATAACATATTCTTCAGTTATATTTTTCATTTCCCTGATTTTGCTTGAAACCATTTTACAGGTGTTGTTTGTATAAGCAATGTTATTCTCATACATTTCTATCTTGTCAGTCCATTTGAAATATGTATCAATGATTTCTCTAAAAGATGTGCCTTCAAAAATCAACCTTTTAACATCTCTTAACTTTTGCCTATCTTCTTCAGTCTTCAATCTCTTACATTCATAAAGCATAATATTATTTTTGAAAATTAAATTAATACAATGGTCAGCATATTTTTCAAAAGCAATTACATTACTTACTCTCTCTCTGGGTTTTTCAATTGCTTTGTATCACCAGTTGCTAATACAATCTTGTCAGGATTGTTTTTCTCAAAGTCCCATATTAGAGCCCACTTGCCTACATTATGAAAATATATCTCATCAAACACTATGACATCATAACCTGAATAATCAAACTTTTGTAGTCTCTCATCTCCAAATGAAATACCAAAAAACTTATTTATGGTAGTCCATTCACAACCGCATTGTTGCCCTAACTCATTGCTATGAACAACAAACAACACTTTGTAGTTTTTATTTTTCAAATGCTTACATATATAACTCTTGCCTGAACCTGCAAACTCTGCCCTTATCATCAACCTCTTACTATTCAAAATATGTTCATCTATGATTTCATCAGTGTTCCATTCATCCTTCACTTCTCCAGTTTCATTTTCATATTCAGTTAAATCACATAGAATACTGGGTTGCTTACAAAATGCCTTGCTGGGAAAATGGATTTTATCAGACCACCTCCATTCACCAATCTCACTACCAAACTTCAACACCTCCTTTGCCTTACCCAGATTACATTTGTCAATAACAAAGGCATCAGTTTTGACTGAATACACCATTACATTATCCCTCATAAGTGTTTCATAAGCCTCATTCATATCAAAATTATGATGTTGTAAAATCAGTTCTTTCACATATTTATATCCGTTCCTCAAAGTTTTTGTATCGGAAATGTTCAGCACATAGTGCTTACACTCATCCACTATTTTAGCACATTCTTTCTCATCACTTTCAGGTTCAATGACATTACCTTTATCATCAAATTCAAGCAAACAATCATCATCATTATCATTCACTTCACCATCCCATTTAGTTTCAGTAATAGTACTTATATCACCACCGTATTTTTCCTGATAGTAGAAGGCATAAACCATTTTTGAAAACACAATTGACTTTTTAGCAGTGTTAGTCTGTTTTTCCAATAAGCCAATGTTGATACAAGCAATCATTTTCTTTTTCAATTTATCTTTCTCCTCATCCTCATCCAGTTTTAATTCCCACAGTTCATTAATCAGTTTTTTGTAATTAACTTTGTATGTGTTAGATGGAATTTTGTAATAGATAATTTCAACATTTTCAGCATATTTTTTCAAAAACTTACCGTAAATCAAGTTATAAGTCCTATTGAAAAATAGGTTTCTCACTTTGCTTTTAACAAGATATAATGTCAAAGCATTCATCTTGTTAAAATCATTCTTTGAATAATCATACTTTTTCCAAATATCAAATTCCGAAAAGACAGGCACTTCAAACACATCCATTGTAGATTTAGTGTAGGCTTCCTCCTATCTAATTCAATGTGAGTATCCTTACCTTCAACGATGCTTTCAAAATACCCACTTGGTGCTATACTATGCGCCATTGAAAATATTTTTAAATCATCATTGTGATAATATGACTTGTGATTAGGATTGAACATACCCTTATTGAAATTAAAAAATGCCTCATTGACTTTATTGAACATATCAGCACTATTACTATCAATACAAGTATCCATAGCGCAGTCTATCAAACTCTGACTTCTTATATTTAAAATCAATTTATTAAATTTAACCTTGAGTGATGATACATTGCCACCTGCTCCCATTATGATTTTAGGCTCATACTTTGCCCTCTTGAACTCACAAAAAATTGTATTCAAACTTTTGCCACTCACTAAATTGACTTCATCCTCAGTATCTTCATTATCTTTGACTATACCCATTATGTCATCAATCCCATTGAAAAAATCATACTTAACTGGTTTCTCCTTGCTATTTAAACGAAAGTCAGTAGAAGCATTTAGTTTCATATTTTCCTGTAATTCTTTTTGCGCTATGCTGTTGATGTTGTCATTCATTGTGTATATATGGTTGTCCTTAATCAATCCAAACAAAACAGTGATATTTTTGTTTTTCTTATCAGGGTCATAGGTATAAATCTTTTGACCGATACAGTTGTATAATCTGACTGTCAGTTTAAATTCTTCAAAAACCGGTTTCATATCTTCAACTGATGCCCCATTCTCTCTGAACTCTTCTTCATTCAAATTCATTAGTTTCAAAACCTTATCTCTTGTCATTCTTTTGCTCTCCCACTTTTTAGTATTCATCAGTGTCTCTTCATAGTGGTCTATCAGTGTGTTAATCCAGCATTCCCCATCACTGTGGTTCTTATTCTTGATGGCATCAACTAAATTATCACTTGCAACATCCATTTCGGTATTGATGCTGTAGTGATACATTCCTATCTCATTGCCATTCTTCAGCTTCTTTTTTGTTTCATCATCCCCACCTCCTGTGTTTGATACATCAGTAATGTCTAAAATCTTGATGGCACTTGTGTAGTCTTCAAGGTTTGTATTATTCTTCAGGTCTGGGTGTTTTTCAACTAATCTCTTGAATAACTTATCAAACAAAACTGTATCGTGTATCACTTCAAACTCTTTGTATCTACCTTTGGTGTTTCTTCTTCTGGGCAGTGTAGCATCTATTCCTGTTTCCTTTATCCAAGCCTCTCTGGTCTTCAGTTCATCAAATTGTTTTCTTGTAATTTTGTTGGGTTGCCCTTCTTCAGTCTTAACCTATCTTTCAGTCTTTCCATCCATATCAAACTTGTCTCTGACCACATACTTATCCACCAGTGTTTCATTCAGTTTATCCTCATCTCTTACATTCTTCAAGTTCATCTGTATAGGTTGCTCCATAGACAGTAGATTATGCCAGTCTCCCTGATTGTCTTTAAATCCTCTCTGTCCTCCTGCTTTATGCCCATTATCAAAACCATACAACTGAAATCTTACAACATAGTCTTTTTTGTTTCTGTTGGTTGTCATTCTTTCATTCAATGGGGCTCTGCCTTCAATCTGTTCAAACTTTTTGTCAAATCTTTTTTTAGCAAAAGTTGCTGTTCTTTTGTTGTCGCTCTTCAGGCTTTTGATTAAGTTTTTTGCTGTTTCAACTTGTGAAATATTCCTGTCTCTATAAAATTCTACTACTTGATTAACTCTGTCTCTGACATCTTTTTTAGCACCTCTGGTTAAATCTTGTAGTATTTCTATGTTTCTAATTACACTTTTTGATGGCATTATAATATAAGTATATTACATTATAATAACATCTCTTTAAGTAGTTTAAGACATTTTATGTTTTTACCTTATTTATTCTGATTTATCATTACTATCTTCAGTATTATAACTTGCTCTCATTCTGATACACTTGCTGGATTGCTGGTGTCTCTTGAACTTTTCTTTTGTAATGCTACATCCACAAAGGGGACATTCAGCTTTGACACTCAAAAATTTCTTATAGTATTCCCTGTGGTAATACCTGTTGTATTTTTTCAAATCCGCTTTTTTGTCAATATCCACCTGTATTAATGGCTCAATGACTACATAGCCGTTTTCATCAATTTCTCTGTTTTTGACACTCATTACTATGATTTATATAAGAATATCTCTTTAAGTAAATTAAGACAAATTATTGTGCTTTATACATATCCTTCAATTTTTGCCACAAATGTAGTTTATAAACCTCCCTCATTTGTTTCAGCATCTGCTTTTTCTTTGCGTCATTACCTTTTGAAGCAAACCAAGTCTTATAAGCACTATCAAACTGTTCATATTGTTCCTTTGTAATCATATCTTTGTTTTTAGCATTTACAAATTCTTCTCTTAACCTCTGAACCCCTATTGTGGATGCTCCCACCGGTTTTTGTATTGTCTTTCTCTTGCCACTATCTTTAGGTTCATCAATTTCATCATCTGCCTCCGCTCCTCCTATTTCTAACTCTGTTTTCTTTTTGTTGCGCTTCTTTCTCATTTTAGGCTCTTCTTCTGGACTGCTTCCATCTCTTTTTTCAGCATTCATTCTTTCAGTTCCTGCTTTAAACTTTTGGGTCGCGAAGCACTCGCACCGCTGGTTGCGGGTCTTCCCGCTTTGCCTCTTGGTTCTATTGTTGTTTCAGGAGATGCTCTTTTAGATGAACTACTTACATCCATAACCTCTACAACGGGTAGTGCTTGAGAACTGCTTGAAGATGCTGATGCCTTTGCTTTAGGCTTGGTTTGTGGTAGGGGTTCTTTTGAACCCCCAGCACTTCGTGGTTTTGCCTTGGCTTGAGGCATAACTTCATCATCAGTTGCTATGTTGAAACTTTCAGGTTTTATAGGAGCAAAGCTTCTTGGTGGGTTGATGTGGTGTATCTGTTCAGGTATTGTCGGTTTGCTCTGTTTGAAGACTTCTCCTCTGTGGTTCATTGCTGTTTCTTCTCTTCTTTTCATTGTTGTGTTTGCTTTTTGTGTCAGTTCAGCATTCAATTGAGATGCTTGTTGTGTTGAAGATGATGGCACTGTTGGGGTTGTTTGCGTTGTTAGTTCTTCATCTACATTCATAGGTTGTGTTGGTTGTGCTATTACCGGCGATGTTGTGGGTAGTTGTTGTAGTCTTTCAGTGTGATATGTTCTACCTGCTGTTCTTACATTTTGCCTTAACAATATGTCTGACATTTGCCTATGCCTTGTTCTTCTTTCAGTTGTTCCATAGCATCTGCGCCATCAAATATACTGCCCTCTGGTGAATTTCTGAAAAATGTAGCGTCTCTGTTTGGTAAAGTGCCAGTCAGTTTTTCATTTTCTGATATTAAATTAGTGATTTCTTCATAAGTTGGTTTTCTGCGTAATCCATATTTGGACATTTTATTTACATTCTCTATCACTGCTGTTGCCATTATAATATAAAATTATGTAGAAATAATTTTATATTATCTATGTAAAATTCAGATTTCTAAATTGATTTATTTGATGCTGTAAATGTTCTAAACTATTATGGTTAAGATTGTCTCTTTGTATTTCATTATTAATTCTGTCTATTTGATTTCTATAATTTACTCTCTTATTTGCTTCAACTATATCATTTCTTATTGATATTAATTTATCTCTTGTCTCTTTTTCATCTAATTGCTTCTTTAACCACGCCATATACCTTGTGTCATAGTGTTTAAACATACCACTACCGGTTGCCTTACCTGCTGGGGCATTCATTGTCTTTCTATAATTTGTTGTAGTTTGTTTTCGCTTATATGCCTGAAACATTTATATATTAATATTAGAAATTAATATTTTAATCATACACGACGCTTCCATCAGAGCGGATTTCCAAAACTGTTTCAGACACCAATGTAGTGAATATTTCTTCAATCTGTTCTGTTTCTGCCAGTGTTCCTTCGGTTCCTTTGATTTTAAAAGTGATTAAACTTCCCATTTTAGTATTAACGCCACTAAAGGCTAAATCTGACATCTTCTCCATTGAAAACCCAATAACAAATTTATTCTCGCGATACTGCTTATAACTGATATTCAGTGAGTTTTGTTCAGGATTTAAGTAGTGTAATGTCCGCCTCAAAAAATAGAATGCTTCTGAAAGTGATTGAACTTCAAACTCAGGAAATTTCTTATTAGAGATTTGAAGTTGGTAAGTAAGTGCCCTACTGTTGTCAGCAAACCCTTTTCCTTGTTGTAATGGCAATGTATCTGCTAAAGGACCGTCATTAATCTCTCCATTAATCATAGGATTGTAAAAATAGTTCCATCTCTTATAAATATAATTATCAGGCATATAAAATCCATATCTACTTCCACCTCTTGGACTTCTATAAAGTGTGATGAAAGCATTAGTTAATTTAGATGCCGACTTAACAATATTCATATTCATTTCACCTCCACCGGTGTTAAAGGTTTGTGTGATGGTGTGGTATTGTGGGATGATAAGTTTTAATGATTGTCCTTCCAATAAGTGTTTTGTAATGTTATTATCAACGGTGTTGTCAAGTGTGATTACTTCTGCTCTAATGATTACACTATTGATTTCCCAACTTACTGATGTATTACCAGATTGAAAGTAATAACCTTGCTTGTCAGTTTCTGTATTGGGGTTTGTTTGGGCGTCTCCTTGGGGGACTACAATAGGTTCATTACCATCCGATACAATTGTAAATTCTAATTCCAATGGGGCAACTCTCAATGGTAAGTAGTAATTGCTTTCTAATAATCCACAACAAGGCTTATGAGAAAGTCGGGCTTTTCCATTAGCACCGGGAATACCTGACAAACTATGCCGAGTAGGTCTAAAATCAATTCTCCCATATTCATTGTGGTCTGCGGTTGTATCAACAGTTGCTACACCACCAGCATTAGTTGCTCCTGATGTTGTATAATCAATAAAGTTATTTAAACCATTGGCATACAAGTGGTAGTCATCATCATAAGATGGATTAGCACTGCTTTCAATATCATCCATGTCATTAATATCTTTTGACTTAAATGACTTGAATAATTCACAATGACGGTTGTATTCAATAATGTCCTGAACCATTTGACCTCCTACCGTCGCTCTGTATCGGTTAAAGAATGAGTGAAGACCACCTAATGGTCTTAAAAACTTTTCTCTTGTATTATCAGTATTCTGAACAGTGGCGAATAACCGCACACTGCTTAAATCTAAATATTGGTTTGCTTCTCCGCTTATGTAAAATCTTATGTTCTTGTTTCCTTGATTACTGGCATAGATGTTAGACCCTGATGGAAAATAATTTACAAACCGGCGGTCTGTGATATACTGTGCCGTTTCTGGGATGCCGAAGTTCAACTGGTTTATCATTACATCGTTTGCTTCACTTGTGATATTATCCATTACTTATATATTTAAATTTAGATATTATATATTTTCTAAATGTTATTTTATTTTTTCTTTTGATGTGGAATTAACTTAACATTTTTTGGTTGAATATTATTGCTTATTTTTTCTATATTATTTTCATTATTTTCTACTAAACTTTTATAGCATTATAATCACTGGGTGGTTTATTCATCTCCTTCTCCAATTTCTTATAGGTTGATTGTCCTTTTGATAGTTGTATTGGTTTTTGTTGATGTTTATAATCTATTCTTTTTAACATTATTAATATAGTTTATATTTTTATTGGATGATTTGGATTGATGCCATTGCTAATTTTTGTTGTAGGGTGTAAATGCCATTTGCCTTGATGAGAAAAATTGATGTAGGAATGTGCTAATAAGGGGTTTAATTCCTTCCAGTCGCTTGTTTCAGCGTATCCATCTAACAAACTCACTACATCATTAGGATTACGCAGGTCAAGTCTCTTTGGGTCTTGTTTTCCTTTTCTTCTTGGTTTTATGGTTGGTGTGGCATAAGTTGTAGTAGCAAATCTTTCAGGCATATCATTGTTTATTTGATTGACTACTGCTGATGCTAAACTGTGTGATACAAGACGCTTAACATCAGTGTTTTCTTTCAAATACTTCACTACATCTTGGTATTTTTCACTTGCTTTTATGTTTCTGGTTGGGACTAATAATAAGTCATCCATAATATCTCTTGTCAATGAACCATCCTTGCCACCAGTCCCAGCAATATATAATGTAGAACCAGTTTTATATAACCCATCAGGACTGTCATAAGCATTCCATAATCCTCTCCTATCTTCAATCTTGTTTTTGTTTTGAATGTTTCTTACTTCTTTATATAAGGTTGTATTCTTTCTGAATTCATCATCTAAATTTCTTGTAAAGTCGTTCATTCTTGCGTTCCAGTCTGCGTTCTTTTTCTTGTAATCTTCCATTATGGCATCTTTGCCCTGTTTCATTAACTCATTAAATGCTACTCTACCTAATTTCTTTGCTAATTCTTTCATTTGGTCTCTTGATAATACATTTTCTATTGCTTCACCTGCCATAATCCTTTCCATTGCTTCTCTACCAAACTGTCTTGCTACTTGTGCTAATGCTGTTCTTGCTACTCCACCAATAAATCCTATCATTTATATAATATATTATAAAAAAATTAAATTAATAATATACTAACAATGATGAGCAATAGATTAACATATAAAAAAAAAAAATGTTGATAGTTCTTATCGTTTGGCATCATCAAGGTCAAGTGCTGACTTCTCCATTGAGTTAAATGAAAATTTAGAAACACCCGAAGGAACAAGAATGTATATAACAGATGTATCTATTCCAGCAGTATGGAAGACAACGGAAGTAAATTTCTATGAGTATCTCTATGTCATGATTTATGACAATACAGATACTTTTGTTAAGAATTTCAGAGTATGTTTAGGTAATAAAATATATTTCGCAAGTCAGTTATGCTTTGATATAAATGAGGGGTTAAACAGCAACACAACAGATTTATCAGCAGGTGGGATATTTGTTTATTCTTATGATGAAGCAACCAGAACAGTAGAGATAAAAGTAAAAGAAGGATTAAATTATAAAGTTAAAATACCAGTTGATACAGAATTAGCAAACTATGTCAATAACACTTGGAATACAACACAGGCAAACTATGACAGTAGCAATCCAGTTTCAACAAATTATCTATTGAGCAATTTTGTCCCCACATCACCATTGACAACTTGGACAAGTTCATATCTAAATCTTGTTCCGTTCAGATATTTATTCATAACTTCCAATGCTCTTACAGATTATAGATATTCAGCGCCCAATTCTTATTCATCAGCAATCATAAGGAAGGTGCTTTGTTCCGAGCAATTGGGTGGTGTGATTAATGACAATTCAGCACCTCATCAAGAGGACTACATAGACATCGGTGGCAAAAATTTGAGAAGATTGGATTTCAAGATTACAAACGCGCAGGGTGTAGTAATGAATTTATATGACATCCCCGTTCAGTTTGCTCTGTTAAACTCACATTCTAATTACTAAAAGTCATAGTTAAAGATTGTTGAAAAGGATTTTAAAGGGATATTATGTATAGATGTTAGTATGGTGAATTACCAAAACGGAAAAATTTATAAGATATGGGATGTTGCCTTTACCAAATGCTACATTGGTTCAACTTGTGAAGATATAAAGAAACGATATACAAGACACAAAGAAAATTACCATAGATACAAAAATGGAAAATATCATTATGTGAGCGTGTATGATTTATTTGATGAATTCGGGATAGAAAACTGTAAAATTGTTTGGGAAGAAGACTTCTCTTGTGGTAGTAAAAAAGAGTTAGAAAAAAGAGAGGGACAAATTCAGAAAGAAAATGATTGTATAAACAAAAGAGTAGCAGGAAGAAGTGATAAAGAATGGAGAATAGACCACAAAGAACATGTCAAACTTGTGGCAAAGTCATATCGTGAAAACAACCCAGAAAAATGTAAAGCAAACGCACAAAACTGGTATAATAACAACAAAGAATACTCTAACGCTAAAAGTAGAGCAAATTATGCCAACAATAAAGAGGAATATAACAAACAAGGTAAGATAAGATATGAAAAGAAAAAACTGATTAGATATACATGTGCCTGTGGTTCTGATGTAGCATGTATCAGAAAGAAGGTTCATGAAAGAACATTAAAGCATCAACAATACCTACAAAGTCAAACCAACCCTCAAGAATAAGTTTTCTTAATATTATCTTGAAAAAGAAAATATTAAGAAAAATATTTCCATTTATATATGTCCAGTTTGAAAGTTGTTGATTTAAATGAAGAAGCAAAAGAACTACCGCCAATTGAAGAAGAGCCTAAAGAAGCAACTGAAGAACAACAACAGGAGATTATCAATGAAGTTGTTGAAGAAACTAACGAAGAAGCAAATGAAGAACCAAAAGAAGAAGTAGAACCTACACCGAAAGCAAAGCCTACACCAAAAGCAAAGCCTAAACCAAGTGATTTAGTATTCTGTCCAGATTGTAGCCGACAAATGACATACAAAAATCTACGCTACAGTCATAAATGCTCACCAGAGCCACCACCGGTCAAGAAACAAGCAAAACCCAAAGCAAAACAAACTCCTAAACCTAAACCAACTTCTAAACCTCCCCCTGAAATATATTACAGCGATGAAGAAGAAGAAGTGCCAACCCAACCTTTAATAAAGAAAAAGCAACCAGTTCCAGTTCAACCCATCAACCCAGTTGATGCTATGGCTCAACACTATTTGGTATTACAACAACAATTCATAAATCAAAAGAAAGAAAAATACAACAATTTATGTATGAATATGTTTTCAAGTAAAACTAAAAAAAGATAAATATAAAATAATTTCTATATTATTTTATATTTATGGTTTCATTAGATGGTGGCAATACTATCATAGGAACAGAATTTATCAAACTTTTAGCAACGGGTTCATCAAATTTAGCAACGGAAAGTTATGTCAATACAGCAATCATCAATGGAGGAGGTGGAGGAACAGGCACGACTGACTTAACAAATTACTATAATAAAACCGAGACAGATGCTTTATTAAATAATAAATACAATAAATCAGAGACAGATACATTATTAAACAATAAGTATAATAAATCAGAGACAGATACATTGCTGAATGACAAGCTTAATATTAACAATCCACAGGATATGTCAGGCACTTTGAGACTGGGACATATTGATGGTCTATCAAAAATTATTTTGAACGGTGTAGCATCAAGCAGAGACTTTTATGTAAATGGAGATGGTGAAGTCAATGGTAATCACTTAGTAGCATCATTAGATAGTAGCGGTTATATCAAAGGTTCAAATATTCAGTCAAATACATTCAATGCTCTAAATTTAAATCATATACTTTTTCAAAGCAACAATGATACTTATATACAATATGATGTTTCTGAAACTAAAATTGTAGCAAGTAAATTAATACAGTGCGGTGGCAATCTTAAAACCCAAGAGATAGACACCATAGCACCGCTAGATTTAGTGATTAAAAGAAATGGGGTTGATTACATAACTTTAACTGATGGTCAAATACAATTTAATCAACCTACAAATTTAGCAATAACTCCTGACCTTTCCAATTGTGTAAAATTAACTGGTGAAGCATCCCAAACAATAGCAGGTAATGTTGTTGTAAGTGGCACTCTTAACACAAATACACTAAACAGCAATGGCAACAATGATATAGTTTTACAAAGAAACGGAGTTGAATATATGAAATTAGAAGGGACACTACAAGCAGTAGAGATGACAAAAGGTGTTAAATCTAACACTTATGATAGTATAGGCAATGCCGATGTTAATTTCAGAAGAAACACTACTGATTTCTTTTATTTAAGAAATAACACATTAGATTTAAACACTGGTATTTCATTATCATCTGATGTGGCATCTATAAATGAAATATCATCAAAAACAGCAACTAATTTAGTAATCCAAAGAGCAGGTGTTAATTATATAACACTGACTGATGGACAAATTCAATTTAATCAACCCACTAATTTAGCAACAGGTGGCGATACATCAAACTGTGTCAAATATACTGGTGAAACATTACAGACAATAGAAGGTGATGTAGTCATAGGTGGTGGTGCTCAATTTGGTAGTTTTGATTTAACGGTTAATGGAACTTCTTATTTTCTTTCAGGTATAGAGTTAGTCCTTGGAGGGTCAATTGCTTTAGGGACTGGTAAAGGTTATATCCGTTCTATTAATTTAGGAGGTGGTAATACTGGTTATGATTATTGTATTTTTGGTTCTGCTGGATTACATCGGTTTTATATTGGAGGAAGTCCGTTTCCTCAACACTTAAAGTATCAATTATCATCCACTCAGGCGTATTTTAATGTTGATGTCGTGTGTCATACTGAATTACAAACTGATGTCATCAATACAAAAAATGCTACTGATGTTGATTTAGTCTTTAAAAGGGGTGATGTTGAATATATGAAGTTTGAAGGAACGCTTCAAGCAGTGGAACTAACAAAAGGTGCTAAATCAAACACTTATGATAGTATCGGTAATGCTGATGTCAGCTTTAGAAGGAACACAGTAGATTTTATGTATTTTAGAAATGGTAATGTAGAAGTAAATACAGGTATATCATTACTTGCTGAAAGTGGTAAGTTTGATGTAATTGATAGTGCCACTCCTACTAATGTAGTATTTAAAAGGGGTGGTGTTAATTTCTTTACATTAGATGGCACTAAAAATATTATTGATGTATCAACAGGTAGGGCATTGTCGTCTCAATATATTTATGGCGACTATTTTATCCATAGAAATGTTGGTGCTGATATGGTTTTTCAAGGCAGTAATACAACAGATGACGGTTCAGTAGAATATATGAGATACAGAAAAGCAGATGAAGATGTTATTTTTTCAAAAGATATATATGTCAATCAAGACAAAAGGGCATATTTTCATAAAGAAACTGGTAAAAATAGTTATATCTTTAATGAAAATACAGCAGGTGTTAATCATTTCAAGTTATACAATGAAGACCCTAACGGAGATATAAGATTTTATGCTAATGGTAGTGTAAGACTTTTTGTTACTCCATCAAAAGTTTCTGTTCCAGCACCTTATACATTAGAAGGCGATGTGGTTGATACTTCCGATTTTACTAAAAAATACGACATCAAAAGTATTGAACATAACTTTACTGACATTGTTAAACAAATTGAACCTAAAACTTTCAAAATGGAAGATGAAAAAGAAATTGGAATAACTAAAAACCATCTTGGATTTATTGCCGATGAGATTATGGAAGCAATACCGCCCGAATGGGAGAATATTGTTAGGGTTGATGATGAAGGTATTAAGAAGTTAAGTTATATAAAATTATCAGGTATATTATGGGGAGTATGTAGAGAGCAACAAACAAAGATAGAACATTTAGAAACTCGTTTGTTTGAAGTTGAAAATTTCATTAAAGATTTTGTAAAACCTAAACCTAAAACAAGGACAAGAACAAAAACAACAGAATAGATAAATAATATTAAACAAATTAATATTATCAATCTTGTTCCAAACTTTTTATGTAGTTCTGGTGTTTCAGTGTTTTCAAATGTCTTGTCTTATGTGTATATGTATATGTTGCTCCGCAATCACATATATGACTTGCTTTTCTTCTAGCATCAACAACTTCTTTGTTTTTCTCGTTGTATTCCTTCTGTATTTGTAAGTAATGCGCTTTGTTATTGTAATAGTTCTCACTGTTTTTTTTGTTGTATTTTTCTTTGTTCTTTTGGTGATGCTGTGCCTTGTATGTTTTTAAATGTTCTTTATTTGCTTCTATCCATTCTGGTTTCTTTCTACCTGCTACAAGTTTATTTACACAGTCAGTGTTTTGAATGTAATATCCCTCTCTTCTATGTAGTTCATCTTTGGTTTCGCAAGGGTAATTTTCTATCAATTCAATTTTACAGTTTTCAAGTCCAAATTCTTCAAACAAAACGCCGCTGCTTACTAACTTATTCAAACCTTTACTAAAACTCTTATAGGCACTCCTGTGTCCTGACATTCTATTACTTAATGTTTCACTGGTGCTTCCAATATAGCATTTGGTATATCCAATATCTACTATCTTATAAATTTTGCCTCTTTGATACTTGTTCTCCATATCAGGATATATCAGTTTATATCAGTATTTCTTTAAACATATATTTTCTAAAATAATATATATGGGGAATAAGCAGTCGTCAGTTGAAAAGACCTCTATTGAAGAAATCAAATATATTAATGTTGATGACCTAGATTTATCAAAAATAGATGCCTTACAATTGAAAGCAATTAAGCAAATGGCAGGGAGAATAGAAACGCTGGAAAAAGAAAAGCAAACAAAAATGATATATGCTTTGCCAAAAATAGATGTCTGTAATTACAGCCTCTTCTAATTTAATAATATTATTGAATAATAATATTGTTAATTAATATGAATTTCTTTCTCCAGTCTCACCATAAACATTTTATTAATATCGCTTTCCCTTAACTTTACAAATAAGAATGAGTAGGGTTGAGCATCAACTGCTGTTCTGCAAATTTCCAGCATTGTCTTTTTGTCTATCAGCGCTGACTGTTCTTGAATAAATGTGTCCAGTTCTGCTTGGTTTTTCAACTTGAAAATATATAAACTGCTTGTATTTAATCTAACTATAGGAGCCAGTGCGTTCAGTTTCTGTGAAGAAGTTATGACTGATAATCCGAAGTGTCTTGATTTTGTGTAAAGTCCGTGAAGAATTTTTGAATATCTCATAAAAACTCTATCTTCTGCCCAGTCGTCAATTATAAGAAGGCAACTATATAACTTGTTCATTTTATTTTTCTTCTGGTATTCTATCACTTTGTGCTGTGTGTCTATGATGTGTGCCAGACTTTCAGGGTCATACTCATCAAACAAATATTGCTCTTTTTTGTTGTCTATTTTTAGTTCTTTCTCTATATATCGGATTACTTCTTTGTATGCTTCATCTATGTGGGCTGTCGGTGATACAATGTATATTCTCTCAAAGCATCCCCTGTAGATTTTTAGAATGAGGTTCTGAATTAATATACCCTTTCCGCCCTGTGATGCCGATACAATGATGCTTCTGAATGGTAGTTTGTCTGCTTGTGGGTATGGTGATTGTTTGAATTCATACTGTTTTACATTGATAGGCTCTATTTTAGGAACATCAAGTTTTGACATAATATAAATTATTTAGAAAATAAAATATTATATCTTGTAAATGGCATATCTTATTTTACCTTTGAGTATTGGGGTCAGGTAGAATATGGAACAGTTGCCGATACTACCCATCATAAGAATGCTAATTAAAAATAAAAAATCCACCCCTTGGGCTCTTGCTTCTTTTTCATTCCCGACACGGTCTCTTTTTGCTATGACAACAAGCAGTAGAAGATTTGAAGCCTTTTTGCTCTTGAATTTGTTTGATGCTATGTTTCAATCAGCACAGTTCATTTTCTTTGACATTTACCTACCGCCCCTTATGGATTCTTGTTTGCGCCTAAAAATCCATATATAATTAGATAGTAGTAAAATATATCATCTAATTATATAGGATGAGCAGTTGTGAAGTTTTTGATAGTTATATCAATACAATAGATGTGATTGAAGATAGTGTCATTGATGATACTAAATTTCCAATTGTAAAAGATAATAAACTTAAACAGATATTCAGGGTAATGCTGGAGTTCCTGAAGGTAATTATAAATTATCTTAAGTATTATATAAATGCCACCAAAGAAAAGCAGTAAAAGCAAAATACCAAAAAAAACAATACCTGAAGATTTTGAACTATCAGATGAAGAACCCACCACAATAAATCTGGATGAGGAGCAAAAACTAACAAGCAAATTTATTACCTTTGATTGCCCACTGTGTCATTGTAAATTACAATTGAGAAATGAAATTGAAATCAACCCCAAGGGAATAAAATGTAAGTGTAATCCGTGTTCATTCAAAATCAGTAAAAATGACAAAACAATGAATGTCAGCAGGGATGACAACGGGGATATCACATTGGACAGTGAAATCCACAGTATCTCATTCAGTTTCAATAGAATTACAACCCCGCCCAATGATGATGAAGCAAACAGAAACCAAATGATAAGTGATGTAATGGCTACGCCCAGAAGTAAAAAACAACTGTCCATAAATGATATGGATTGAAACATATTTAAAGAGTTATTTTAACACACTTTGAACTGCTAAATAAATAAATATCTAAATAATTAATATATAGTAATGAGTGATTTGGATGAGAAACAACCTGAAATAGCAGAGATGCTGAACAAAATGACAAGATACAACAAGAATGTCAAAACATTGATGGACTTAATGAACAAGGCATTAGAAAAACTTGATATATTAGTGAAAAATAAACCTGCTGAAAATAATGGTGCTGATGCTGAGAAAGAAAGGATGGATAAAATCTTTGAGGCTAAAAAAATCGGCAGACCTGTAGGAACTTTTGAAACCAAGCAACACCAGTATCTGAAAATGCTGAACGAAGGCAAAATCAAAATGCCTAAGGCATCCACTTTGGAATTTTACAAGATTGAAAGGGATGGGGAAGTCTTCAAAGTGATGGGTGAATAGATGAAATTTTGATAATATTATTATCTATAATCCGCCGACCCCTGCCTTAGCCAAGGCAGGGGCGGCGCCTGGGACCACCGCAGGTGTGGAACTTTTTTTCGTTCCCAATGCTTTGCGCTTTCCACGAGCCGCCCAGGCCATAGCACCCTCTGCTCACCGCCCAGGAGCCACTCAGGCCACAGCAATTTCTGTGCACTTCCCACGAGCCACTCATGCCACAGCAATCTCTGTTTCTACGGCGTTCCAAAACGCAACAGGCCGCGGCAGACCCTGTGCAGTTCCAACAAGTCCCTGAGGCCGTGGCAGTAAAGAGGTTCAAGGCTGCCGTTTGCCAGCCTTCAAAACTCGCCAAAACTACCCAAAGCCTCCCCTGCAGCTCCCAGGCGCCACTCAGGCCGCGGCAGACCTTTCCTGCAGCTCTCACAAGTGCCTGAGGCCGTGGCAGTGTCTTTTTATGGACGTTCAAGGCTGCCGTTTGCCAGCCTTCAAAACTCCCCAAACCCTCCCCTGCAGCTCCCAGGCGCCACTCAGGCCGCGGCAGACCTTTCCTGCAGCTCCAACAAGTCCCAGGCCGTGGCAGTGTCTTTTTGTGGCCGTTCAAGGCTGCCGTTTGCCAGCCTCCAAAACTCCCCAAACCCTCCCCTGCAGCTCCCAGGCGCCACTCAGGCCGCGGCAGACCCTTCCTGCAGCTCCAACAAGTCCCTGAAGCCGTGGCAGTGTCCTTTTAAGGAGGTTCAAGGCTCCCGTTCGCCAGCCTTCAAAACTCGCCAAAACTCCCCAAACCCTCCCGATGCAGCTCCCAGGCGCCACTCAGGCTGCGGCAGACCTTTCCTGCAGCTCCAACAAGTCCCTGAGGCCGTGGCAGTGTCCTTTTATGGAGGTTCAAGGCTGCCTCTTGCCAGCCTTTGAAACTCGCCTAACTCCCCAAACCCTCCCCTGCAGCTCCCAGGCGCCACTCAGGCCGCGGCAAACCTTTCCTGCAGCTCTAACAAGTCCCTGAGGCCGTGGCAGCGTCTTTTTATGGACGTTCAAGGCTGCCGTTTGCCAGCCCTCAAAACTCCCCAAACCCTTCCCTGCAGCTCCCAGGCGCCACTCAGGCCGCGGCAGACCTTTCCTGCAGCTCCAACAAGTCCCTGAGGCCGTGGCAGCGTCTTTTTATGGACGTCCAGGGCTGCCGTTTGCCAGCCCTCAAAACTCCCCAAACCCTCCCCTGCAGCTCCCAGGCGCCACTCAGGCCGCGGCAGACCTTTCCTGCAGCTCCAACAAGTCTCTGAGGCCGTGGCAGTGTCCTTTTAAGGACGTTCAAGGCTGCTCCAAACCCTCCCCTGCAGCTCCCAGGCGCCACTCAGGCCGCGGCAGACCTTTCCTGCAGCTCCAACAAGTCCCTGAGGCCCTGGCAGTGTCCTTTTAAGGACGTTCAAGGCTGCCGTTTGCCAGCCTTCAAAACTCGCCAAACCCTCCCCTGCAGCTCGTAGGCGCCACTCAGGCCGCGGCAGACCTTTCCTGCAGCTCCAACAAGTCCCTGAGGCCCTGGCAGCGTCTTTTTATGGACGTTCAAGGCTGCCGTTTGCCAGCCCGCAAAACTCCCCAAACCCTTCCCTGCAGCTCCCAGGCGCCACTCAGGCCGCGGCAGACCTTTCCTGCAGCTCCAACAAGTCCCTGAGGCCGTGGCAGTGTCCTATTTTAAGGAGGTTCAAGGCTGCCGTTTGCCAGCCTTCAAAACTCCCCAAACCCTCCCCTGCAGCTCCCAGGCGCCACTCAGGCCGCGGCAGACCTTTCCTGCAGCTCTAACAAGTCCCTGAGGCCGTGGCAGCGTCTTTTTTATGGACGTTCAAGGCTGCCGTTTGCCAGCCCTCAAAACTCCCCAAACTCCCCAACCCTCCCCTCGCAGCTCAGGCGGCCACTCAGTCCGCCGGCAGGACACCTTTCCTGCAGCTCTAACAAGTCCCCGAGGCCGTGGCAGCGTCTTTTTATGGACGTTCAAGGCTGCCGTTTGCCAGCCCTCAAAACTCCCCAAACCCAGGCGCCACTCAGGCCGCGGCAGACCTTTCCTGCAGCTCCAACAAGTCCCTGAGGCCGTGGCAGTGTCCTTTTGTGGAGGTTCAAGGCTGCCTCTTGCCAGCCTTCGAAACTCGCCTAACTCCCCAAACCCTCCCCTGCAGCTCCCAGGCGCCACTCAGGCCGCGGCAGACCTTTCCTGCAGCTCTAACAAGTCCCTGAGGCCGTGGCAGCGTCTTTTTTATGGACGTTCAAGGCTGCCGTTTGCCAGCCCTCAAAACTCCCCAAACCCTCCCCTGCAGCTCCCAGGCGCCACTCAGGCCGCGGCAGACCTTTCCTGCACCTCCAACAAGTCCCTGAGGCCGTGGCAGTGTCCTTTTAAGGAGGTTCAACGCTGGTTTGCCAGCCTTCAAAACTCGCCAAAACTCCCCAAACCCTCCCCTGCAGCTCCCAGGCGCCACTCAGGCCGCGGCAGACCTTTCCTGCAGCTCCAACAAGTCTCTGAAGGGCGTGGCAGTGTCTTTTTATGGACGTTCAAGGCTGCCGTTTGCCAGCCTTCAAAACTCCCCAAGCTCCCAGGCGCCACTCAGGCCGCGGCAGACCTTTCCTGCAGCTCCAACAAGTCCCTGAGGCCGTGGCAGTGTCCTTTTATGGAGGTTCAAGGCTGCCTCTTGCCAGCCTTCGAAATTCGCCTAACTCCCCAAACCCTCCCCTGCAGCTCCCAGGCGCCACTCAGGCCGCGGCAGACCTTTCCTGCAGCTCTAACAAGTCCCTGAGGCCGTGGCAGCGTCTTTTTATGGACGTTCAAGGCTGCCGTTTGCCAGCCCTCAAAACTCCCCAAACCCTTCCCTGCAGCTCCCAGGCGCCACTCAGGCCGCGGCAGACCTTTCCTGCACCTCCAACAAGTCCCTGAGGCCGTGGCAGTGTCCTTTTAAGGAGGTTCAACGCTGGTTTGCCAGCCTTCAAAACTCGCCAAAACTCCCCAAACCCTCCCCTGCAGCTCCCAGGCGCCACTCAGGCCGCGGCAGACCTTTCCTGCAGCTCTCACAAGTCCCTGAGGCCGTGGCAGCGTCTTTTTATGGACGTTCAAGGCTGCCGTTTGCCAGCCCTCAAAACTCCCCAAACCCTCCCCTGCAGCTCCCAGGCGCCACTCAGGCCGCGGCAGACCTTTCCTGCAGCACCAACAAGTCCCTGAGGCCGTGGCAGTGTCCTTTTATGGAGGTTCAAGGCTGCCTCTTGCCAGCATTCGAAACTCGCCTAACTCCCCAAACCCTCCCCTGCAGCTCCCAGGCGCCACTCAGGCCGCGGCAGACCTTTCCTGCAGCTCTAACAAGTCCCTGAGGCCGTGGCAGCGTCTTTTTATGGACGTTCAAGGCTGCCGTTTGCCAGCCCGCAAAACTCCCCAAACCCTCCCCTGCAGCTCCCAGGCGCCACTCAGGCCGCGGCAGACCTTTCCTGCAGCTCCAACAAGTCCCTGAGGCCGTGGCAGTGTCCTTTTAAGGAGGTTCAAGGCTGGTTTGCCAGCCTTCAAAACTCGCCAAAACTCCCCAAGTAAGTATCGTGTTCCATTTCCCGCGTCTGTAGCCCATCCAACCCTGGTTGGGGATCAAACCCAATTCTCAATGTTGTTGGCTCTAAGTACCCCCTAGCAAACTAACATAGCAATGGAAATCACCAAGTCTGATCGGTACATCATCGAACGCAATGGTCCATGATGGCTTCCGTTGGCCAAATCCGCAGTTGCTCCGACGAAATTCCCCACCATCATCACAATGTCTACCCTCTGGCTATTGAACGTAGCGAAGCTATGGACCACCACCATGTTGAATAGGTCAATCATTGTAAATCATGGTAAATCATCATGTTGATCATCTACAAATGTGCCATCCATACCTATAGCTACCTTAAATCAGAGGGGTAACTCCCAATTTTGGACATAGTTTCGGCATATTTCCCCAACCCCCAACCCCCATCACCCATTTTTTAGTATATTTTTGATACCCCCAACACACCAACCCCACCCCATCCCCAACCCCATCCCCATCCCCCAACCCCTCGGCCCCACCATGTGAAGCTCCAGGCCATGGCGATGATGAGGCGCCACAACTCGTGGCCCTGGCGCGGCAAGCTCAGCAGCTTCCGGAGATCAGTACCCTTGATTATCCCTGAGTTTCAAAATCAATGATACTCTACCACCAATCATACAATGATAGGAGGCCAAATATGCTTAAAAATATGAACTGAGGTCTGACTTCAAATTTGTAGCGTCGTACTCATTGCATACACATTGCACATTGTGTGGCAAATTGAATTGCGGCATGTTGGGGCATATCAAAACATATATGTCCATGTCTGTCCCACCATGTACCACCATCGACCTCAGCACGGCCCGCCGGAAGCGACGCGCCACTGACCCACTGAACCGCTGATGCCGTCGGATGCCGTCGGAGTATCTATCTCTCCCTCTCTATCTATCTATCTCTCCCTCTCTATCTTTCTCTCCCCCTCTATCTATCTCTCCCTCTCTATCTATCTATCCATCTATCTATCTATCCATCCAGCTATCTATCCATCTATCTCTCCATCTACTTATCTGTCTATCCAACTGTCTATCTATCTATCTGTCTATCTCTCTCTCTCTCTCTATCTCTCTACCTATCTATCCATCCATCCATCCATCCATCCATCCATCTATCTATCTCTCTCCCTCTCTCTGCAGGACCCCCCAAATAGGGGGGGTCGGCGGCACCCGGGCGCTAGCCCATTCTATAATATTATGAAATTGTTAGAATTGTTTAGTGGCACTGGTAGTGTTGGAAGTGTAGCTAAAAATATGGGCTGGACTGTTGTGTCATTAGATTTGAAAGGGGCTGATATAAACTGCGACATACTACAATGGAAATACAAAAAATATCCAGTGAAATACTTTGACTTGTCTGGGCTTCTCCCCCCTGTATTGAATACAGTATTGCTAAAACGGTTGGAACGCGAAAAATTGATGAGGCTAATGCCATCGTTTTGAAAACGCTTGAGATAATTAACTACTTTAATCCGCGAGTATTTATAATAGAAATTCCCCAGAGCGGACTTTTGAAGAAGCAGGAGTTTATGAAAGGGCTTCCGTATTTTGATATTGACTATTGTAAGTATGGTTTTAATTACAGGAAACGCACTAGGCTCTGGACTAACTTGGGCACTTGGACACCCAGACCTCTTTGTAAAAAAGATTGCGATAGTATGGATGGACACCGTCATAAAGAAACTGCCCAGAGGGCACCCAGTGGTAAAAAAGAGAACTGGAAAGAAGGCTATACCTTGTTCAAACAAAAGGATTTGTATAGAATACCTCAAGCATTGGTTGAAGAAATTATGACTGCTGTAAATGTTGTATGTTTTCAGTAAGATTGGGTTGTAAAGGGTTCCTACACTTGGGCTCATTAAGTAGGATTTGGGTTTCCTACTTGGTAGGATTTTCATTTCCTACTTGGAAAGGTGCTCATAAGGTAGGATAGGGGGTTCCTACTTGGGCTCATAAGGTAGGATAGGGGGTTCCTACTTGGGCTCATAAGGTAGGATACGGGGTTCCTACTTGGGCTGGATTTCGGTTCTCAACTTGGAATGGAGAGGTGCCATTCCTGAAAATGTATGGGTTCCATTCCCCAAAATGTAGGGGGTGCATTCCTACCCAAAAATGATTAAATTTCCTTCATAATCTGCCCAAAATGGAGGGACTACATTCCCCAAAATGGAGGGGTTCCATTCCCATTATCTGGGCTGGATATTCCCATTATCTGGGCTGGGTATTTCTGCTCCCTGCCCCCCTACAGGGTGCTCCCTGTCCCCCCTACAGGGTGCTCCCTGTCCCCCCTACAGGGTGCTCCCTGTCCCCCCTACAGATTGGGTGGTTAAGAGGGATTTTAAATCATTTTGAGCCAAACTGTCCCCCCTACAGGGTGCTCCCTGTCCCCCCTACAGGGTGCTCCCTGTCCCCCCTACAGGGTGCTCCCTGTCCCCCCTACAGATTGGGTGGTTAAGAGGGATTTTAAATCATTTTGAGCCCCGACTGTTCCCCTACAGTTGCCCTGACTGTTCCCCTACAGGGTGCTATCTGGGCTGGATATTCCCACTATCTGGGCGGGATATTTTTGATTTCTGGGCTGGATATTGACACCTAACGCCTGTGGTTAGAACTTTTGACAGACTTTGTCAAAACTTTTGACAGACCTTGTCAAAACATAAAGACCTACTGGAAATCTCAAAAAACTATGTATTGGCTTTACCATTGCTGGGGTCTGGCTTTATAGATAAATTATTTCATAATTTATTTTAAACTCTCATCTCATAGGTATAGGCTTTACAATGGGCTTTTGAATGAGGGTAAGTGTATAGTTTGTTGTTTCAGTTTTTGGTATAGTCTATTTTACAATCTATTGTATTGCTTATGTTGTTTTGTTTTTTTGTTATATGGTTGTTTGTTATGGTTTATATTATGGATATTATTATTATCTATAAGGTAATGGGCATCCCGTCATAGGTATTAGCTTATGGAATTTGGTTGTATGATAATCTGGGTGGGATATAGTAAGACGGGATTGCCCTAAGCTAACTATTATATATGATTATATATATATAGTTATATTATGGTTGAATCCCATATATTCCCAATGTTCCCAAGATCCCTATATATATAATCACATCAACCAGCAGGGCTTGAACGCCACTGGGCACATCTGGGCACCCCAGCACCACTTCGCACCCGGCGCCACGCACCTGCAGCAGGAGCCGAGGCAGAATCACCTGCGCCGGTCCGACCGTCGGCGCGACCGGGGCTCGCCGGTGGGATAACCCAGGGAAAAGTTGGGATCTAACCATCATTACCCTCTGGTTATGACTAACAGTTTGTCATGGAAGCCATGGCCCTAATCGAAATAGCTGGTTTACCGAACTTAAAAATGGTGGATCTTTCCATGGCAAACTGTTAGTCATAACCAGATGGTAATTGATGTTTTGCTGCGTTTTTGTTGCCACGGCTTTTCGACACCGGAAAACGGCGAATTCGAGCGACCAGTTCAGAGCCACCATGTTGGGTCAGTTTCAGGATCCAGCAAAAGGATAAATACCCATACTTTGACGCATGGCCACATTTTGCTTGTGCTAGTACCCTCTGGTTTTGTTGAACGTAGCTGTGGGAAATCACCATTTTTGATACGGTAAATCATCATAAATCATATAAATGGCCCATGTTCCATAGCTACGTTAAATATCGTTGAATCGTTAAATAACCAAAGGGTAATATGGACTAATCCCCAACTTTGTCGGCGATGCCAGTCACATGTTCCGTCACTCATTCTTGCTGGCGAACACCTCGCAAAAAGGGCCCCCCCACCCCGTAACGTTTCTTGCTTTATGTTACCCCGTCTAACTATACACGTGTTCATAATAAATCCTAGTGAACCTAGTGAAATACACCAACTTACCTATAGCCAGTAATTCAATCACAGAGAAATCTGACCTTTCGCTAAAGTCCTGCTGAGGTCTTCCCATCATCGAAATGCGATGGTGCGCTCCATGGCGAAAAACCACCGGATGGTCCCATCCGACCTCCAGGTCCACTCCATCTGAAGTGCCTCGAAAAAAACACGGCGCTGGTGGCCCATCCAGGACGCTGAAGGGTCAGCAATGGAAAATCCATGGAAAATCCATGTTTGATGCAATGGAAAATCTATGGTAAATATCCCATTAACATGGCAATTTGCTAGTTATTGATGCCAATGATATCTGGTTGGTGGTGCAATTTCACCATCTTGAAAAATATATGAGTATTAGTCAATGGGAAGGACTATATATCCCATATATGAAATGGAAAATAATCCAGTCATGTTTGAAACCACCAACCAGTAGAGGTTTACATGGGAAAATCATCTAGAACTGGTGGCTGTTTGCTGATTCTTTCATAGGGAACTCAGTGCTTGGTGCATGGTCCATTTCGATGAATCTCCGCAGCATAACACCGAGAATTGCATGCTGAAAGTCAAGGATTTTCATACAGGCCATAAACATGGGTGATGTAGGCAGCTGGCATTGCTGGCATGGGGAGCATCTTCGGAAATATTCATCACACAGCAGCTGGCACATCAGGTCAGAGAACTGTTCAACTTCCAATTGCTCTTTTTTCTTTGCCAAAATTCTGCACCCAGAAACCACTTAAGTATGTCTTAAGAAAACTATGAATTTGGAAGAACATTAATACAACTATATATATAACATATTCAAACGAACATCCGGTTGCTGGTCATAGGCAACCCGTTGCAAATGCTTACTATGTTCCACTCGGTCGATGGATCAAAGGTGAAACTGATCTATTCGATGATTTCTCAGCATCCTGCACATCACCATTGGCAGATGTTACCATCTGGTTATTTAACAGTTTGTCATGGAAGCCATGGCCCTAATCGAAATAGCTGGTTTACCGAACTTAAAAATGGTGGATCTTTCCATGGCTATGAATAACCAGAGGGTAAGTTGTTTTGCCTACAAACCATCCATTTTGTACTTCAAACCCCCCATTTCTTGTAGCTTCAACACACCGAGAGAATGGTTTCAACGGGGGGACCGTGGGACCATCATCGTGGCCCACTGGCTCCACCCCGCCTTTCGAAGTGAAGTTGGTTAAGAGTTGATACACCTGCGACCAAGAAATGCGCCAAGCTGCGGCATGAACGGCTGAATCTTCAGTTCAGCTGCACCCTTTATCGGAGAAAAAAACACATTGAAATCATTTGAAATCCATGAACATCTGAGAAGGTGTGGTTGAACAATTCACACCCTGTTTCAGAATGGATAGGTGTTCAGTCCGGAAAAACATCTGAAGTTGCACGGATGGTTCCAAATGATTGGATGGTTACTGTAACCGTGTGGCTTGGACCGGCAGAAACGAGGTGCACCATCCCGATCAACAAAAACTTCAAGATATATCCCTCTGGTTATGACTAACAGTTTGCCATGGTTAAGCCATGGCCCTAATCGAAATAGATGGTTTACCGAACTTAAAAATGGTGATTTTCCATGGCTATGTTACATAACCAGATGGTATCCCAAAGAGTTGTTTACAAGACCTTTGTCATTCCCTGGGGTCTTCCTACCATGGACAAAGGTAAGCCTATTGAACCCAGGACTACACCGCTTGGGCTATTCTGGGGCCTCAGTGCACCACCAATTCCGCTAAACTCATTATCACCTAATGGTCTAACCCTGGCTGTGGGCACAAGAAACCTCAACTTCATCGGAACTCGCCACCACAACAAAGCAAATCATGGATACATATCATTGCCATCATCATAATCTTCCATATGTTTTGTGGTTGAAAACCCTTCCAAAATGATGCTTCAATGTTGGATGGTTTCCCTATGTCCCCCAAGCATCATTGTCATGTTCTCTATCATCAAATGCTTGCGGATTGAAACCCCTTCCAAATTCATGGTTCAATCCCTTAGATGATGGTTAACTTAACTCCCTGAAATCATCATCGTCCATGTGTTTCATGATTAAAACTATGATGAGTTAACCATGTTCCCTATCAACCGAATAGTCAAATCCAGTTGAATCCCTTAAGCAACGTAAATGATGCGGTTCTATATGATTCATGCTTGAAAACACTCTAAATGATGGTTAAATCCCTATATTTAATGCTTCAATCCCCATTTTTTATGATGAAAATCCTATCTTTCATGGTGAGATCCATATTTTTATGATGAAAATCCTATCTTTCATGGTGAGATCCCTTTAAAATTTGCTTCAAAAGCCATCCACTGGTGCTTCCGCACCGCAGCTTCGCACCGCTCGCTTCCACCCGCCGCACCCCGTTGCTGAGACCGGTGGCACCCAGCTTCTGCGCCACACAGGCGCGACCTCGGACAGCGCGCTGCGAGGAGATGCTGGTTGGTGGTTTTAACCATAATGGGATTATAATGGGATAATCATCAAGAATGGGATGTTATATAATAATAGTGGTTATATAATAATGTGATTATAATGGGATATTGTATAATAATAGTGATATGAATCATTTGGATGTGGGTCAAAATGGAAGACCGATGTGGGACCACAGATGTGAATGTCTAGTTTAGTATTAACCATCCATAAGTTTGGGGTACCTAATTTTGACCCATACCCATTTACCCTCCAGTAAATTAACATAGACCAGAGGGTAAATGATTCATAATATGAGAAAATGACTATTAATATCAATGATTAATAGTGGGAATTAACAATGATATTTTTCACCATCAGGGAATCATCTATCTAAAGTTCCAGGAAATCACTCATCATTGATACATGAGAAATGATGTTTGTGGCTTTAGGCTACCCTCTGACTTTCTAATTTCTTACATAGCTATTGAAATCCCTGGGCACCCCAGGCGCCACTGGCCATCGACAGGCCGCGCCTCGGTGGGCCAGGCCAGGTATGGTTAATATTAATGGTTGATATATAATATCAATTGATATTTATGGTTTTTATATGGTTATTATAGGTTAATAGATATGGTTAATATATGGTTATTTATCAACTTGATATGAATTTCTGATTTTTATAGGAGATATGGGAGTTTTTCTTTGGTTAAAACTATGGTGAAATGAATATGTTCATATGAATAATAGATATATGTCTATATATATATGTATATGTATATGTATATAGGTGGTTTCATATATCTGGAAGAATTAAAATAATTCACTGACCTGAAATGAAGCTATTGTGGGATAGTTTCGGTTACCCCAACTAAGCATCATTCCAGTGAGGTCGCAGTGAGGTCGTTAACAGTTTACCCAGATGTATGGTTATAAATATGGTTGATCTATGGTTGATATGGTTAATCTATGGTTAATGTATGGCTAATATGGCTAATATGGTTAATATGGTTAATCTATGGTTAATATGGTTAATCTATGGTTTATATAGCTAATCTATGGTTAATCTATGGTTAATATATGGTTAAATATGGTTAATGTATGGTTTTATAGATAGGTTGTAGATATATGTGGTTTTTTAGCGCTGTTCCGGGAGATATCATAGGATTTTAGGATGGGATTTTGACCAATGGGTGTAGAATTAGACCTTCAATATCCCTTTTCATGGGATGTTACTATGTGGTTCAAAAAAAGAACATCTTATGGTGTATATATACATATATACACTATCATACCCTATATATACATGACCATACACTATCATACACTATATGGTGGTTTTTTTTCTAGACCTCCAATCTCGCCAATATTCATGGGGACTCAACCCACTTGGTGATCAAATTGCTGTGAATCCCTTGCCACCATGATTTCTTTGGGCTGTTTAAGATTAGGGGAAGGGATGGTATGTGCAAATCATCGGTTGTGCATGTGTGTATATATATATATGTTTTTCTGTGTGTACATTATAACTATAACTAACATGCAAAGTGACCCCCAAAACGTTGTGTAAGCGGGAGTATTACAACATCTAAGTGCAGATACTTAACCTTACTTAGACTTAGCCTGGTTATGGGTCAAAAATTAACACACAGGGGACCACACACAAATAGTGTTAACCAACAATTTGTTCCATGGCCATTTCACGTACCTAAATCGGAGGTACTGTGCCATATAAAGCCATTTTTTGAAGGTATATCCCATTACATAGCCCTAAAAAATAGACCTTACATATGGTAGGTACCTCCAAAAAATTGGTGCCTGTTGCATGGCCAGTGATTTCTGGAACCACCAGCCAAACAATGTCGAAAAACCCATTGGAAAGTCTCCAATTAATACTGGTTGGTAAATGGGAATCCCATCATGACGTATGATCACCCGTTGTTCCGCGCAAAAAAACGAGGTTTTTTTCTTAAAGGTATCAGAGATTTCTGTGGATATGAATGAACCCAACAAAGCAATCTCTTTTGTACCCAGAGATAGCCCAAAGGTGCTTGGGGGAAGACATACCAAACAATATGGTCACTTCATCTGGATGACTTCAAACAGATTCCAAAGCTGGTCTGAGGTCATCAAATTGATGGTATATGACACTGGGATTCTCCCCGAAATTGGTCAATGGTTCAATCATGGGCTATCTCTCCAATTGTTTTAACCCGTATACCAACTCACCTAATAAATTGCGCGCCATCCCTCGCAGGTATCCCAACAGCGCAAAGATGAACCTTTCTCAAGCTAGTAGCGTTGTGGTGCAACGAGTTGTCTTTTTTGGAGTGGCATGGTGCATGGGAACCAGGATACTCTCACTTTTGCCTCCATACCCAATGTTGAGGCCCCGTAAACACGATAGCTAAGTTGGTTTATGACTCCAAGAAGCCTATGTTTATGTACTAATTGGTGGTTTCAACCCCCCTGAAAAATATTACTCAGATTGGATCATCATCCCAACTATTGGGGAAAATAAAAAATGTTCCAAACCACCAACCAGTGTATGTTTATGTTGCTTCTGGTATTCATGGGGCTTTAAAAACAACAAGAAACATGTGCAGAAAAAACCTGCACAGAAACTCACTGGGACAATCGCCAACTGTCGCAATGATAGGTCTACCCGGCCTTTCAAACCTAGAAAAAACCTATGGAAAGATCCACCATTTTTCATGGGTAAATCAACTATTTCGACTGGGCCATGTTCAAAAACGCAAAACTCTTTGTTTACCAGAGGGTATATCATATATATCAAATCCCCCCCCCAAAAAAATGAAACATTTACCGAGCCCTGAAAAAGTAGAAAAGCAGTTTCTATCTAGAAAATGGGGGTCACTTGAGTGACCCCTTACAATCTTGGAAATTTCAATGGGGATGAAAAGTCACTAGAATTTGCAACTGCATTGTGGCACATCCCAGTTCCGGGCCACTGGCTAAGTGTTCCCGCCGGGAAGAGTGAAGCGATTTTCGCGGCGGTTTTGAGGTGGCTCGGTTTCAGAAATTCTTTGGGGCCAGTTTTTCTTGTTGCTCTTTACTGGTCATTAATGGCTGGTGGTTTCAACATGTTTCAACCAACCCCTCTGAAAAATATGAGTCAGTTGGGGTTATTATTCCCAATATATGGAAAAATATTTTAAAAATGTTTGAAACCACCAACCAGATGGTTAATCTGGGTAAATAAAAAAATAATTCACTGATCTGAAATTTTTGGCTGCTTGGGATGGTTCCCCTTACTAACCATGCTTACTGGTCATTAATGGTCATTGTTCAAGGAAACTCAGGCCATCCAAGTTTTTCGGGATCATTTTGAGTCCTGCCGTCCGAAGTCTACGGGGCCCTAAAGGATGCTATAATGGTTGACAATGGTCAATATCCATATAGGTCCAGAAATACATATATATATATATATGTGTATAAACATAATATACAGTGTTTATATCATATACTATAATATGATATAATACAATAAAATATAAAATCATATAATATAATACAATATAATACAATATAATATGATATAATATAATATAATGTAGTATAATATAATACAGTATAATATAGTATAATATAATAAAATATCATATAATATAACATAACATAATATAATATAATAACATATAATATAATATAATATAATATAATATATAGTATAGTATAGTATAATATAGTATGTATATAATAATAATTGCTAATTGGTGGTAAATGCATGTTTGACATTAATCTTTGTGGCATCTAATCACCTTCATCACAGCCCTGAGTGTTAAAACAGAGCCACAAAATTCTGCCGGCAGTGGAAAGTAGCCTTGTGAAAGCGCTGAAGCACCAAGACATGAACCCAATAATAAATCCCAATCTCTCAAGGACTATGATAGTTGACCTACGCCCGAGTGGTAAAATGTTGCGTGGTTCATTCTTGGGTTTGGCCATGTCACAACTATGTAAGATCCAGTTACAGTTTTTTGAATGGTTCATTGGGCCAATATCCACATACAGTACTGTTTGAAGACTGCAATTGTTCAACCAAAATATGTATTCCATATATTGATATTGATATGGGATATATTGCCCATATAGTCCACTATGTGAATCTATTGCAGGAACTAGAACATCAATGGCTCCTTGACCAAAAAAGACGATCTCAGCTCCAGCTTTCTTCTGAACAGGCACCATCATCAGCCAATGAGTCTTAAAAAGCCAATGGTACTGTACCACTCGAATCTCACCTAGTTCGTAAATATTAATTAAAAGAACAAATAAACAAAACAACATTTTCATAGAAAACAAACAACGGAGATCTATCAATCCCTTCACGTCGCCCACCCCTCCACTCGCCTCCGTTCCCTCCAAAAAAAAGGACCGGCTCTGGCGAAAATACGTAACGCGTCGCTGGCCGAGGGGGAAGAGTTGTGGCAGCGCCTTCAACAAAAGCGCGTTGGGTCGAAGGCGTGCGAACTACCGAGGCTGGAATAATCTCTGCCGCAATAGGACACAAAAATCTTACTGCGAGCACGGACGGCACGTGACCAAAAATAATGATCACGGATGACCCCGGCAACGAATTCCCATCGTTGGCACGTGCATCCGCCGTTTTGGATGATCCCAAAAAAACAGCTGTTGGGAGGTCGGAAAATGGAGCACCAAAAAAAAACAAAGGATTAGCATTAGCCTCTGGTAAACTAATATAGAGAACTGGAAAATCACCATGTTAGGTAAATTGTCTATCAGCCATTCTCCGAGTTGCCATGTTAGTTTATCAGAGGGTAGCATCACCCCATCTACAAATTGTTGGATAATATCCCATCAAAATCCATTCAACATCATTAAATGTCATTTAAAAAACACGTTGCTTAAAAATCATTAAAATGCCATTAAAATGCCACTAAACATCATTAAACATCATTGAATGCCATCATTCATGTCAGGGTTTTCACACCAGAAAAGGCATTGACTGATCGACAGGGATCTCCATGAGATGCAGCGCCAGCAGCGCAACCTCTCACTGGCTGCGTCGCATGGTGCGATGAGTCGTAAAATTCCCTCAAAATTTGTGTCCTTTCCTCCTACTGATATGTGCATATATGTACGGGTATATAAAATCATAATATTTCACTCATCTGCAAAAATAAGGTCATTTGGGGATTCCCCAGAATCTAACCATCATTCCAGTGACGTCGCAGTGACGTTGTTATAATTTGCCCACCTGTATGTATGTGTATGTATATGTATATGTATATGTAGATGTAAATGTAGATGTATATATATATATATGTATGTATGTATGTAATGTATGTATGTATCTATTTAATTATCTATCTTTCTATCTAGCTATCTATCTATCTATCCTATCCTATCCTATCCTATCCCATCTATGTATCTATGTATCTATGTATCTATGTATCTATGTATCTACGTATGTATCTATGTATCTATGCATCTATGCATCTATGTATCTATGCATCTATGTATCTATGTATCTATGTATCTATGTATCTATGTATCTATGTATGCATGCATGCATGCATGCATGCATGCATGCATGCATGTTCATACATACATTACATTACATTACATTTACATTTACATTTACATTTACATTTCCAGTTGCATTTACATTTACATTTACATCTACATTTACATTTACACTACATGACATTGCATTCCATTACATTACATCCATCCATCCATCCATACATACATACATACATACATATATATATATATATATTGAATTTTACTCTCCAAAATGAATGGCTCCAATACAAACAAGACCTTCCCCCTTTTTCCTACAACTGGCAAGTCGATGAGGTGTTGAACATACCAAGACTCCTCCATCTTCCCTGACCTTTTCTGAATTTGTTGGGAATTCGGAATATGGTGATTTCCTACAATAGGACTACCCCCCAAATCGTCCATTTTAATAGGATGTTCCATTAACAACCATCCATTTTGGGGTATCCCCATTTATGGAAACCCCTATACATACATACATATGTATATATATACATAGAGAGAGAGAGAGTATATGATATACGTACACTGAAAGCTCACTCATCTTACCGACCAGTTTGGAGTGATAATCAACCCACATCGCACCAAAAAAGGAAAGACGGCCAGAGAAGGTCCAAGGTGTCGAAGCTTTGAGGGGATCATCTGCAACAGGTGGTCGCAATGAACCATGAGTTGGCCCTCGGCACTATGGAGTTCATTTTCGAGTCCGAAGAATCCATTTTCGTGTGCCCGATTTACCCTCTGGTTATGTCAAAATAGCTATTGAAAATGGCTATTTATAGTGGATTTTCCCATTAAAAATGGTGATTTTCCATAGTTATGTAAACGTTTACCAGAGGGTATCCTATTTGAGGTGTCCCCTTGATATGGCTACCAGTCAAAATGTAAGGCCATCAGATTCGCGAATTGATAGGTCTGATAGGTCATATTCTCTTTATCTCTGACCACAGAGTGCTTGTGGTACCCGGTTTTGACCCATACTCACAGATGTCCCCTATCCATTTATATTCTTTTGATAAACCGAACCAACTCTAGATAAAAGATCTACCAAAAATCCAACAGTTAGCCTAGTTATTTGCCAGTTTACCTCTCAAAAATCTCGTATGAATCCCAATGTCTGTTGGTGAAACTCTGACACCCGTTGGCGAAATGGCGGTGTTAAACCTCCTTCCTGCTAGCTCTTTGGGAATATGGTAGTGTGGTAAACCCAATGCCATAAACCATCCCCAAATGATAGGTTTATTTTTGGGCTGCGGAAACATTAGACAGTACATAATTTATACCTAATTTAATCTAATTTATCTGGTTGGTGGTTTTGAGCCACCCCTCTGAAAAATGATGGAGTTAAAGTCAGTTGGGATGATGACATTCCCAAGATGATGGGAAAGTCATAATCCAGTCATGTTCCAAACCACCAACCTGTTATGTGACCTTGAGATTTACATTGATCATTGACCACATGACCACAACCACAGAGGGCCCATCACTGTCGAAATCATCGCCGCGAAAACAATGGGCGCCCCCGTCTTGAACGCCGGGCAGGGAAAATTCACGGCGGAAGAGTGGTTGCATCCTGCAGCATGTGGGTGTCTGTTCATGAGGACAATATGGGATCATATAGGATCATATGGGATACCCTCTGGTAAACGTTTCCATAACTATGAAAAATCACCATTTTTAATGGGTAAATCAACCATTAATGACCATTTTCAATAGCTTTGTGTATGTTTACCAGAGGTTTATATGGGATAATATGCGAGAATCTGCGATAACATAGGATAATCTTGGATCATCATAGATAATCTGGGATGGTGATGAAGCAATTTTCATTGGTGATTTCCCCTTTAAAAAATCACGCAGTGAATTGGTCAGTCGCTTCACAGCTACCATGGGGATGGTTTCACCCACAGTCACGGGTCTGGCAACCATAACAACTGAAACAGATATGCTGTCCATTCGCGGCTTAGTTGTCCATACCTATGTTAGTGTACAGTTATCCATAGTGTCATAGGTTTTGCATACCTATGTAAAAATTAAAAAAAAAAAACGCAAAACGCTGACCTTTCATAATTTACACACCTGAAATACTGGCCGAACTATTCTGATTCGGGACGTCATCAACAAAATGCAGGAAAAATTGCTGGATTCGCAAGTTCAACGGTGCTAGGACGATGCGGTTCGTGAGAAAAGGTTTTATTGCCGGAACCACATGTATATCGTTGACTTTCTTGTTTGGAGTCTGGTAGACATTTCTAGTTCATCTGACGATCATGGTTAATATATGGTTAATAATGGTTCATAATGGTTCATAATGGTTAATATATGGTTATGATATGGTTATTGTATGACAATGATCAACCATACCCACCCAATTGGACCGTTTGGGGTTCCAAACACAACCCGACTGGCTCCAAAACCACACGGTCGATCAAACTTGCCGTGGGGGAATCGGTCATCTGGTTGGTGGTTTCAACCTAACCTACCCCTCTGAATAAGGTTAATGGTTAATAATGGTTAATATATGGTTAATAATGGTTAATAATGGTTAATATATGGTTAATAATGGTTATTGATGGAGTGAACGTCAGTTGGGATGATGACATTCCCATATATGATGAGAAAAATCCTCCATTCATGTTCCAAACCACCAACCAGTATATCATGTTTAATCATTTTGGCACAAAAACTTACCGCAAATTTTCGAGTCGTTGAACCATTCCACTCAGGATTCCCACACCACCCCTTTTACGCCTCTAGGCACCTAGTTGTTGACTTCCGGTGCCGCTGTTCCGTCGCCCGGAACGACCTGGTAAAATCATGGAGCCCTCATCGGCAAGCCCAAACAACCACCACCACTACCACCACTACCACCACTACCACCACAACAACAACATGGCCGTATGTACATACTTATATATGTATATACATGTATATATATATACTATATATATACTTATATACATATATACATATGTATGTGTATATATATATATATACATGTTGAACTGTCTTGGTTCCATCCAGAAATCATCCCAGGCTCCATGCACAGACCAGAAATTTTCCCTGGGCCATGCTTCCCAACATGTACTTGGAGTATTAGTAGTAATATTAGTATTGGTATTAGTAATAGTACTGGTACTAGTATTGGTGTAAGTATTGGTATTTGTATAAGTATTGGTATTGGTATTAGCAATGGTATTAGCATTAGCATTGGTAAAAGTATTGGTTTGGGCATGAGTAATAATATTACTAGCAATATCACTGATGATCTTAATGTTAATATTACTATTTGTATCATAATAATTCCCACTGTGTGATTGCATCCCCTACATCCACTATGGTTTATGGGGGGGTTTAATACTAGGAGAAAGAGGTCAGTCAATTCATTAGATTAATCTATGAATCTTAGGTAGTCCAAATTTATCAACCTTTAGAAACTACTACGAGAAACATCATGAGAGGAGAGGAGTTGCTAAATCTATAAAAACTGGATTTATTGGTGATAGTGATAGTCAAATGAAAATATTGGTAGTGAATTATCCTCATGGTTATCCTAATGAGTTGGTAGTTAGTTAATTATAATCATACATACACATACATCCCAAATGATAGACATTAGATACTTAGATGGTGCATTGTCCTACTACATGATTAATGGTGATGGACTAATGGTATGTCAGTATATCCATATTCGACCTAACTACTGGTAAACCCATCAAAAAACCATCGCCAAAATCACCATAAATAGATTCTATAAGCTATCCCAAATGGAGGTTCATGCATTATTGGGTTTCTCACATTAGATTAATTGTCAAGTGGTATTACTACTAATACATATTAAGTAGTATTACTACTAATACACATTACTACTATTATCAACCATATGTTAACCCTATCATGAATAATAGGTTAATATGTGCGCTAATATTACACAGAGGCCCCGAGGTTTGCCCAAGCCCAGAATAGCGTAAATTACAAGGAAATTTTGATCACACTATACATATCATATAAATTCTCCCACCCCCGTTAAACTTCTACATTCATTGAAGATTCTTCAATAAGGGTGTAATTCCCCCACCCCCGTTAAACTCTTACATTCATTGAAGATCTTCAAGAAGGGTTTGATTCTCCCACCCCCGTTAAACTTCTAAATTCATTGAAGATTCTTCAATGAGGGTTCAATTCTCCCACCCCCGTTAAGCACTTACATTTATTGAAGATCTTCAATAAGGGTTAAATTCCCGACCCCCGTTAAATTTCTACATTCATTGAAGATCTTCAAGAAGGGTTTAATTCTCCCACCCCCGTTAAACTCTTCCATTCATTGAAGATCTTAAATAAAGGTTTAATTCTCCCACCCCCGTTAAACTTCTACATTCACTGAAGATTCTTCAATGAGGGTTTCTTTCTCCCACCCCCGTTAAACTCTTTCATTCATTGAAGATCTTTAATAACGGTGAAATACATTGTTTATGCGGAGCATATTGGTCGTCATCATCATCATCATCACCATCATCATGCCCGGACACTCATTGCGAGTCCGGGCAAACCTCAGGGTCTTGCCGTAATATTACTACTATTAAGTAGTTCCCAGTCATGGGTGGTTTATGGCATTGTCTTTCCCCCATTAGTCAAGTTTGGAGGGTTGAACATCACTTCACTCAGATATTGATATATGGTTAGCCTATCATATGGTGAATGATGATGCATCTTAATCATCTGGGTAAATTATCATATTTCACTAACCTGAATAGTTCGGCCATTTGGGGATGATTTCCCGCAATCTAACCATGGTTCCAGGGTTCGGGAGAACAGTGAGGTCGTTATAATTTACCCAGATACATTGTCAATCTATAGTTATCCTCGGGTTATTTAACATCGCCATGGAAAATCCATTATAAATGGAGGTTTCTAGCTGGGAAAAAATTCTATAAATGGTCGTTATCATCTAACCTTTCATGAAAATCGCTTCTCCCCTCCGTTTTCCAAAAAAAAAGTTCCACCAGCCTCGTACCGATCCAGCCGTGGACACGGTGGGAGACATCGCGAAGCTATTCCCACCTGGCAGCAGCCCGTTAACCGCGAAAAATGGAGGATTTCAGCAGAGAAAATGATGATTTCGGTGAGAATCTCTCATTTCTAGGATATTACAAGGATATAACCATCAGCACTCGGCACTTAACTATGAAAAAATATGCGGGATTTGAGCAGACAAAATGGTGATTTCAGAGAAAATCATGGGGAATCTGGAATGGATAATGGGATATAGCCTTCACGAAAAAAGGGACTTGACATAGACTTAAGTATCAAACATAGTGCCCTAGTTCGTTAGGTGTATTTCATGAATATGAAAGATAGTTGGCTGGTTGGTGGATTGAACCCTCTGAAAAATATGAAAGTCAGCTGGGATTATTATTCCCAATCTATCGAAGAATAAGAAATGTTCCAAACCACCAACCAGTTGGGTTTATGGTAGATCTGTCGAAGTAGTTAATGGAGGTTCTAAAGCAACAAACATCAAGGGGCAGCACCACATCCTGCATACTTCATGAGATCCTGCATCCTATGGCTGGTTTGACTTGGGAAATCTCTTATTTGGTTATGGGTCATGGCTGGTACCCACAAGATACCCATTTGTCATAGCTGGTGAATGGATGGTTTAGTCAGTTTAGCCCCCCTGGTCATATGGTAACTTTATTGACCCATCCCCTTAACTCATCCCATGTTCATCACACGGCGACCTCTTCCACTCTTTGGCGACATCGAGCCTGAAATCTTGGCTTTGTAGACCAGCTTGCTCGCTGGGAAGATAATCTTCCAGTTAAATGCAGGCGTCTGTGTGTATATAATTGTACATATATATATATAGAGAGAGAGAGAGAGAGAGAGACAGACAGACAGACAGACAGACATGGATGGATGGATGGATCGATAGATAGATAGATAGGATAAGATATGATAAGAGAAGATAGGATAAGATCAGATAGGATAAGATAAGATAAGATAGGATAGGTAGGATAGATAGGATAAGTAGGATAGATAGGATAAGAGAAGATAGGATAAGATCAGATAGGATAAGATAAGATAAGATAGGATAGGTAGGATAGATAGGATAGGTAGGATAGATAGGATAGAGAGGATAGAGAAGCCGCTATGCTCAATGAAACAATCAGGCGGCGTGATGCGACATCAGACTAAGGCATAGTCCGGGCCTTTTCATGGCAACTCGCAGTGCTCACTGGTCGGGACACACATGGCCAATCTTCCGAAATGGAGCGCTGTATCTTACAATGCTTTGTCACTGCATCAAACACGAAGATTGCGACACATTTTATCAGACTTACGATGGAACAGTTTTGTATGCATCCAAGGCAGTGAAAGACGCACGCACGAACCTGTCATACAATATGATGTTGGAGAGTTCCACGTTTTGGAGTGGGGGTATGGCCCTGCAGCTGGCAAGGCATCTGGAGTGGTCATCGCATTTAGGAGGAAACTTTTCTCGTTCAAACATTTGGTACGAGTATATTCGCCTCCATCCGAACTGCTGGGTAGAGTGGGGCAATTAGGCTTAAACGAGGTGATGCTGATTTCTTGGTTATCAATGCCTATATCCCAGTCAATCCCCACAAGGCCCAGGAGAAGCAATACTGCAATAAAGTCTGGGCGTGGATCTATCATGTGCTGTCGCAAGCCCCTAGTAGATGTGTACCCATACTGTGCATGGATGCCAATGGAAGAGTTGGAAATGGACTCCTTTCTCCTTGTTTCGGGGCTGAGCAGCCCCGGAGAACTATAATGGCGGCAAGCTTCGTGAACTTTTGGACGAGCATCACATGGCAGCAATTAACACGTTTTTCCCAGCAGGTGATACATATATTATGGGCAGTTTGGGAACAATAGCAGAATTGATTATGTTTGCCTTCCGCAAACAATGTTGGCCAGGGTTGAAAGTTGCAAAGTTCTTTTTTCTGCAGGCAAGAGATTGCAACCGATTCCCGCCGCTGGAAAAAGGGACCACATGCCCTTACAATGTGTTTTTAGGCACAAGTTGGCATTTGAATCGGCTCAACCCACGTTCATGTGGGACCGACATGCACTGGCACAAGGTGTGTTACATGGACACCGTCATGATCAGTTGCTTCAAGCCTGTGAAGGCCGACTGGCGGAGTTTGACCTGCACGCCCACTGTCATTCCACGCCAGACACTCTATGGCACATCATCAACACAGCGGTGATTGATGCCGCGCAGGTCTGCTACACACAACAGAAGAAGCATACGTCCGATCCCATTGACACACAGGAAGCGCATGCTGCAATGGTCGACATGCGCTCTCATCTGGTCAGTTTGCACAAACCTGTACGTTTGTCCCATGCAGGCCACAGTGGTTTTTCCTTGGATTTTTTGTCCGCCTTGCTACAACAGTGGAAAGGCTTGGTGGCGTACTGGAAAGCCAGACGGCAGCTGGACCAACTTGCAAAACGAGACGGACAAACCAGACTTGCAAAACAACTGGGAGTTTTCAATGGCGCTTGGCAGCGCCGACAATTCGCTGAAATGTGGAAAGTTGCTCGCAGACTCTCTGGCAAGAACCCTGGGCCAAAACAGCGTGTTTACAGCAAACCGATCACTGAACGACCCTGCATTGACGAGGGGCAGCTCACTTGGCACGTCCTGGCAAAGACGGTGGCTGGAACGCTGAACGGGTCTTTGAGCTCCCAAATTGTCAACAGGATGCAATTTTTGAAGACCGGCAAATTTTTCATTTGGCACAATCAGACCTCCATGGCATTGCTAAGCTCCACAAGGCCACCCCGCCATGGGCTGCCCCAGCTGAAGTCTGGAGGCAATTGTTTTTTCCGCAGTATCATCAGAGTCAGTTGCGACGTGAACGTGGCGTGCCTTTTCTACCCGCGCTACGTTATTCGAAGCTTGGATGCAACGACTTGCTTTATCAATTCGTAGGTGGCAGCGGACTCCAAACCAATGGCAGCACAGTATGTCTTTTCAATTGGACAAACAGAACAACAAACCCGGTTGTCAGGGCATTCGTTTGGTCAGCTGTTTGGACCCTTGCGGCGCTGCCTACTACAAGCACTTATGGAGACGGTGCCGTCCTTGCAGCCACAGACCCTATGCTGCCGGATATTGCAGGCAAAAGTCTCGCCTGGAACCGATATGCCAACAAAATGTCGTATCACACCGGCTGCGAAGCCGGAAAATTTCACACGCATGCTCTTTTTTGATGTTCAAAATGCTTTCCGCGTTGGATTCTGTCGCTAGGCTTGAAGATAGGCAACTGTGGGAGCAGCGGTACCGGGAAGCTCTGGTTCGTGTCAGCGATGGGCGTGCAGAAGCTGACTTTCGCCCTCGTTCTGGCACCATGCAAGGCGATGGGCCATCAGCAGAACTTTTTTTGGAACCCTACCACCCGCAGCTGGACAAGTGGGCGCAGGCAACAGCAATTAATGATCCCAGGATTTTTTTGGTGGCCAAGTGCGTTTTTCTTTGTGGTGAGGCTGAGCAGGACCTTTCTCTGTCTTCTTTTGCTGATGATGTTGGCAGAATCAGCTTGGGAACAACGCCTGAAGACTTGCGCCTTTCGCTTGAAGCTGCCAATGCTGGTTTGGATCGACATTTGTGGGACATTGGTTTGGTTCAGAATGTGGACAAGCAGGAACATGTTCTTTTCTTTGGTGGAAAGAACAGTGCTGGATGCCTCAGGTCTGTGTACAGTGCTTCTCTTCTGCCAGGCAGAACTGTGCCTTCTGCTCGGTATCTCGGAGCTCAAGTACAGTATTCGGGCAAAATTCACACAGAAATTGACAAACGACTGCAAATTGCAAAACGTAATTGGGCAAAAATGGGTCCTTTCTTGTTTCGTTCCTTCTCCTCCAAACGTGGCAAGATTTTGGTGTATGTTGCTCTTGTGCATTCTGCTCTTGTGTCTGGACTCGAATTTCAGGTTTTGGATGCAGGTAAATACCAACAACTCAGCAGTTTAGTGCTCAAACATGGTCGCAAACTCATGCAAGGGAAAGCCTGTTCCAAGCAGGTCATGCCAGATGCCACGATCAAGTACATTTCTTGCACGTCCAAAGCCGTTTGGCGCTGGTTGGGCTTGTGCCCTGTGGATCTCGAGCTGCAGATTAGGCGGCTTGTTTGGTATCAGCAGCTGGCCAAAGACGTTCAGAAGCATATTTGCGTTCTCATGGCAATTTTTGGCAGGCTCGGGTGTGAAACTTGCGACACAGCTGACGCAGCCGGGAGGATTTTGCAGACTGCCAACCCCTGGGCTAAGCAGTTCTTGGCTAATATTCAATGTCTTCAAAAGATCGATGCGGGTCAAGCATTGCTTGATCTTTTGGGTGATCGCGTGCTTCTGGTTTTCACTGACTTTCTGCCTGAATTTCTTGCAATTGATATGTCCGAGTTGCGGCGAACATTTGACCCCATCTGCATTCCACCACCGGGATGGGTCGAGCCAGAAAGCCCAATTGCTGCTGTGGAATCGACAAGCTTTTTCGACATTGCAGGCTTTGGAAGCACACAAAAGTTCCGCCAAAGGTGGCTCACATGACGACATTTCCCAGCTTGGTTGGCTACCACTAATGCTTGCCCTTTTTGTAAGAATGTGTCTTCCTCCAAGATGTCGGCCCGTAACCATATCCGACGCTCGCTCCAGACGGGAGGGTGCGGCGGTTCTGGCAGCCATGTTATTCCCAGGTTGAAACTCCAGTTGACATACGTTGCAAGGTTTGCCAAGAGTTTTTCGATGACTTGCATTTGTTGTTGGACCATGTGGCCGGTCATGTCGAGTTTCCCCGGCCCGAAGCAGAAAACAGGCAAGAATAGCATCGTGTGCCCTTTTCTCAGCCCAATGGCTTTGACCCCATGGGCGCGCACTGGTGCTGCTGATGGCAAGTCTGCGAAGCGGCAAGCTGCTGGCAGCGAAAAGTTTCTCATGAAGGGCATCCAGGTCCTCACCAAGCTCGCACTCAAGAATGCCATGGATGTCAGAGAACTTCAGGCTGCCAGCTTGATGACTGTGCAGCTTCCCAAGGACAATCCAATGATCCAAGTAATGCTGACGGCCACTCGTGCATTCAACGATGAACAAGAGAAGGCCAAATCGTCCAACACTTCGCCGCCTGAAGGTCAGCCACACTGGCCTTACTGGAAGAATTGAACAAGAATGCCAGTGAGCAGGACAAGGAAATTCTCCAGCAGCATGTGCTCCAAAGCTGTGGGAACCCTTCTCTGGTTGCATGCTGTGTGCATGTTTGTCGAGTGAAGAAATGCTTTGACCAGTCCAAGATGAAGATTTGCATTGCTGCCAGTGAGTCGGTCAAGCCTGTCTTGCAAGTTTTTGAGAGTCACGATAGTCACGTCCGAAACCAGGGCGGTAAGACGCTTCATGGACAGGCGCCAAAGGGTGGTCTGGAACGTGATGCGCAAACATTTCTAGATCAACTGCCCGACATGTTGAAGTGATTTAATTTTGATTCTTGGTCCCGACGCTTGAGCGACCAGCTCGATCCCGTTCACTCATTAGGGCATGAGCTATTTTGTTTGTGAGTGGGGGTTGGTTGTGCTGCTGTCGGGCCCGTGCCCTTTTTGCATTGCTGAGGGAGAGCAGTGAGCACTCTTCAGGATATGTCTTGAACAGGTTGGGTCACAATGATGTGGCCTTGACTCAGCGAGCATGGACTCATGCGACAGCTGCGAAGTGAAGTGAAAGAGAGGATAGAGAGGATAGAGAGGATAGATAGGATAGATAGGATAGATAGGATAGATGGGATAGATAGGATAGATAGGATAGATGGGACAGATAGGATAGATGGGATAGATGGGATAGAACGGATAGAACGGATAGATAGGATGGGATAGGATAGAAGAGATTTAGATTAGATTAGATTAGATTGGATTGGATTAGATTAGATTAGATTAGATTGGATTGGATTAGATTAGATTAGATTAGATAGAGAGAAAGAGAGAGAGAGAGAGAAGGAGAGATAGATATAGATACAGGTCTGTCTATTTATGATGATAAAACTACATACTTGCACATGTGCATAATATCATGTATATTTATATCGTCCATCTATATATATATATACCATCTGGTTATTTAACAGTTCGCCATGGAAAATCACCATGTTTAATAGGTAAACCATCTATTTCTATGGGCCATCTATACCATGGCTATGTTAAATAACCAGAGGTTATATATAATTTCAAATACATATATCATATATATATATATAATATCGTAGTACATATTGATATATATATATATATTTATTTATTTATTTATTTGACGATATGGTTATAAGATGAACATTGCTATCTATATATATATACACACTTGCCATGTTCAGAGGTCATTTCAAAGGGTCCCACCTTTGCACAACAAGTTTCTGCGGCCTTTTTTTGGGGGGGACCCATCTGGCAGTATCATAATTCCCCACCCTGAGATCAGGCCATTTTCTAATGTTTCCTCAAAAAAACACATCATCTAATCTATGGTGACATCTTTCGCGGGTCATCATTCAGCCCATGAAGAATCCGAATAAGCCCGGAAGGCAGAAGCAATGATAGAGGGGACATCTCTGACCCAATGTTTTTCGATTGTTTTACGTATCACATCTAGAAAGCCTAGATACTGCTTCAGAAAGCCTTTCTTCCCACCAGCCTTCCATTTTAGGCCATTGGAAATAAGGATCTATATATATATACATATACATATATACAGATTACAGGTACCTAACATCTGTAAAGCCCAAGTGTCAATATGTTCCTTGGATACCGAAAAAATCGGCCGGTTCTTCCAGCTATGCCGAAGAACATGTCACGAAATACATATAGCGAAAGTCAACCCGAATTCACGAACAAAACACAGCTGTTCACATCAACCGAAAACAAATGGCAGTGTGTCAAAACCTTGTACCCCTGGTGAACATCAAAATAGCTGGTAAATGGATGTTCATCCCACTAAAAATGGTATGTATAGGTATTGATCCATACCCATCTGTTTTCCCCAATTTCCTCAACCGTTCGCCCAGGGTGTCGGTGTCGCCTGTGCTGCTGTTCCGGCGCAAGTCGGAGCCGAAGGAAGTGCGCGAGCCTCGAGCGATGGTGGCGTGCCGTTGTGCCATTCTGGGTCAGACAAAGTTTCTGGGGAGTGGTGAAAAAACATCGAAAAATCTGAGGATAAAAGAAGATCCATGTGTTTTTTGCCCGGTTTTGCATGTGTTTGGCCGAAGAGCTAGCGGCCAGAAGGCCGATGACATCCCGATGGTGGCTTGAACTTTGTCTATCCTCCAATCGATCTTCCATGGCTATGGGAGTTGATCAGAGGCTGACCGGGTTAAAAGGTGACCAATCATAGATGGCGGTTATTCGCCATCGATTCTTAGTGATTGGTGGATAATAAGCCATCAATACACCCTTGAAAGGGGCTGGGTTAAAAAACCTTTTGGAAGGGATGAGTCCCCATGATCAACATATAGGATTGGCAAATAGATTCAAAAACATAGAATGATCATTTGTTACCAGGGTTGATCATGCATGCTTCTCTGAAAATAGGACGAAAATATACGAAAGGTCGGTTGATCATCATTTTTCCCACAAAAAAAAATGCCTTGTTGGAGTGATATTCCATTTTCAGACACACCTATATCCCTCATCCATCACACAAATCACTACTATTCATGCTTCAATCCCTATGTTTAGTTAAATCATGTGAAAAATCCTTAGTTTGCATAGTTTAATCATGTGAAAAATCCTCATTTTTCATGCGTCCCTATGTCTGATGGTTACCCTCTGGCGAACATGCAAAAAACTATGGAAAATCACCATGTTGAAAAAGGGAAAATCCACTATAAAAAAAGGCCATTTTCAATAGCTCTGTGACAAATTACCAGAGGGTATACCATCATATATCCTGATAAATCCCATTAAATCCCATTAAAATCCCATTAAAATCCCATTAAAATCTCATTAAAGCACCAGAGGGTAAATGGCCCACTTCGTTGCGGCCCTTGCTCCGAAGCCTCGGCCCTGGCTCCGAACCCCGGCGCCTCGGCGGCTCCGATTCTTGGGCGACGACTCCGGCGACAGCGACGCCATGCGCACCTTGCGGTTCTCGTAGCCTGGCGAAACGGACGGTGGACCGTGGACCTTGGTGCTTCATCCCACGGCTCGTAAGTGGGTTAGTTCACCCCAATTATAAGGGTTATAACCCCAATATACCCCAATTAGAAGTGGATTAACCCTACAGAAATCCCATTTATAACTTTATAGCTGGGGTTAGATCCCACTTACGATTCCTGGGATGAGCCACCTAAGTGGGAAACTGCGGAATTTACAACAAAACACGGTGATGTCAGCGTGAAAGATGGGAATTGAACCACGAAGAATCCTGAATTCATCATGAAAATGGGCAGTCTATCGAACATGGGTAAGTTTAAGCATCAAGAATAAATTGGGATTTAACCATGAAAAATGACCGTCATCAAAGATTTTTTGATCATTGTGGCATCAAACCTGGGGATTTAACCCCCAACAAATGGTTGTTTGCACCATTAATTTGAGAATAGAAGGGGGATATCATGATGCACCATCCATCACCATCCCTGACTGTCACTGCGTCACTATGGGTCAAAGATATGGGATACCTGAACAGACCCACCAACGATTTTGATTAAAAAACCATTCGAACCCATCCAGATACGGAGTAGCTTTATCCATCTTTATCCACCCTAAATGGAGATGCCCAGAAAGTGAAGAAACCCCAGTTGGAATAGGACTAGGATGCTCCGCATCAGATGGGTCAAAACCCAGCAACGAAAATGGATCCGTCAAAAGAGAAACTTCATATCAATACTCAAACATGTTTAAAAATAATACCATATCAATGGGATACTGTGGATGGTTGCGAAATCCTGCACCAGCTGGTAGATGATCTATCCTGTTATCCCATGATTTGCAGTGTTTCATAGTCACCAGTAGTTACCAACCGGTGCAGGATTTCGCAACCATCCACAGCATCATCTTGGGAAACTCGAGTTTTTTTGTAGATCTCCGGCTCGGATACAGCCGAGTTCAGCCACTGGGGAGCCCCTACTGGCTTCTTGCTGCAGCTGGACCCTGGACGGATCGCGATAAAAGTTGCGATCGCTCAGTTCGATCTTCTTCCTGCGAACAAAGGGGGGGAACAAAGGGAAGATACCCGGGGGGAGCGGGTTTGTTTCGCCAAGCTATGGCTTCCGCAGAAAACAAGAAATCTGGGACACCAGCCTAATCTAAGGCTGTGTAAACAGGTGCCGTCAAATATAGTCAACCCAGCAGCGATTTCAAATTCTTGTGGTTATACATCTAGTGTTTTATAGTAAGATCCTGAATTTGCTTCGTCCAACAGCCCTAACAGCCCTTCACCAAAAGTTGTTAACTTAACCTACAACAATTGGGGACATTATATAAGTCATCTGTTATTTTTCCCCATTGTTTGGACCCCCAAAAGCAAGGTTTCTGGCAAGGCTACGGCTCGAGTCTCGTCGATGTCTTTGAAAGGATGAACCCTTAGAGAGCATCCAAAAAGTACCCTCTGGTAGCCATGGCCCAAAGGAATAGATGGTTTACCGAACTTAAAAATGGTGATTTTCCTGTTAGTCATAACCAGATGGTATAGGCTCCACCGATAAAGATTCACCAATCAGAAAGTTCAGTTCGTCTGGGTACCTGGGTTTTTCATCCCAAGAAATGTCGTGTTTGGTTTTGACCCAACCAAATCGCCAGAAGAAGACCCCTCCTGCGTTTGTTCGTTTACCTTACACCATCCAACTATACAAAAGGAGAGAGGGAGCAGGAGGAGAGGAGCAATAGGGGCAGCACTGATACAAGTGATTGCCCAGCAGAGATAAGAGATGCCGCAGCTGCAGCAGAAACGGAAGTGGCAATTGGTTTGGCACATTTGTTATTGCTGGTTGCTGTAAATATAGGTATCGAAAGCGGGGTATGTGTCAAAAAGAGACAATTTAATGGGGTACGAATGATTCGGGGGTATGGTTCGGGGGTATGATTCGAGATGCCTCTACTTCTGTTTCCTTTAAAAGTTTGAACCCACAAAAAAAAATACATACCTATAGATATAGTTATATATATATGTATGATACATACGCCATAAATACATCCATCATAAATCCGCGTTAGCCTACAGCAGCTATAAATCAACTTACCTAGTATAAATCACATAGTATAAATCACATACCCTCTGGTAATTTCACAAACTATGGAAAATTGTCAATCCATAGATGATTTACCTCTTTAAAATGCCCATGGTTCCATAGGTATGTAAAACTGCCAGAGGGTAAATTCTTGACTCTATCAAATATTGCTGCTTACAGTTACAGTTATATAGTTCCAAGGCTTTATATCCCAGCTTGTGGTTTTTCTTTTACCCTCTGGTATTTTGTTCCATAGCTATTTTTTCAATGGCACATAGAAATAGTTGATTTACCTTTTGACAAATGGTGATTTGCCAGTTAGCAAACTGTTAGTTTACCAGAGGCTACCACCAGTTTTGAGGCTACCACCAGTTTTCCATACAGTAGCTATGTGGGTTTACCAGAGGCTAAATTCCCATGGTTCTAGGTATATCAACATCAATCATTATGAATCACCACTATTAAGCATTGTTAACCATCATTCACCATATCTTTTCCCAAAGTAATAGTTGATTTACCCAGCTATAAAATGGTGGATCTTTCCATAGGTTCAATCGATTTTTTCCATCGGAAAACGCACCATAACCATAGTGATGAATACTGGTTATGATGATCATAGTAGAACGTTATTATGATCGTAACCAGAGGGTATAATCATAACCATTATTTCACCATGTTTGTTTCACCATTCTTGTTTAATCATCATTACCCATTGTTAACCATTGTCAATCATCATTATTAACCATTATCAACCATTATCAACCATTGTTAACCATTGTTAACCATCATTACTAACCATTATTAACCATTAATTACTATTTTGTTTCACCATCATCAACCATCATTCAACATTAATCATCATTAATCACCGTTTTGTTTCACCATTGTCAACCATCATTAACCATATCATTGTATCATTATTTTGGGTAAATTATAGTATTTCACTAACCTGAATTAAGGCCATTTGGGGATGATTCCCCTCATTAACCATGATTCCCAGTGAGGTCGCAGTGAGGTCGTTATAATTTACCCAGATCTTTATCCTACCACCCTAAATGGAGATTCCCAGAAAGTGAAGAAACCCCAGTTGGAATAGGACTAGGATCTTATCATCGTGGCATCAGATGGGTCAAAACCCAGATTATTATCCATTCTAAACCATACCCTCTGGTAAACTAACATAGCTAATGAAAATGAACATAGAAATAGTGGATTTAACCATTAAAAATGGTGATTTTCCATAGCTATGTTAGTCATAACCAGAGGGTAACCATTTTGTTTCACCATAGTTCTACTCCCTTTTTTTTTCACCTCCAGCCCGAACGATCCACGGGTACCTCAGCTGGTGATCCACTTGCACATCTGCCAGCTGTGAACAGTCGGGTGCATAGCCTCCAAAAAAAAAGGCGCCAGAAAAGATAGGATAAAAATATAGGAAAAGGTTCATATATCAACGCTTGATATATGTGATATTTGATTAAGTGGTTGATGTGTGTGATATGGACCTGGTTAAAATATCAATGGTTAATATATGTGATATGATATTGATATATGATTTGATATTTGATATCTGATTAAGTAGTTGACCAGTGGTTGATGGTTCATGTATCAATGGTTAATATATGTGATATTTATGATTACATTTGATATGTATATATATATATACCATCTGGTTATTTAACATAGCCATGGAACATGGCCCATTTAGAGATGATTTTCCCATTAAAACCTCCATTGATAAGGGATTTTCCATGGCTATGTTAAATAACCAGAGGGTAATAAGAATAAACTTGAATATGCTTCATATATCAAATTTGTGGATAATTTACCTATATTTACCTATCGAAAATGATGATAAGAATGATTCGCAAAATTGTGAACTCGTGGCAATTCTTCAACATTCATCTGCATTCGATGATTCCACAATAATAATAGGCTTGAAACTGAGAGAATTGGGGTATTTCATCACCCACAAAATGCAAGACTTCTCGCAGTTACGAAGTTACTAACTGCTTTTAACATCTGTGTTCCGGGAGCTACCCCGGAAAAATCATTTACCCTCTGGTAAACTAACATAAGTATGGAAAATCACCATTTTTAATGGGAAAATCCACTATAAATCACCATTTTCAATAGCTATGTTAAATTACCAGAGGGTATCATGTTCATATACCAAGGTGGCATTCTGACATCTTGGGGTGCCCACAACTATCATGAAGCCCAGCTATCGGACTGCCGGATCCACCCCATGCTCTGAATTTCGTGAGGATACGTTGATGGGTAGGGATGAAGATCACTTACTATCTGGTTATTTAACATAGCCATGGAAGCCATGGCCCATTTATGGATGGTTTACCGAACTTAAAAATGGTGATGTTCCATGGCTATGTTAAATAACCAGAGGGTACTAGCTATTTTGAAGTGGAAGACCCTTGGACCCAGGCTACCAGAGTTTCATGACACAAATAATAATGATAATATCTTCATATCCCCCTACTGTATATTCCTAGTCGGCATCCGAGAGGGACGTTTCAACTCTCTCGTTTCATGCCAAGCTCCCAACGGGGAAACTCTCAGGTAATCTAACTTGGCAAGCGAAAATCACCACTTTGACCTACAAGAATATAGGAAAGTACCATCTGGTTATTTAACATAGCCATGGAAAATCACCATTTTTAATAGGTAAACCATCTATAAATGGGCCATTTTCCATGGCTATGTTAAATAACCAGATGGTAAATGAACATCATCTATATGGGCTTCAATGTTCTATTGCCGGCTTGTACTACCACAGGGTTTTCTCCATCCCTGGCTCCTCGTTGCCAAAAACTCGCGCCTGGATGGCGATTGTTCATGTCGTTCTTGCTGAAGATGCGCATGGTTTGTTCCTTTCTGCGGGTATCAAGTCATTCAGTCAATGACGTCAGACCCAAAACTGACCACAGTCGGTGGTTCCCTTAGTCTTACCATCTGGTTATGACTAACATAGCCATGGAAGCCATGGCTCATTTATAGATGGTTTACCTATTAAAAATGGTGGATCTTTCCATGGCAAACTGTGAACGTCATAACCAGATGGTTTCCATCATCTATTGGCATCACTGCGGTGAAGAAATCAATATGTCACTGTCGATGCTTACCCAAGTCCAACTTAACAAGGGACCTTGATTGATCCCGTTTCTGACGCAAATCCGAGAAATATTCTGGGTCGAGTATGATAGTTCACAGACCTGAAATAAGGTGATTCGGGATAGTTGACCCTACAATTCCAAAAATATTCCAGTAAAAAAAAAATGAGGTCGTTGCAAATTAACCCAGAAATATCAAGATTATCAACAGTAACTACATCTGGGTAAGTTGATCATTACTGGGTAATACTGCAACAACTGGCAGAAATTGTCCCAATATGCTGGAACAGACTCTGCCACAACTGTACCAACTGTTGATGTTTTGTCCGTGCTCCAGGATGGCTACCCTTGCTGGGTTTCCAGGGGTTCTCCAAAAAAAATTGGCCCAAAACAACAGCACTTGAATGGAAAAGTCAGCTGTTCATCCAATGAATGTGGAGCTACCCAGGTACCCCAGGTTCAGAAATCCCAGGTTGCCCTAGTATGAAAAATTCCTTCAAATGGGTCACCATTGTTTGCATTCATCCAATACTAAACCATAGTTCCTACATGACCCCCACGAATTGGTTTTTAAACCCATCCAACTCTTTTTTCATAGATGAATCTCCACCTTTTCAATCCAACAATTCACCTGGTCATAAACCAATTTGCCTCTCATCTCATCTCATCTTCGAAAAAAAAAAATCTATGAACATCTGATATCTGCTGGTTAAATCATGTGAAATCCCATGGGTTTTGGTGTTTTTTTCACCCCTCCCGTTTTGGACTTTGCCCAGGCAGCCCAGGCACGTAGAACTCTTGCTTCGCCTCAATGGCATTGTCGTCGACATAGAAATGGCTTCGCTTAAAATACCGCTGGCATTGTTAACAGCTTCTTATATTAAGAATGGTAATACCTGGTAATATCTGTGTTTAATTATGGTAAGTTGCAGATCTGCGATTTTTCCTGCATCCCAAACAAGCGAAACTGAGCATTCCCACCCATCCCCGGCTCCAAATTAAGAGGTCCCCATACGAAGATCTCAGGCTCTCAGGTCCAGATCTTTCGTGCCGATGCAGTGTCAGTTCTTAGATTTATGTCCTGCATATAGATCACATTTAGATATCACGATTTAAACATGGTTAAACCATGGTTAAACCCCTAAGTTTGATGATTCAACCTCAATTCTTCATGCTTAAATCCTTTTGGATTTTAGATGCAAAAAAATCCAACCGCTTCCTTCCTGGTGAAATCCCCAGGAATTCCATGGATCATTTGGATGCCCAAAGCTGCATTTCTCCAAGGAGCTCCTCGAAAGCGCATCGGTTTGGTCTCATCATCATCCCGCAGCGCAGGGCACGCTACAGCCACGGTCTCAGCGCAACATCGCCGGTGGTTTTTTTTTTTCTACGGCGATGGATTGGTTTCAGGGAAAATCTAAACCGGAAACCATGGTTAAAATATGTTAAAATACCATCAAATATGAAAAGTTAAGTTTCCGGGTTTTTATTGTTCCCATCATCCAAAAAGCTATGAGATTGGGATTTCATCACCAAAACATGGGGTAGGATTTTTTTGAAGCTGCGATGCTAAAGCGCCACTGATTTCGTGGGGATTCAAGCAGTTGAATGCTGACTAGGGATTCTTGGGGTCAGGCTACGTACGGTAGAGGAACTTCACCACGAATTCCACTAAAGGTTGTGGGGTTACATAAGCAAAATATATCAAAATACAAGGGATATAACATGATATAACATGATATAACAAATCAACAGTAATTAGTGATTTGACTATCAAAAATGGCGCAAAAACCCATTCACTCAGTTGGTTTACTAACCAGTAGCTTAACTGTTGGAAAAAAATGGCAAATATCTCGAACGAACTGGTTGACTAGGGATGGACCAACGTTCACGCAACTCATGGAGTTTAGATATGTTTCTGGTTTTTAACAAAAGGTATGTATATAACATCACATTGTTTGGATGTGTGTCTTTCAGTACTTGAATCTAAAGATGTGACATGCAATGGAGTGGTTTCCGGGACAGTTTTTCATCTGTCCTTTTGTCCAATTCTGGGAGTGGCAGTTTGAATGTGGTTAGCGTTTGAAGGTACTCAGATATCTAGTTTAGATGTAACTGTTGAATAGTGCAAATGGGGTTTCCATTTTTAAGATGTGAATACCATGATAGCTATGTGAGAAGGGTTTTTTCCGTAGTGTTTCCAGATATTTCAGGTGCGCAAATCAATCCTCTTGTTAAAAGGCGCTTAGATTCGGACTTCTTCCATCCTTATAAATAGATAATCACATATGTACATATGGCAGTCAAAACAGCACCGGATACCCGACAAGTCATAGCTGCGAAAGCTCGATCGCCAAACACCCCAACGAACTGGAAAATCACCAGCTTTAGCTAGATCAACATAGATCAACGAACTATTTTGGTGCCATGTTCAATAGCTAACTGGAAGAAATCCCCAGAGGCTACTCATAAAAACGCGAATTAACCCTCTGGTAATTTGACATACAGTAGCTATTGAAAATAGCCATTTATAGTTGATTTTCCCGTTAAAAATTGTGATGTTCCATAGTTATGTTAGTTCACCAGAGGGAAACCCATGCCCATATGGATGGTGTTCTCACCCCCGAAAACATCTCCCCCCAGAGATCCCATGTTCTACCGAATTATGAGATATTATTATAAGTGGCGATGTAACCATAATATAAGTGTTCTACATATTACAAGTTATATTATGAGATATGTTCCAATTATATAATAAGTCATCCAAGTCATATTGGAAAATTGTTCCATCACTTAAATCCATGAAAAACCTCTGGTCATCAAAGATGGAATACTGGAAAACCTCCAGGAAGTTCACATGGACCCTGCCGTCGGATGTGGAAGTTGAAAAAATTGTGAGTTTCCACTACAAACTTCGTTTTTTCAGGGTCAAACTCATGATTTACGGGGTAAACCCTCCATGTTTTCCTAATTTTGGCGAGTTCAACCACCATCTGGTGCCTCACCCATCGCTGGGCCAAGGTACTACGTCCTCCTTGGCGCTAGCAGCGGAGCCCATGGCTGCAGAAACAGCACCAAAGCTGCCGGACAGGAAAACCCGACGAAAGCAGTCATGAACCTTTTTTTTGATATTTTTGGGTATTACTGTTACATACTGTTACTGTCTATATATACATATTATGTATATACACATAATATGCTCATCCATTTTAGCTGTTGACCTATTTATCTGAAGATGGGACATTCAACGCATTGACTTAACATTTTGAGGCAACTGACGATTCTTCATGAGTTTTCCCGACGCTACTTGACCACATAAAACACAGGCCGAGCTCAACTCGGGTCAAGCCATAATACTGCCCGCGAGGCTTCGGCGTCCCATCCCAAAAAATAGAGGAAGTTTGATCGCCATTTCACCGAATTGGAGGTAGCAGAAGCTCTATGTACCCTCTGGTTATGACTAACATAGCCATGGAAAATGGCCCATTTATAGATGGTTTACGGTTTACCTATTAAAAATGGTGATTTTCCATGGCAAACTGTTAAATAACCAGATGGTAAGGGCTAAATTTCAAGGATACCCCTGAAATATGGCTCCCAATTCAGGAGGAGAAGCCGAAGTTTTCGTGAGTGGAAGTTTCAGTTTGAATCTCATCCCAAAGATTCATATGACTGTCGTGCACTTTGAAAATACTCTGGTAATTTCACATAGCTATGGAAGCCATGGCAATTTTGTAGATGTACAGGCTAAAAATGGGTCATTTTCCATAACCAGCTGTATCACCGCGAAATCCCCATCCAAAATCCCCCGATTTCGCCCCTTTGGAATCCATGCGCACAGCACCGCCGATTTCGGCTCCTCCAAACAGCCGGGGGGGGCAAGGTGCTAGGTGAAACCCAAGCCAAGCAGTTGGGTAGATCCGCATTTGTCAAACCTTCGTGTGAAGAACCATCAGGTGCTTGGGAATACACAATTCGTAGCTCTTTTTTTTTTGGCTCCCCCATTTGAAGTTCGGAATATGAATAGCTCCCCTTGCTCCTTAGCCGGATTGGATGAAAAAAAAGTGCATAATTTTGGTGAATCCATGGGCCAGGGCCATATTTAACTCATCTGTTCATTTTTAGGGGATAGAAAAAAGTTTGGCAAAACCCACAACAAATGGTGTATAACTACCAACAAACATGGTGAGTTTCCAATCATCGGAGATTGGTTTTCTGGGAAAACCCATGGAAAAGCCACGTGTTTCCGCCTGAGCCACGAAAAATACCCCCATCACATTCTACAGGTTGGTTCGTCAATATGTCTATTGTTAGTTATTGCGGGTTCATAATCCCCATGAAATCAGGTGTCGAATAACCCATAGTGGGAATTATTAATGGTACGTTGATAAGAATCCCCATTTTCCCATGAATGGTGTTACAACCCACAATCCCCATCAATAGCTATTCATAATCACTTGGAAGCTCATCCCAAGGATCATATGTAAAATATCAGTTATTTCAGGATAAGATTCGGCGCTTAATCCGAAAAAATTGGGCTGAAGTCACCAATGCAAGGCTGAGATTGCCATTGAAAATGGTCCTGTAGTTGGTTGATTTATAGTATACCCTCTGGTTATTTATGGGAAATGGCCCATAGAAATAGATGGAGTTTACGGTCTACCGAACTTAAAAATGGTGGATCTTTCCATGGCAAACTGTTAGTCATAACCAGAGGGTAATAGTTGATTTACCTCAGAAAAATGATGATTTTCCAGTTCGCAAAACTCACCAGATGGGTCCCAGATGGGTCACAGATGGGTCAGCCTTCGTTTACCGCACCTGTCCCAGCTGCAAGGGCAACGAGCTCGAGACGATGCATGGCAGCATGGAGCGGTCCTCGACGGGATATGCACTGATGTCAGGAACCTAAAAAAAGGAGCTACAGTACACACTTATATGACATATGTATGTGTGTGTATGTATATATATATATAGATAGATAGATAGATAGATAGATAGATAGATAGATTAGATTAGATTAGATTAGATTAGATTAGATTAGATTAGATTAGATTAGATTAGATAGATAGATAGATAGATGGATATGAAAGAAGAATGGGATAGATCATGGGTGTAATTAGAGTATAATGGGAATATCATGGGATATAACAAGTTTACTCATCGTTTACTATGATTCATAGTTTTAATGCTTGGGGACCATCACAGGCGCTTTCCTGCAAAGTTGTCCGATTTTAGGCCAAGTGAGGCACCCAATTGGCTAGCCCAAACATGGGAACCGCCAAAATGGCGGTAGATGATTTATGGTAGATATAACCAATTGGTGAATGGGGGTTATCATGGTTTATGAACCAGCCAACTTATAAACTGGGGGGCACCATCCTGTACATGATGAAGCGTGGGATTCTCAACCAACAGTGGGCATATCATGGAACCCCTGGGAGTCCTTTGTTGGCTTATCAACCAATGACGGACGAACTGGGGCAGCCCGGGTCCGGTGTGGGATCCATGTTGCGGGGATCCAAGCGTTCGTAACCTCAATGAACCAGGTATAGCCCAAAAAATGATAGAAAAGTAAATCCCCACTAAAATAATGCTAAATAACTAGTGTTATTACCATTGTTATTACTATCATTGTACTATTGTTGTCATTACTTTGTTTACTATTAGTATAGTTATTACTATTGGTTAGTGGTGGTGTTAATACGATTTACTATTGTTGCTATTGGCTTCTTACGATTTGTTCTATTTCTATTACCATTCTTGAACCAGGTAAACGATTTTTGATTGAACTATACTTACTGTCATTACTATAATCTACTATTACTACCGTAAATTATATTACCGGTATTACTATTACTATTACCATTCTTACTAGTAAATTATATTACATCAACAGTAGTACTGCGATTGACCAGCTATTCCTATTCCTACCCTTCTGTTGGGTCAACCGCTCTCCGAAAAAGCCAGCAACGCCCGCCTGGCCAGCTCCTCAGAGGTTGAATGGGGAGACCAGGGGGATATTCGTGGGGATGCCAATGGGAATCATAGCAACAACCAGTGGGAATCATAGAATCTACCCTCATGTGATCATAGTTTGAAACCAATTACCCTCTGGTAAACTTACAAAAAGCTATGGAAAATCACAATTTTTCGTGGGAAAACTCACTATAAATGAGGGTTTAATGGTACTTACCCGGCCTGGTAAACAAACAAAAAGCGAACTGGAAAATGGCCCAGTCGAAATAGTGGATTTTCCCATTAAAAATGGTGGGTCTTTCCATAGTTATGTAAACGGTTGGGCAATAGCAACAAGAATGGGGATTACTAGTTCGTTCCCGTAGTTAAGAAGATAACAAATGTTTACAGGAATTCCTAATGATAAGGGGGATAACTGGGTTATTATTACTGGCAACAACAGGAATACTAATGGGGATTACAATGGGAATATTGATAAGAAGAAGAATAGTAATGATGATACAATAATGGCAATAACAATAGTAATAACAATAATAGTACAACAATAGTTATTACCAATCTCCATGTTATTACTATTACTAACGACTATTATTAGTAATAACAGTAAAAATAATCCGTTGTAACAATAGTAATAACAGTGTTCACAAAAATAGTAATGGTATATATTATCGCTAAATTGGAAAAATGATAGAATAGCAACAATTGTACTAATGTAATACCAATCAATGTAAGTGGGGATTTACTTCTTTATCTTTTTGCGGGTTACTATCCTTGGGATAGAACCTCTGAATGGATATGGGTGGTTCCTAAAATAGGGGTATCCCTAATTCATCCATTATAATAGGATTTGCCACTATAAACCATCCATTTTGAGGATACCCTTTTTAGGGAAACCTCAATATCTGAGCTCCGAAAAAAGAGGACATAATCTATAGGCCATCATAAATCATCATAGATCTATAGAGCATCATAGCTCTATATCCATTATTCAATGGGAATTTCAGGATCCTAAAATGGAGGTACTGTACCATATAAGACCATATGAATTGTGGGGATAGTCCCTGAAATTAAGGCCTGAAAAATAGGCCTTATATATGGTAGGTACCTCCAATTTAGGTTCCTGAAATTGCCATTGCTATGTTAGTTTACCAAAGGGTAAATCCCATTATATATATATATATATCATTATATTACTAATTATATCCCAATATATTCCCATGATATTCCTCTTATATACTACATCCATTATTGACTATTTATGTGAAACTCCATTCGTTGCTCCAACTGGCTCCCCATTTGACAAGGAAAAAAAGAGGACACGGATACCTCGGAATCGCCCCCGCCGAACCATTGGATAGTCCAGGAAAAAAAGTGAAGAAATCTGGTGGGTCCATGTTTTTGGCCCATATTTCACCCAAGTTCGCACATATTTTATGAAAACGGCCATGTGGTGAATCCTTCAATACTCAAAAGCATTGTGAAAACGGAAATGATCCATATCTAGAAATACTATGAAATACTAGCCCATATTCAATCCATACCTCTATCACAGTTCTACTTGATGGTCTTAAGCCCAAGAAATTGCTCATTGGGGATGATGATATCCCAGGTAGGAAATATCTCAGGCCACCAGCAATGCTTTTATGGGGTGGTACCGTGGTACCCTTCTTCCACGGTTGACTAAGAGTTGATCTGGCCACATTTCTCAGAAGGGGCCCAGCTTGATGCCGAAAATGGATGAGTTTGGGGCTCCAAACTCCGCCGCAGAGGGTTCTAGACACCCCTATCACTAGGGTCCCATCATCTACCATTTTTTTCTAGGGATGAGATCACCCTGTTGGACAGGACTGAGATCCGGGGTCCGTCAGAAAATTGGCGAAACTCTCAGCGTGAGTTGCCCCTCTGCCAATCTGGCCATGGGACATCCACTATTTATTTACATGATTTCCCACTGGAAACCTCTATTTAGTGCTGCAATTTTTCCCAGCTTGCCATGTTACCAGAGGGGCAACTCACCAACCTGAAATGCTTTTCGGTCAGTCGGGGATGGTTTCCCTTAACAGTGATCTCGCAGTCAGGTTGTCAAAAAAATCTCCCGGATCCATATCCGATATTCTCTGAATATCCAGTATATACATGTATATAGTATTATCACAGAAAGCGAAAGATTAGAAAATGCTGAACATGTTCCACTATTTCCATGACACCGTGGTCGAGATCTATCTTTTTTAGGGGTGTTTAGCGGGATGCTATAGGGTTTGTCTAAAAATGGTCTACCCCCAATAAACATGGCCATCACTGGTCGGTGACCCGCCCCGTTGGTCCAAATATCATATCAAGTTGGCTACACATCCCATGATCTTCCCATGAGTCTGATCAATTCCCATGAAGCTGGGTTATAAATATGGTTGATATATGGTTGATATATGGTTAATCTATGGGTAATCTATGGTTAATATGGTTAATATGGTTAATCCCATGAAGGTATTAAGTCACTTCACTCCCCATGAGTGAAATCTCCACGCTTCTCCGTGCCTTCTACGAAGGTGACCTCCTTGCGAGGAATGGCCTGGTTTTTGCCAGTGCCAAGTCGGCCGTCGGTCAACAAATGGAAAAAAAATGATGAGAAACCATAAATCACAATAATGGTTGATCAATAATGTCAACCCCGGATTAATAAACCATGGTTTATTAATTAGGGGGTATTCCCCCAATAGTCATGATTTGATACTTAAATGGTACCCTCCCAATTAACCAGCCTAGGGGTTTATTAATCCAGGGTTGACATTATGGTTGATTATTGAGAAACATGATACTGGTTGATTCATAGGAGTCTCCATAATGGATTGTGATCATCCGATATTGTTTTGAGTTGGGTTATGACCCCCATTAATAATACATATATCTACCGTAAACCATAGTTATATAACCTAGATATAAACCAACTTATCCAACTATATACTGTGGTTAAAACCATGTCATAAACCAGCCATGACTGGGAATGGTAAACATAGCACCTACAAAAATGGTGATGACTGGGGGATGGTTTATTATTGTCTTACCCAGATTACCAAAACCTTGTAAAATCATGAATGTGGAAAATACTTAGCAATAATGATTGAGAAACTTTTTTTTGCGAAAATCGTGATGAAAATTGGGACATGAAATTCATCTTTTCTTTGGAATTTGATCATTCACTTACTGGTGCTTAACACAGGGAATTTTCGGGAATGATCCATTTCATCACTAGTAATGTCATCATCCCAGCAACCCCATTCCCAACCCATCCAGCAACCCTACGTAAAACCCACCAGTGAGTTTTTATGGGGATTCAACTACCCTCTGGTAAATTAACATAGCTATGGAAAATCACCATTGTCAATGAGAAAATCCACTATTAATGGCCATTTTCAATAGCTACGTTAAATTACCAGAGGGTAATTTCCCAAAGGTTTTGCATAGGGACAATGATGAGGAACCGTTAGGGACAACCAGCCCAGCCTCCCCGCGATGATCTCTTCGGTCATCTATTGACTACATCCAATTGTGGGTCGATCATGTTGAACCGCACCAAAATATCCAACAAAATTCTTGTTGAAATATCAAAAAATACCATATTCCAGAAATTCTTGGATATGTGCTATATTTTTTTGGAAATATACATATATATATACATATATATATATATAGAGCCAACCAGAAAAATCTGGTGCTTGGTAAATATGACCTTTGAGGATGCTGAAAGTTGCCCATTTCCAGTTGTTCTCCGCGATTTGAATGAGTAGTTTGGTGATGATTTTTCTAACATTGGATGATGGAGAACAACTGGAGGAAATCATAACAGTTTAGTGCAAATTTAAAATGGATGATAAAAAAAACTTGGATGATTGAAAAAAATGGAAATAAGCACATTCTCTCTTCGACTTTAGATGCTTTACCCTCTGGTAAACATACAAAAAACTATGGAAAATCACCATTTTTAATGGGAAAATCCACTATAAATGGGCCATTTTCAATAGCTTTTTGTATGTTTACCAGAGGATAGACTTTTTCTTTTATGACACCTCCGGCTCTGTGACGGCGCACCAGCAATCGTTCCAAACATGGATTCTCCCAGCTCTCCGCGTGTCGGTACCTCGCCGCCGGTGGCTCATCCCACCCCAAAAAAACCAGTGTCTTGCGATGTTCAGATCTGTTATTGAAATGTTTACATAGAAAACTGTCGCATTTTGCATATGAAACATATATATATATATGATTATATATGTATATTATAGGACCTTTACATATAGTACGTGCATAGTATAGTATTTAAACAAAAATACAAAACAAAATATGTAACTAGCGGCTCACCATTGCTACACGAAGCCGAACCCAAGTTGAACCTGCCGCGTCACTTCGTTAGGGTGAGATGTCCATGTTGCAAGGGTCAACTAATGCGGGGCTCTCAAAAACAACTGGATTGAAAAAATGAGAATGCCATGACTAGCCTCTGGTAAACATACAAAAAACTATGGAAAATCACCATTTTCAATGGTACAGTAAATCCACTATAAATGGCCATTTTCAATAGCTTTTTGTATGTTTACCAGAGGGTATTTGTTTTAGGGATAAATCATAAATCACCCGACCCCGGCCGAGGAGATCGGGGGAGCCTGCACAGAGATTGGGGTTTTTTTTTACCACCAGAGATCGATCCCAACAACAGCAGACCGGCGAGGATAGGGAAGCCTTATGGCATCGCCGGTGTTCGAACATCTACGATATTTCTTATGATTTTTCTTTTGAATAGAAAAAATATCATCCAGAAACAATCCGGAAAAAAAGGCCAGGCCTTGAGTCTTGAGCAGATAAAGATGATCGAAAAGGAATGGAAGAGGACTCAACTTGGCGATTTTTCTTCCACAGCACATTCCGAAAGCTCACCCCATGAGTCTCGGATCCGTTGTTTCGCCGCCACTGGACTCCTGACAGATGCAGAAAAGTGGGTTTCCCTGGAAATGATGGGGGGAAACATCATCGAAGTATCATCCTGTGACTGTTCTATCTTTTTTGGAGTGAGGATATAGTACTAGAGTATAGAGGTGACATCGGTGAAAAAAAATTAGGCATAACTCGAAGCTATGTCAATGCATGGCAAAGTTCATGGTGAAAATGAGGTGCTAAGCCGCTAAGCCACATTGTACACCACTTTCAGACAACTTGAGACATCGAAATGAATCAAAACCGTGGTTCAAACCCTTGTGTGCCAGGCATCGGTGCTAGTTACATGTGTTTGTTTGCCCAAATGACGGTTTTGTTGTTTCACTTCCCATCGTTGTTCAGCCAAGTCACAGTGGTTTTTGTTTAAAGCACCAATTGTTTCCCGCATCCACACCTTGATTGAGTCGGCTACACCACCATTTCATGTCAGTCGTTTTTCACCATTTCTGTTGGTGAAATCCCGAAATTCTTGGCGAATTCATCATGTCCGACGGTGACATGCTGGTCAAACCCACCAAAAAACCGCTCCTTCTGAGAAAGTTGTTGGCTTAGGTCGTCGTGGATGGAGCCGCCGACCTCAGGATCTGGAAAGTTGGTAAGTTCACCAGAAAAACCAATGGAAAAGTTGGATTTCAATTGGAAGTGGTATGGAATTGTTTGGGGCTTAGGGAAATGGTATCGAATATGGATATTTCAATTAAAAAATTATGGAAGTGTGTGGATTTCTGGAAAACGGAAGTGCGATGGAATCTTGATGAATTGTGTGGATTTGTTGGAAATCAATGGAGAGTTAAATGAACTTTATGTAATTTGACCAACAAAATGATCCAAAATGTTGGCTCCTTGGTGGTTCACAACCCATAGGGGTTTCCATAAATGGCTAATATACGCTTGATATAATGGTTAATCTATGGTTGATATATGGTTAATATATTTGGTTGGGAAGGATTATCCCCATATATTATGGAAAATAATCCAAATGTTCCAAACCACCAACCAGTCTAAAATGTTGCGATTTGACCGTCAAAGATTGAAATGATTCGTTTTGAAAGTCGCTGAAGGCAATGTTTGCAGGTCTTTGTTGTTGGAAAAAGGAAAATCAAACCCGCGAATCAGCATGGGGATATCATGGTATACCTCAGCAACTCAATATGATACTCGGATCTGGCCAAAAATTGTGGGCACACCCACAAAAACATGGCAATTTGGATGGGGAAAACATGATACACCTTCAAATGGAAAGGGGTTCCTTATGTTTAGACCCAAATTGATGGGGCTAAGCTGGTTTAGTTGACTAGCAGACCTCTTGGATTGATGGTGGATATACATGGATATACCGTATCCAGTCTGGTGGGGTCATAAAGTACATCAACAAACATAACTGAGGCAGGCCCCTCCCACATCTGAAATGATGAATGTAGGCTCTTTAGGGTTGAACTTTGGAACTTGAGCCAAAATGGAGATTCAACTGGCTGAAAAGAGGATTTGACCAGTTGAAATCAGGATGTAACCAGCAATGGGGAGCTGAAATGGTGGTAACCAGCTGAAATGATCTGACATGTCGGCTTCAGCAACAAGAACCTGGCTTTTGCTCAGCCGAAATGATGCTTTCCCCAACAGAAACCCGGGAAGTTAGCCATCTGAAATTGGGATCAGCAAACTTGAATCAGATTGAACCAGCATCAACCTTCGTAAGATCCAGTTGTTCACAAGGTAGATAAGCCAGACGATGATCAACAGGCCATCCTGCCCATTCAGCTTCTTCAGGTCCACTCGCCGCAGGAAGGGCGGAACGATCCAATCGCTAAGTTCGTTGATTTCACTGGGCGAAACCGGTGGATTTATGGTGGATATCTCTGGGGTGATTCACAAATCTGACCAAAAATTAGATACGTACTATAGAAACATCTACTGGTTGGTGGTTTCAACCAACCCCTCTGAAAAATGATGGAGTGAAAGTCACTTGGGGTTACTCCCAATTTATGGAAAATCATCCAGTCATGTTCCAAACCACCAAGCAGTATAAAAACGGACCAAAACGATGATGTGCTTCGAAAACTCCGCTCCCTGGAGACCAAGCTCCCCTGCCCGCAGGAAGGATTCGGCAAAGGCCTCCTCGATGACTCCCTTTGTCCTGGAACTACGGGGAACCATAAGCACTTGGAACTGGAACAGCAAGCCCAAGTATGGGTCAAAACCCTCAAAACCCTGTACCTCTGTAGTTCAGATAATAGCTGGTATAGCTGGCATAGCTGGTAGTTCTGGATGTTCATCTTCCTTTCAGAATTGTATTTATACATACATGTCTTGGAAAGACGTTTGTTTTGTGACTCATCGAACTCTGAACTTTGGCAAAGATCTTCCCGCATGTCCACAGTCATCTCAGCTCCGCGATTTATGGAAGAAGTCTGTAGCCCCAGCCAAAAACAACCATTGTTGTATGGTTGTGTCTAAAAATGGGGGGAAACCGGACAATTGTGGCATGTTCTGGGGAAACATGATGGTTAACCAATGATTCTGCACATGTTCAGACAAACTCTGGAGTCGACTATTGCAAAGGCTCCAGCTAAAAGTGGTCACGTTTTTTTTTAATCCACTAATAAACAATCCCACATATGTCACATACCATAAATGATGGGTATAGACCCGCCACAATCCCAGCCGCCTGATACCCCTCTGGCGCCAAACCTGCGCTGCCGGCTTCGCAATGGTTTCCTTTGGGGGGAGTAGTTCCTTCAATGGGAATTTCAGGATCCTAAAATGGAGGTACGTTAGTACCACATTTTAGGCCATATGAATTGTGGGGATATTCCCTTACATAGGCCTTATATATGGTATATAGTTACCTCCAATAAATCGGTTCCAGTTCGTCATGGCCATTCCTGAGTTCCTTGAAAAGGTGATCAGAAATCCAGATTTCATCTGACATGTTTTTGGGATTTTTTAAAGCCATGTTCAATGAGGTGTTTTCCCCACTTTTCAACGGCAAACTGCAACGATCCAGCTTCAGCGTCAGCCATCCACCAATGATGTTTTTTCTCAATTGTCATGTTAGAGATTTAAGACTAATTAGAGAGGTTCGAAAGGAAATGAAAACATCATCAAATTTACTAAAATGGTATGGAATCCAGTGTCTATTCATTTATCCATCCACATCCATATACATCCACCTATCTCTCCATCCATCCATCCATTCATCCGTCCGTCTGTCCATCCATCAATCCAAATGTACATGTACAGTGTAATATGTATATATATACATACATATATAATGATAGTGTGTATGTATGTGTATGTATATATATTATATATATATTATATAATATATATATATACATGACCATATTGATATAATCATATGAATCATATGCATGTATGTACATAGGTCACAAGAAAAATACAAAGTTTTCCGAGATGTTATAGGTCACCATTGCTTCACACGATCTCCAGGTGTCCGATGTTTCTTTTGTTATTCAGGGGGTGCTGTCAATCTGTGCATAAAATACATGTACATACATCTGTACTTTTTGAATACGCATAGTGTATTTGGATTTATTCAGTACATGTGGATAACCAAGATACCCAGTAAAAACAACTACCATTTGCGGATGGTTTCAATCCCACCATATCCCACCCATAAAAATCATGAATTTGGGGATGTGGCATTGGGTAAACACCACCATTCTACGTTGATAGACGCAGAATTTCAACACTCCTGGCGGATTCGGGACACCTCCAAGAAGGGGACCACATACGCGTCGAACCTCGAAAAACGGTCGGTCGGAATTTCATGAGATACCCACTGAATGGCCAGATCCCATTTACAATAGTTTATGGCCATTTATATTTTGGGAAAAGGATGAGAAACCCTCAAATTTGGGGAGATTCTGGATCTGGTAATCCAACTGGGCTAGACAATCATCGATCAATGGAGGTATAGCTGGGAAGATCATCGATTCCGATATGTTTTTTTTGGATTTTCCAAAATCCATGGGGGATACACAAAAAATTGGATGGTTTATTTCAGGGAAAATCCCAACCACAAAATGGATAACTAGAGATAGCCCGACAGAACGGAAACCTCCCGTCTGAGATGGCGAGATCTTCAGGCGAAAACGTGTAATCGTACCTGGCTGGCCCCTTGTAGGCTGGTAAATGACAACAATGAATCATGTTTCTGTGACTGGTAAAATGGGTGGCAGCTAGGGTATGATCCTTCAAAAAGCCTGAGTTCACAAATAAACTGCTGAAGAAAAGGAAGAGATTCGAGTAGAGAATCCTATCCCCACATCATGAGAAACCCGAAGAATTTCCCAAATTCTCCTCAAGGGTCTCTAAAAACCCGGAAAATGCGGATCTCTCACATGAATTGATCAGTTGAATGGGTAGATGTCCATCCATCACCTATGGATTCTCATGGACCTATCACGGATGATGTCGTGCCAGAATACAGAAAGGTTCATAGAACCAGCCATCGTTTTTTGCACAACATGTTTTTGTTCCATGAATCTAAAAGAATCCAATGCCACATGTTTTAGATTCATTTCTACCAGCTCATGGATTCTTTGAACATGATATAATTATATAAATGACCTAAAATGACTCATTTTTTGGACACTGATGACTCTAGATGCTTCAAAGAATCGGTTTCCCAAAAACTAGGTCGGACTTTTGTGCCTAGAAACTGAACATCTCATAGATTCTTTCCAACCAACCATCAGTTTCCAGAACTGCAGTCCCAGCTGCCACTTGCAGACCCGGCGCTCATAGATGGCCCACCTCGCAACTGCGGTAACTGCGGAGCCATCTGTGGCCGCGGCAGCCAAGTAACAAATGGAGCTAGCACAAAAACATCGAAAAATGATGGATATCTGATGGAAAAATGATGGATGACACTTTGACAGTTTGTGAAACCCAGTGCTGCCAGTGCTTTTAAAACGGTCCCGTTTCCAGCCATCATTTGTAGAAAACGAACCGATGTCAGGTACAATGTTACAAAAAAGTTTCTCCCAAACTTGCCAAAAATAAAGTTTCCCAATAAAAATTGCCAAAAGCTTTCCAAATACCAAAAAGTGTCCCAAGTGATTCTATATACATCATTATACATATATTATCCATATATGTTCCATAACTATTAACATATATATATATACACCAATAATATAGCATTACTATATTATACCATTCTATTATACACCATATATATATACACCATATATTATACCATTATTATACCATCAATATTGTGTATTGGCGGGTTGGATTCTGGGACATTTCCCCGGGCGATCTCCCCGGGCGATCTCCCAACTCGTTGGGTCCCAGGAAGCGCAGCCAAAGGGCGACTGGAAGAACAGCCGGGCCTTGACCTGATCAGGCGAAAACGGTAGAAATTGCCATGGGAAATGACTAAGAATGGTAATAATTTAGTTATATATATATATATATATATGGGTAAATTATAATATTTCACTAACCTGAATTAAGTCCAATATATTTATATGGCAGTGTGTCAAAACCTTGTACCCCTGTAGTGAACATCAAAATAGCTGGTAAATGGATGTTCATCCCCCTAAAAATGGTATTAATAGGTATTGATCCATAGCCATATATATATATAATATTGGTATCATTCTAATAGGATCTTGGAAATAGAATCCTTATTAAGAGATTACAAATAGTTAATGGTATTCATTGGGATGTAATAACGGATAACTCATGGATTTACTGATTTTGATTTCCAGGTTTCTCACTGAAATGGGCATCTTTGTGGGGCTTGTTATACCATGTTCCCCATGAAATGTATGAAAAAGTGCCAGGAAATTGGTGTCTTTCCCGCAAGTTGGCCGATGTATTTTTTTTCTCCCCATTTTTTTTGGATCAACACGAAAATGAAGTGATTATTTATACAGAAGATAGTAATTTGAACATGACATCCCAACTTAGGAGAGAAGAAAAAGACCGGTGTTTTCTTGGTTCTAACCTGTTCTAAGTTATAGCCTCCGGTAACATGGCGTGGAAAATCCCCCAGCCTTCGATTTTCCTAGCTATAGCCTCCATGGTGGTGTTTGAGTCTCTCGGGGGTCAATGTTCGGCAAAATCTGGTGGCTATTTTTGTTGTGGGGACGGCTTGAAAACGGGTCCGGAATTGTTTTGGGAATGATTTTTGTCCGTTTGGGATTTTTTTTTTGGATCTGCTGTTCTGTCCGTTTTCCTTGCAATTTGCAGCATTTTGGAGCTAGAAGCTGCCATTTCAACGGTATTGCAACATTTTGGAGTTCGAACCTCTTATTTTCCATGATAGTGCTCGAACGTTTCATATTGGATGGTATTTTGCAACTAGGGGCCATTTAGGGTGTGTTTAGGTTTGTTTTAGGGCTTATTTAGGATTGGTTTAGGGTTGGTTTAGTTTTATTAATGGTTGGATTTGTTGTTTTAAGGGTTGGTTTCAGGGTTGGTTTGGGTTTCTTCAGGCGCGGTTTAAAATTTATGTATGATCTATTTAAGGTTGGTTTGGGTTTTAGTTAGAGTTTATTCAGGGTTTATTTAGGTTTGGTTTAAGATCTATTTGGGGTCCGTTTAGAAATTATTTATGGCTGGTTTAGGGTCTATTTCGTGTAGGTTTCCGAGGTGTGTTTAGGGGCTACTTAGGGTTGCTTTTGTTTCTTTGGGGTGTTAGTTTGAGTTTATTTGGGTTGGTTTAGGGTGTATTTATATTGTGCATATTGGGGTTTATTTAGGCTTGAGAAGCACAAAAGCAGAAAACAGCAGAGAAGCATAACAGTGGAGAAGCAAAGAAGCAAAGAAGCAGAGAAGAAGGGAAGGGAAGAAACGCGGAAAAGCAAAAGCAGAGAAGCAGAACAGTGGAGAAGCAGAGAAGCAAAGAAGCATAGAAGCAGAAGCAGGGAAAAGCAGAAAAGCAAAAAGCAGAAATTCAAAGACGCAGGGAAACAGAAATCCAAAACAAATGCCCAAAACGGGAGAAAAATAAATCCAAAAAAAATAGCCCTCCCTTGGAAATTGTTCAACGATGAAAAGTTATAAAGTACTATATAATACCTTTTAAAAGACCTGAACATGAGTCTCTACAAGGTTGTGCCTCCCCAGCTATAAGTTGGTTTATAAACCATAGTAAATATTGATATATCTACCATAAACCATAGTTATTGGAGTTATGCTCACCAACTTAGCTAACGAACTGGGGCACCACCTTATAGTAATCCTTTAGATATGTGTTTCTGATGTGTTTCTGATCTTCCCTGGGAAAAATCTCTCCACAAGCTTGGCGCTGAGATCTATCCATCGAAATGGCAAAAACTGAAGCCATCAATCAAAAATTCTTCACGAAGTCACTTTTTTCCACCATAATGCTGTATGATGATGAAACATGATGTAGAATTATTTTAAAAAGAAATGCGTTACGATGTATAATATAATGATATAGAATGAGATAGATTCTATTTGAAAATATGTTTAGAATGGTATATGATATCAAATGCCGTGCCTTGGCTTCGGGCGCCAATTTCTCGCCCTGCACCTCAGTGCCAGCCATTCAGCCCATGGACAATGGAGGAACCAAAGGGGGACACAACAAATATCCTCTGGTAAACGTTCACATAACTATGGAAAATCACCATTTTGAATGGGTAAATTCACTATAAATGGTGATTTTCAACAGCTATGTTAGTTTACCAGAGGGTAAATCTAATAAAAACTCAAGATATTGAATGGGTAAATCAACTATATCTATGGCAATTTTCCAGTTCGCTATGTTACCAGGTTGATATCTTGTAAGCCGCCATCGCCGGTCCGAAAAAACTCCCTCCGTGATCTCTTGGTTCCATCAACCCTGTTGGAACTGGGACTCCCAAAACAGCTTCAGCGACCCAAGTAGCAAAAAAAAAAAAGAAAACTGCACTGGAACTGCACTCCAAATTTTGAAATGATTTAGATACATTGATATGTTTGATAAAGCCACATCCGAAACTACTTGTAACTTAAGTTTGGGAAATAAACGACTTTACTTAACCAAAAACTACTTATAAAATCATAGTCTAGATATCTAACCAACAAACCATCTTCAGAATTCTCCAGATTTTTGTATAGATGCCTTAGATTTGGGTTTGTCTGAAAACAAGGTACTTCAAAACCCAATGGTTTAGAAATCTTGTTTTCCCCATTCAATAAGCATTACTTGGGAGTATAATGCTGGTGAAGCAATGTCATAAACCACCCATATACTCATGGTTTTAATCGCACCCATACAAATTCTACAGTAAATTTCGGGATGTTGGATCCTATTGCTTCACTAACATTAGGTCCTATTCTATTCCCATATGGACGTTTCCTAAAATGGGGGTACCCCCAAATCATACATGTTCATAGGGTTTTACATTATAAACCATCCATTTTGGGGTACCCCCATTTCAAGAAACCTCCCTATAATCCCAATTATTATCCCAATTATCCCAATTAAAATTATAGGATAATAATTGTGATAATCCGAATATTATCCCAATTATTCAATATTATTATCCCAATATTATCCCAAATTATTCAATATTATCATCCCAATATTATCCCAATATTATCCCAATAAGATTCTCCATTCTATTCCCAATATTATCCCAATTCGCATGAAGTCCCATAAAGTCCCACCATTGGTCCGACTGGTGTCGCTGAGTTCCCCTGCTGCGTCCCAAAAGTCGAAGTAGCCGTCCGGCAGCCCAGCACCCGAGCGCGCCCTGCAACGGCCGAAACGGCCGAGTTTCGGCCCATGGGACCGAGGAATCCCGAATTTCTATGGGATTTCTATGGGATTTCATGGGATTTTTCATAGGATTCTGTAGGATTTAATGGGACTTCTATGGGATGTCTGTGGGATTTTCGTAGGTGTTCATGCGATTTCTGTAGGAATTCATGGGATTTTTGTGGGATTTTATGGGATTTCTGTCGAATTTCAATGGGATTGAGTGGGATTCAATATTGAACAACCAGGAATCATGGTGGATGTAACTACATATTATGATATATGATGTGTTTTTTTAGATGAACGCGAGATGGGGGATTGATGTGGTAAACCAGTCATAAATCAGGCATCTGGCATGGTTTACGCCATATTTGGGATGGTTCATTCTTGAGTTACCACATGACATTTGGGAACTGACCCACACCAGAGTCATTCTTAGCATCGTTCTGGCTTTGCAACCAACAAACAATGAGTCTTGAAGCTATGAATGAGGTAAATCAGAGTTGAAACAGACATCGTGGTATACCACGGACAAATTCTGATGCGTCGGAGCCCCATTTTATCCCCTTCACACGCTGCGCCACTTGGGGAAAAAACTCCTGTGTACTGCAGACTACATACCATATTCCCAATATACACTACATATTACACAATATATACTATCTATACTCATTCATAGTAAATATGCAACTATATATACTATAATACTATCTACACTATCTATATATTGGATATTCTCTACATACAGCATACACTACTTATACTATATATATATACACAATACAAACTATCTATACTATGTATGCTATGTATACTGTACGTATATACAGTATGTATAGATATATACTGTATATGTACTATAGGTACTTTACATATTATATTTGCTGCATTTACTATATTCATACTGTCTTATTCTGCATATACTCTACATATTATACATTTAAATACTACATATACTTTACATACTGTATATACTCTAGACATTTATATACGTTGTACTCTATATACTATAGACTATAATATACTGTATACCATAATATCCTATATACTATGATATACCATATAAATATACAACCACCTTCCCCCCACCCCACCCCAGGCCACAAAAAAAAAAACGTCCCCTGGGACTGAGAATGTGATTTTTCTAAATGGGTCACTTCGTAATGGTCAGTGGTTGATATCCCATTGAAATGTAGTTCTTATTTGGCATATATAACTTGGGGAATTCCATATATATATATATATGTAAATATATAGATATATATATATATGTAAATATATATATTATGTTATGTTATATTATATCATATCATATTACAGTTATATAACAGGCCGATCATGTGGCTGAATAGCCACTTACGATACCTGGGATACACCCAGTTCGTAGTTCGGAGAAGCGTCTCTTGACTAACGGCTATCTCGGTATCTCTCCATCCCTATGATCCAATGGATGATGGCTATCAGTTTTCATGGCGTAACGGCTTAACCCATGGAACTTTCCCCATGACCCAAATGTTGGCCAGGGAAAACAGAACTTATAGACATGGAGATTTCTCATGATTTCACAGCATTTTCTGTTGGCCAGATGAGAGTGCGGCAAATTAAAGCCCCGTGTGCGAAAAAAACCTCTCCGTCATTCCATCAAAAACTGCTACAAGAATTGCAATTCCATGGCAATTCCAGGTTGAATATGATAAGCCCCATTGGGTCGTACAACCCCATCACCCAACCAGGCTCGTTTTCGCCACCGCGAAACCGCGAAAGCTTCGTCGCCAAGCGGCAAGATCTTCTTCCAAGCAGTCGACCTCGACAAAACGTAGGGGTGATGGATTCACCCTATGGATTGAGACTTGGCCAGTATCTGGATTTATCCATTCCTAATAGGGATTGAACAAAAACATTGATATATGTATATATATATACATATATATATACATATATATAATATATATATATATATTGATGTATCACTGAAAAAAAAAACATAGATTGGGTGACAAAGGGGTGTTTTTTTTGGACCAGTTCAGCTGTGGTACTGAGATGATCCAACAGGCAAACTGCTGAAAAATGTGGAGAACAGCGTTGGGTGTTGCGCGTGCCTTTGCGCTGGTCAACTCAGCTCATCTAAGTTGCTTCAAGTCCCTATTATATATATATATATATACATACCCTCTGGTTATGACTAGCATAGCCATGGAAGCCATGGTGAATAGAAATAGATGGTTTACCGAACTTAAAAATGGTGGATCTTTCCATGGCTATGTTAAATAACCAGAGGGTATATACATACATATTACTACTGCTTAAATATGTGGTATGTCTGAAGATAAGGTACCCCTAAATATCCTTAAATCTATGTTGTGGGTATCCGCATTTTTTTAGACACTCCCACGTTCAGAATTCACTGTCATCAAATCGAGATTTCTCGCAGTTAAATCACCATTTACCATGGTTAAACCCCCGGTCTTGCTTCGTAAATCCTAAGATAAATAACTTATCGGTTGGATTTTATAGTTATCAGGTCCATCTTGGTAATTGAGAATATCCATGAAATCCGTTTCAGACAAAACCCAATACTAGAAATGGTAATTCATCGTAATGGCCCACAATGACAACTGGCTTTACAAGACATTGTTGGTATCTATCAGTCAATTTATTTAACCCATTACCCTCCCCGAAATCTGCATAGACCCTGAAAAAGCCGCCAAGTGATCATGAAAACTCGTATTCGACACGCTTTTTCTGGCAGGCTCCATGTTGATTTACTGTTTGGTACTCATGATAGACCCAGCATAACCCAGCAAAACGAAGGGAAAAAAACTCTAAGTGATGCTTCGATCCTATGAAATCCATGGAAATCCCAGATCTTCCCATTATAAGCACCGTCGAAACACCATAGAATTCTGCCGTCAAGTCGCTCCACTTCACCCCGCAGCTCATCCCGGGGTCCTGCCGATGCTGAAAAATCACTGGGAATATGCTATGAATATCTATGAAACTCTATGAATATCTGCAAATATCTGTAAATATGCTATGACTCATGGATTTTTGATGATTTTTTTCCCCTGACATATGCTATGAATATCTGTGAATATGCTATGGCTATGAATCTCATCGGTGTTTATCTGACATCCATCAAAATTGCCGTCCTCGGCTCGAAAGGGAGCACAAGGACCCCTCTGACTTACCGCAAATTTCATCATCTGTCATCTGTCAATGGGCCATTTCCCATAGCTATTGTATGCTATTATTAAATGACCAGAGGGCATTGTTTGATGTAAAAAAAATCATCTGAATTGCCAGAGGTTATATTCAACCATCAACCATAGATTATAGTTATAGATAGATTAATTCATGTGTGTCTGAAAATGGGCTAGCCGATAAAATTTATGTCGATTCTTCATCCACATTTTCCCCGATACCGAAATGCACGGATTTTCGTCATATTCCAAGGGACCAGAGCGAGCGAAACACCCGACCTGGTTATGACGTTCACAGGGCTAGCCATGGTTAAGCCATGGCCCTATCGAAATAGATCGTTTACCGAACTGAAAAATGGTGATGTTCTATAGCTAACCTATTAAAAATTAGCTGATTTTCCAAAAAGTTCCCTTAGGTTTCACCGGAGGGGACATGTACCATCATTTACCCTCTGGTAATTTAATGTAGCTATTGAAAATGGCCATTTGTAGTGGATTTTCCCATGAAAAATGGTGATTTTCCATAGTTATGTTAGTTTACCAGAGGGTACCAACTGCCAAAGTCCGGATCATCTCAAGCCATGAAAGCACTGTGACTTGGGTTGCGTCGTGAAGCTGATCTAGGTACCGGTCGGATTCACATATGGGCCGATTTTGTGCTTACAAACCGGCAATGGGGCTTATTGGGAAAGTACCACTCTGACGTAATGACAAAATCAGGAAGTATATATATATGATTATATATGTATATATATTGGCCGGATTGAAAAAAAACAATTTACATCAATTGACCTACTGGACCTATGGTTCGGAGGCTCAAAAAACGCTGCTTCTCATCGCCAAAATTCCTTCCCGCCCCGGTTAGAACGGGGGGCCCCAACTTCGGATGGACCAACATGGCCAAAAATCCATCCCATAGCCATATGCGAACCATGGTGCTGCAAGATTTACCAACATTTGCCCGAACAAAATCAACCAGTTTTGTAGGTAAAGATTCTATAGATGGAGCATATGGGATACTGTACATTTTGTGATTTCTGGAGGTACATTAGTCTCAAAGTTGTTCGTCGCCATCATTACAAAGGGGCCGACATCGCAGTCGTCTAGATTTGGCATTGAAAATTGGGACGAAAAAAAACATGGCTTAGAAAATGTATGAAAATGTCATTCTTGACCATGGGAAAATGACTCCATTGGGTTTTTGAAAATGTGATACCCCCATTTTGGTCCCAAATCTGATGGTTCATGATCATTACCCCTATAAAAAATTGCCACTTGCTTACACATCATGTTCAGACTCCGAAAATTCTCGGAGCCAGAACTGTTGGCCAACACAGAACCGTCCTTCTTCTGCACCTGTCACCGCTGAAAATTTGGAGGATCCCTCACCAGAATCTTTGGGAAGTTGATGAGGTTACGGTGGTGCCCCAGTGAGCTGTTCACGCGAAGTTGGGGTTCACATAACTCCAATTTCACGAAAAGGTTGATGGTCGGTACCTATATCTATAGTATCTATAGTTCATGGGCTTTATAAACCAACTGAAAAAACTCAACAATTTCACGAAAAGGTTGATGGTCGGTATATATATCTATCTATCTATCTATCTATCTCTCTCTCTCTCTCTATCTATCTATCTATACGCCAACGATGGTTTTTATAAACCAACCTTCACATCACTGGAAAACCACATCACGAGGTCCATATGCATCACCTGCTGCTGGAGACCTGGATTTTCTGCGAAACCTTGATGACCCTTAGATGTGCGTTTGAGTGGTAGATCAAGTTAAACGTGATACAAAAAAAGTGTGCATATAAATATAGAAATATCATATGATATATATATAATTATATATAATGTGTGTATATACATACAAATCATATACATATCTTATCTCTAAACAGAAATATTTCTGAGATAGTACGCTTCATCTTGTATCTGAGACTGTAACTTGGTGATATCATTTCGTGTTCTTTCAATATCAGCTTCTAAAAAAAGTAAAGATTGTGGAGCAGGAGCGTCCACAACAGAATGAATGTTTGATGATTAATTAATAAACTCAAATAACTGGTACGACAGTCAACTAGACAGGAAGAGCACAAAACGCATTAATGCAACAAAAGTTTGGATACAAAATTTTAAAAGGAAAACCTATGTTTTTTCTCAATTCTGGTGGAGATCCGACGGAACCACATGTGTATCCAGGTGATTGGGGTTGCTGATCATCCTTTCATTCTTTGTGTTTACCATTGGAATACGCAAATCCCAGATGTTGGACAAATTCTTCCCTCGAAGCCCGTGCTAGTCCAAAAATTGATATGGCGTTGTCTTAAAATGGGGTACTGTTCGTAAAGCAACAGGATCCACCATCCCCAAATCTACCATAAACGGGTGGGATAATTAAAAAAAACTCAGAATATGGGTGGTTTATCATTGCTTTACTAACATTCCGCACCCCGTGGTTTGCCCAGACTACAACATTGAGGATACCCTATTGTCGAACATGATGAGAGAGATTGCAGGAAATACTGCGTATAATTACGCAGTGTTTTCTGCTGCTGGAAATACCAAAACACTGGCCCTGCGCAGGTATTCATGCATTTCGAAGGATAATGTTTGAACACCGTTTCAACCTTCCGGGCAAACCATGGGGGCTTGCCGTTCTACCTAAAATAGCCACTGAATCTGGAATATATATATATATATCAATTAACTAATTAATTAATGGATTTAGGGTCGGCCCGATTGGAAACAGCTTCCATCAACAGTGCATGCATAGTTGATATATCCCCAATGATGTGCAATTTTTAGGAGGGAAAATGATGATCAACCGCTGGAGGGGAACTTCTCTTCAGACAAACCGAGAAAGGTTTGTTGAAAACAGGACCCAAACCCATCTCACCAACCTCATCCCCCAAAGAAGAACTTCTCCCCACGCGGTTTCATCTTCCAAAGGTCTGCTGTCACTACATCCATGGTGATTTTTCAACCCCAGGTCACCAGGTCCCATGTCGCAACGCGACGCGCGTCCCACCTGTCTCGGCAACGCCGGCGTTGGCGCTGCTTGTCTTGGCAACGTCGGCCACGTCGGCCACGTCGGCGTCCTGGGATGATCCGCTATAGCTACGTCTTGAAGAAGTTGAACACGTCGAAAAATGGGAAATGAATGAAATGAACCATCAAAAATGAGCTGATTGCGATCGCGGAGAACAATGAAACTCAAGTTCCTAGGGTCATTTTTCGGTGTTCCCCAAGTGGTTTCACGAGGTGCGCATTCCTGTCCTTGACATCACTTGAGCCGAGGAATTTGAACAAAATTCTCATATCAACAACTAGACATTCCTAGAGTTTTTTAGAGATTACAAGGGAAAATCAGACTGCATCTTCGACCCCAATGTGGGTATCCACCTTCACCTTCCGCTTGAAGTTCACCGTGAAGGTGGCCTTCGCAGCGTTGTCCATAACAAGTGGCGAAGTGTTTCCAAAAGGGACCTGGACCTTCAAGAAAATAACTTGGATCAATGGGAGATCTTCAGGATCCAATTGATGGAGGGACCTATATACCACATATTTTAGGCCTATTTTTTAGGGCTAAATTTTAGGGGATATACCCCCAAGTGTCTAAAATATGGTACGTAAACCGTACCTCCATATCAAAGGATCCTGGAGATCTCCCATTGATTGGAAGAAACCTCCAACCAGTTCGAAGTTCGCAGGTCAAGAATTCCTCTTCGATCCCTTCCGGCCCTGAGGGAATTCCTTGGGTTTGCCAAGCCCAAAGCCAGGTTGATATGGTTTGAACTGCCAAGGTTATCAAACAATTCTGTGGATCATATGTTTACATTTATATTCTATTATGTACATGTCATATCCCCGCTCTATCGCATTTTTTCTGCAGTACCAGTTAAATCATGTTAAGTCCAAAGTGTGGATGGTAATCTAGCATCACTAATATTGATATGTCCAATAGATGGTGGTTAAATCCCCTATGATGTCATTCTGATTCCCTATCATTTGTTCAGTGATGATGGTGTTTCAATCAGAGGGAACCTCACCAACTAATATACCATATGTATCCCGCAATATTATAGTTCATATTATATATATATATAATATACATTAGTTTGATATATCCTAATCATCCCAATTATCATCCATGAATTCAACCAGATTATCATAACTTATCATTAATATCATTTATATTTATATAACCATCTATACTAACCATATGTTAACCCTATGGCCCTATATTAGAACCAATAAAAGCCGCCACCCCCGCCATGTCTTCCATGAAGCCCTCTTCCAGCTTTTGGGCTCTCAGGGTTTTCTCCTTGGAGGCCTGGAAGAAGGTGTCAAAAAATGGGTGGGTTCACGGGTTTCCACCATGAAAAAAAATTGGGGCTGAACCACGGAAATGGAGATTGAACCATCAAAAATAAAGATTGAACCATGAAAAATGGAGATTTTACCATGAAAAACTGGTATTGAACGAGGAATTCGCCAACACTTACGTGTGATACGTGAAAATGGGGGGGATTGACCCCCCAAGTTATGGACATAAAATCGGAAAGATGTTGATCCACCTGATGGAATGGGCAATTCCGAGGCTGGTCTCTGGAGGATTTCAAGGGATTCATAGACCTTGTTATGGATCTACAGGGCTGGTGGTGGTGGTGGTGTTGGCCGAGTTAATCATTTTTCAGTATTCCTGCGCCATGGCGGCAAGCCACGGAAAGGCGCCTCACAGGCCCGGAGGGCATAGGAGGCTGCCTCCCGGGGAGAACACCTCAGGTGATTTTCCACGCAAAGCGCGATGGAACATCAGCATTTTTCATAGGTAGCCTCTGGTAAATTAAGATAGACCCTGGCAGATAGGGGTTGGAAGACTAGTTTCCATTAAAAATTGGTGATTTTCAGGGTCTATGTTAATTTTCTGGAGGGTAAATCATAGGTAAATCATCATCTGGTTGGTGGTTGACCTACCCCTCTGAAAAATATGAAAGTCAAATGGGAGAAAGTCAAATGGGAGTATTATTCCCAACATATGGGAAAAAAAATGTTCCAAACCACCAACCAGTCATGTTTCTCATCGGTATAATGGGCCATGGCTTCCGTAGCCATGTTTTTTTGAATAACCAGCGGGTAACATCCTATTCGACGAGTGATAAACCATGTTTCGTGTTTTTTTTTGTTTCGGTAGTTCCTGTTGTGATTCTGCATTATTGTGATCGGTGTAATAAGTGTTGTAATGATCACTATCACAATGATGATATAATTCACATCGTTTTGTTTCACTACTAATATATAATATCATTATTTATCATTACCAGTCAGTGTTATGTCTATAATTAACTAGCTTTATTGTTGGTATTGGATTCTTTATCTTATTACATTTACATATAGTCACTTGGGACTCGGATACTTGCAACCTAAACACTTCATCAATTGGGACTCCCGAAGATTGGGAACGTCCTAAGTCATGGGGGGTAGCCATAATAAATCATCCAAGTCATGGATGACCATATGGAAAAACATATATAGTTATACGAGCTTTTTTTAGTTATAAGTAGATCATAAACCATAGTTATAACATATACCCTCTGGTTATTTAACATAGCCATGGAAAATGACCCATTTATAGATGGTTTACCTATTAAAAATGATGATTTCCCATAGCTATGTTAAATAACCAGAGGGTATATATATAAATAAACCATAGTTAATACTATATAGTATTGCAACCCATGGAAAAAAAGGTGGTATCAAATCTCTAAGGTCATGGCGATGGAGGCGCTGCCAGAACCTGGCGATCCAGCCGCCTTCTAGCGGTACCCAAAAAAAGGCAATAGTTCCTATATGGGATTTAATGGTGATTTAATGGGATGTTTGTAATCAAGAATATGAAGTTGGGGTGATATACCCTCTGGTAATTTAACATAGTTCTTGAAAATCACCATGTTCGATAGGTAAATAATCTATACATGGGCCATGTTCAATAGCGATGTTAAATTACCAGAGGGTATATGTCATATACTAAACCGGAATGTCCAAGAAAAAACATCTTCATCAAAAGAACTCTACTTCGCAAACGGAACCGTTCGCAAAATTCGTTCATGGCGAATTTTCCCAGATCACCAACGAAAAACCAGAGGTTTTCTCTATCATCACTTGGAAAATGTCATGGGGATACGGCAAATAATGTCATCACGCGAAAACCCGAAATTTTGCGCATGAACAAGTCGCCAGGTCGCCAATGAGAGCGATGTTTCTATTCCAAACATGGCCAATGTTCGACACCAAATCCCGAATTAGAATGGTGAGTACCCCACATCTTCCCATTTAATGTACTTACCCAGCCCCAAGGTTTCCCCTCGGAAACTCAGAAGCATGTGTAGTTGCCATCATCGCTGCATTGCTGGTTACATTCCCAATTTCCGCATGATTGACTGTGGATATTAGTCCTTATATTCACCTAGAACAATCCCTTTGAATCTTCCTTTGGTCGGTTAAACTCCCTAGAAACATAGGTTTGAACTCAATGTCTTTTGATGACCCCCTATTTCTTGGGTGGTATACTTGAATAGATCCCAAGTGTTCTTGGCTGACTGAACTTATACAGCCATTTTTTCTGGTGACAAAAACCAGCATTTCTGTGGCTTAAATCACCAGATGTGTTGCTGAAATGAGCGGTTCTCCTGCTTAATATAATCTTAAATCATCATATAGGTAAATCACCATTTTTTCATAGGTAAATCACCCGTGTTCCTGTTTGAAACATGTTGAAACCACGGATTTTTTCCCCTTTCTCCCAACTGCGCGGCTGCCTCCTCCTCCTCTTGAGCTTCTGCCTCGGGGAGCTCTGTGATACCTGGTGCAGCTTCAGGGATTTGATGGGGATTTTATAGGGATCTTGTTGGGATTTCATGGGACTTTCTAGGCTTTGAATTGGGATTTTCTGGGATTTTATAGGATTTGATAAGGATTTGAGAGAAGTTTTTTGCGGGATTGTTGTAGGGATTATCAGATTTAAACCTCAACATATAGGGATCTTAGGGATAACGACTCAGATTCAACCTGTGGGCGTTTGACTTTTCGGATGAATGCTGGGATTCAGGACCGAAGTTAGAGGATCGAGGGTTTTGGCAGGAGCCAACGGTATTTTTATACGAATGGAATACTCGGATTTTATAGGGATTTCATGGGAATATCATATACTAGGAAATCACATGTTTTATAGTATTTTGGAGATGTCCTAAATCATGGGGGTACCAACAATCATCCAAGTCATGCATGACCATATTGAAACATATTAAAACCTGTGGTGACGACTTTTGAAGAAACCCACAGGTCAACATAACTGTCAACATGACTTGAGGGTCGTAACTATCGGATTTTGTTTGAGGTCAATGGTTAGTGAAGTATGACTTAACAACGACCAATGTTTGGACAAGTTATAGTAGATGGTTAAATCAAGGTTTAATCCTTCAATGATTTTTACTGCTTGAAGATCTTTTTTCAACCGCCTAAAAAATGTCGAGCTGTTTGATGCTTAGGATTCGCCCTTCTTCTTGTGGTTGTTGATGGTGAAAAAAATGCGATTGATGATGACTATTGATGACTTAATTACCATTAATATTATATATTCAATATAATATTCTTATCTTAATAGGGCTTAATAGGACAGGGAAAATTTTCCAGCTGGTTACAGTCATAAGCCCCAAAGAATTCTTGCGTCACCGGTCAGTGGATCGAATCTTGGCGCGGTTTGTTGGATCGTTGGATCAGAAAATCACCGGATGCTCACTGCTCACCCACCCATAAAAGAAGCCCACAATGTCAGTGTTTATTGAGTTTACTGGTATTTGTGGTGTGAAATGCACTAAGAATTGAGGTGGTTCTTGATTAGACCTGCGTCTAAGTAGTATATTTGTGGATGCTTACAAATGATAATAGTGCCAAATTGCATCTGTGACCAGGAACTATGCACAGATACTATCTGGCATCAAGGAATATATTTTCTTTGTGTGGCATGAAAACCTCAAGATGGGTAGCATCTCTTGTATAAAAGAAATGCTATGAAGGCCAAATATAACTCAGGTAAACAGGATGAAGATGAAGGCATTGTGGAGTTTTGAACAATTTGTTGCCAAGCCGCAAAGAATCGTCAGGTTAAGAATCTACCATCCAACTTAATGCCTTTGCATTCACCTGTGGGGCTGTTGGGCAAGCCTTGGTGTATCAAAAACAACCCAGACTTATCAAACGTTAATCATATCATGTTTCAAAGCATCCAGTTGCAGTGATCAAAGACCCTGAACCGCTCAACTTTCAGCATCTTTCAAGTTTCACAACTCCCCATCCCCATCCCATCCCCCCATCCACCGCCGCCTTGTTTCAGCAACAGCTCCGCTGTCTCCGAGAGCGACGCCAGCGTCAGCGGCAGCGAGGACGTCAGCGTCAGCGGCATCGAGGCCGTCGCCGCGTCCGCGGGGCGGTCCTCGCTGGGCTCCACGACGGCATCGTCCTCGAGCAGCTCCTCTTCTTCGCCCTCCTCGGGTGCAAGCCGTGCCGTGGCGACGTCCACCGGTTCCACCTGCAAGGTGAAACTGAAAAGCACCAGGACGGTTTGAGTTGCTTGGGGGAGTTGGATTGAAAGGGACAAAAAAAACATGATTTTTCGGTGGCACATGGAGGATATCAAAGCTCCAGAAGTTGGTGAGGAAGAATTCATGTTGGACCATGGCCATGTTGGATGCACCAGGTCTCTGCAGGCTTGGAAACTCGGGACTAACCCACCCTTTGGTATGAAGAACGACCCTTTGGTCTGTCTGAAAATCGTGTACCCCCAAAATGCCATGTGTTTTTTCATCATCTTCCCCTTCAAATGGCCGCCGGTATTTTGAATGTATTGGGCCTGAATTGAAGGGAGAAAAATCCTATCAAACCTTATAAAATTCCTATCAACCCCTGTAAATCCTTTTGAAATCCCTCTTTAGAACCCCTATCAATCACCGGAAAAAAACAACAGATTTGTCCCGCCCTTTCCGCTGCAAGGGTGCCTCTGTGGTCTCTTCACGGAACCACTTCTTATTCACGTACCTTACCAACCTGAGGATCAGAGGTTGATACATGGCTTTGTAGATGACATAGATAACGACCATTAACCATTGACCGTCGCCACCAGCACCAGAATGATATTCATGTTCATGTTCTTCCCATCATTCATCGTCATTGCCTTCCTCATTGCCACTTTCTTCGTCTTCCTCATTGTTTTTTCATCCTATTTTTCTTCTTCATCATATTCGTCTTCATCATGACCCATACCCAAACATATGTCATTGGTCCCTAAAGTCAATAGGTGGTAATGCTCATCTTAGGTCTCTGCCCTGGCTGAAGGATCGTCTCAGCAATGGTGAGATCATATAAAATCGAGATCTTGATCAAAGACTGCTGTTCTTCAATATCTTCAATCAAGACCTGGAGTATACAATAATGATCACCACATTCACCACAGCCACCAGAAATTTACAGATGGCCAAATAAAACAACGGTCTCTCCCAGCATTTTCAGCTCCTGAGTCTCCCAGCATCTCTAGGGGGTCGTCGCTCAAGGTACCTACACCATTGGCCCAAAAAACTCGTTGGATCCAACGAAGCTCAACGAATCCCTGGATGAGATCAACATTTTTTCATCGATTTTTCACCCAAATGAAAAATAGAAAATTGCCATGATTCGCCATGGGATATTATATATAACATTAACTTGGGAAGATAGAGTGAATAGATTATTCCTCGAAGATAGAGTGTAATAGAGTTGCTATTTGAGTAGCATTCACTTCGATCTTTTTGGCCCTGAACAGGTCCCCCGGGTGCCCCATTCCATTGGTGAATTTTCCAAAATGAAGTTACTCATCCACTACTCATTGCTTAAAAAATCGTTGATCCAAACCCAAATTTGTAGTAATAATGAGTATGATGAAAGTATAACCAGAATCAATGAGTTGATCAGTAAAAATTCCCCCCCGGTTATACTTTCCCGAATTGTCATCCAACCCTCTAGGAAACCACAGGGAGAAAACCGGCGCGTTTGCGGGGAATAGTTTGGAAATCAAATGTTCACGTCACCTCCATCTTTGGTCACTCGATGTTTTTCGATCTCATTTTCTATTCAGACATTTTTGTTTGGTTTGTGGGTTTGTCTCAAAATAGGCTACCCTCAAATCCAGAGGTTTACCAGCACTTTCCGTATCAACATGTCATATTTTGCGGATGTACAACATTTTCAGACACACCCAAATATCATATCACGTTGGCTATATCCCATTCTATTCTCACTGCAGTTTTCCCTACATCCCCAATGTATCACCATGTATGTTGGTTTTATATCCGACGTGCCCCGTTCTTTTTGTGTATGTTGATGGTTTTATCGTCTATCGCCTTTGAACCACCAGTTTTGAAGGTTAAATTCCAAATGTTCATGGTTGACTTCCGATTTTTCATGGATAAATCTCTATGTTTCGATGGATAAATGTCCATGTTCCGTGGCTAAAAGCCTATTTTTCATGCTTGAAACTGTGAAACCCCGATTTTCCAACGTTCCAACCGCCCGTGCTTCAATCCCTGCCGTTGCCTTCGTTGCCGCCTGCACCAGGAATTTCCTCAAGAGCCAGAAACTCAGGAAACAGCTAATGGAATTAAAAAAATAATGTATTGGATCCAGTAGAATACCAATTCTATCCAATAGGCTAGATACATCCAATACATACATGATATAAAACAGCTTGTCCTTTCATCCCTTGTGTTCAATACCTATCTAGAACTTCTTGAATGTATTGGATCTATATATTTATGCAATAGGATCCCTTTGTCATCGTAATTGACGTTAGGGGAATTCGATGGCCAAGCCATCTTGGTGTGTCAATGCTTCTAGACCCAAACGAAATGATTCCAACCCTCCAGGGAAGATCGCTTTTTTCGTGGGCCACGAAAATGGTCAGAACTGGGTTCCAGGAAGTGATTCCAAGGTCATAACTTGGATCATACCAGGGCTGTGGTGAGCATAGCCGGCAACCTCGCTGGGTACTACCATCCTCACGCCCGTTGACCGCTTCCAAGCGCCGTGGGAAGTCCACGCTGTCACTCCAGCGGAAAAGGGTTGCAGGTTTGTTTCCTACACACACGATGTAAATGAATCTGAACTGTAGGTATCTTTTGTATTCTTTGTATATGTGTATGGAACGTGTTAAAGTTACTTGAGAAGGTCAAGAGCCTAGCATCAAGAGCATGTTTAAAAGCTTCTTGAGAGAGTTAAAACCGTAGCATCAAGAATGTGTTCAAAAAGTTCTTGAGGAAGTTAAGAGCGTAGCATCAAGAACATGTTACTGTTAGAAAGTTATTTGAGAAAGCTAAACCGACCGCCCCCACCCCAACCTCCATTCCCCCCACCCCAAAATAATCATATGATTATGCGTTGACAAGTTTTTTTAAAAATGCACAACATCTCTGAAACCTGCATCTCAGACATGAGACATGAGGAACGAATTATGGTCGCTACAGCTGGCGCGAGCATAAACAAAAATAGTACCCTCTGGTGATTTAACATAGCCATGGAAAATGGCCCATTTATAAATGGTTTGCCTATTAAAACCTCCATTTATAAGGGATTTTCCATGGCTATGTTAAATAACCAGAGGGTATCTATGTTCATAAAATGTCCTTTCATCTAAAAAATCATTTGCAGCTTATTTCGAAAAAATCAGGAAATCACATTTATCTGCAAGCCTTTGTCATATTCCAGGATAATTTCAAACAAAGAGAGCAACTATTGACAATGAACAAGTATATTAATGAAAATAGGGTTAATAGGGTTGAACTATAGTAGTATCATTTTAATTGACATTGAAAATATATTAACTATTGACAATAGGGTTAATTGATGCCTATATTTTTGTCCGTCTTCTGTCGCTGAGTCAGATTTTTTGGTCCATGTTCCAAATTGTTCCGAATTGCCATGTTGGATTGCTAGAAGGTTGTACAGTCACTCTGAAAAAATCCATTTGGGTATGGATCAATACCTATTAATACCATTTTTAGGGGGATGAACATCCATTTACCAGCTATTTTGATGTTCACCAGGGGTACAAGGTTTTGACACACTGCCATTTATTGGAGGTACCATTAGGAAAAATTATCCGGGCTGTGCCCAGCAATATCTGGAAAGGAAACTCTACACAGACAGAGTGCCTCAAGAAAGAACTCGCTTGGACCCCTTTCATGTCCGAAAAATTTTGAAACTGAAAACACACCCCAATATGTGTCGGTTGTGTAGGTGATGGGACCGAGTGGCCAATGGGCCGCTGCCAATCCCCCGCTTGGATGCTCTGCATCCATATCCATCCATTGATGCCTCTGAGTCTATCACATGTTTAATGTGAATCTATGATCAATATTAGATCTGTTGTTTCTGTATGAAAATATTACAGTATTGATATTAATGTTGATATATTCAACAGTTGGTTGACCCATATTTTGCTAGATGACTCGCCAGTGAAAGCGCGCCACTAATCTGGCTGTGAGCTTACAAATCCGCTGGCTGATGATGTTCCACGGTTGATGACACAACGGAGGGAAGAAAAAAACACCAGTATTGTCCCATTGTCCCATCAATCCATTGATATTCTATTTATATCCCATTTAAGTTGGTCAAATCCAATTTATGTTTGTATTCCCATTAATATTCCATTCACTATCTATGAATATTCCATGTACATCCCATTCATGGTCAATATTGCATGAACTATCTATTACTAATATTGGTTAATATGTCATTATATAATCTTCCACAAATCTCATGAAACATTACACTCTGACAAATTAACATAGACCCTGAAAATCACCCGTTTTGAGTGGTTTCACTCATCTTCCAACTCCGATGAATGCCAGGGTCCAACTCTTAATTTACTGGAGGTTGATTTTGCTGTCTATGAACGTCCATTGTGTTCCCAACAAACCATAAATCATCCACATTCCTCATCAGTTCATATTCCATTAATCATTCACTCAACATCAATCATTCATTCACCATCCATGAATCATCCATGAATCAATCATCCATGAATCCATTGACCTACCCTCTGGTAATTTGTGACATAGCTATTGAAAATGGCCATAGAAATAGTGGATTTTCCCATTACAAATTGTGATTTTCCATAGTTATGTTAGTTTACCAGAGGGTAACTCACTATTCACTATCTATTTATCTATGAATTTCCCATGATCCAACCGAAAGCTGCGATGTTCTGTCCCTGAGGCACCCGGCTCCAATCTCAGTGGCCTCAGTGTGTGTGCCACGGAAAGCGCGTGGCATCGAGCGGAAGTCATGGGGGATTTCTAAGGTTTGAATGATGTTTTAATGGATTGATGGAGCGTATATAACATATAATCATATAATATAATATAATGTTTTAATACATATAATACATATAATACATATAATACATATAATATAATATATAATATATAATATATAATATATAATCCATCTTGTTGAATGGAGTGATTTTTCCAAAATCATGAAGATCTTTACTGGGATTTACTGAAAAAAAAAGTGGGATTTCAATGGGATTGAGTAGGATTCAATGATGTCTTTAAAGAGGATGTTACTCATCAACAATATGAAGATGGGGTGATATACCATCTGGTAAGTTGTCACAGTTTGCAAACTGGAAAGTCACCGTTTTTTCAGATATAAAATCATCGAACTATACAAATGTACCATGGCTTCCATGGAAAAAGTTCAACCATCTCTGCAATACCTATGGGTCTCTTTTAAACAAATGGCTTGGTGTTTCCATTTTGTTCACCAGCCAAATTCTGCTTGTCTTCCGTGATGGAGGTCCACATATCATCTGGTTTCCAGAATCAGCCAGGGTGGCTATGGAGGATTGGCAGGCCAAGAGGTCTTCTCCTATGCCAAATTGGCAGTTTACTTGGGCATATCATGATAAAGCAACTATTGCAATCTCTTAAATGTGTCTCAAACATCATGAAACCCCAAAAAAAAATCCCCAAAGTCTTTAACAGTTATTTAACAGTTAACAGTAATTTAAATAGATTCAATAGTTACTTTATCATATACCCTCTGGTAAACTAACATAGCTATGGAAAATCACCATTTTTAATGGGAAAATCAACTATAAATGGCCATTTTCAATAGCTATGTTAAATTACCAGAGGGTAACATTGCTTTCCGAGTCGACTATTAACAGATAGAGTAACGACTGCTGCCTTCGGCATCGAGGCTCCCCACACCGCTGTGATGCCGCTCGTCATACTGCCGTCGCACCTGTCGGTACCTCTGAGAGGCGTCGCTTGGCGTTTTTTCGAAGGTGGTTTTTAGCCAACACGCTTTACCCAGTTGGAGTTTTTCGCAATCTTGGGAGTTTAATAGGAATTCTTGGGATTTAGTGGGAGATTTATTGAGAGAATTGTGGGGAGAATCTTGGGATATATTGGGATATGTATACATACATATATATATATATATAATTATATAATTATATATATATAACTAGACACATATAACTAGCAAGTATGATTGTTGTGTGGTTTATCATTGGAAAGTAAGCATGATAGAGAATGTGGGTGATATGATACTAACCCATCACATTGGGGATGGTTTTAAAATGGGTTGCCACATTTACTACAGATAGATGGCAAACCCTTTGCCGCGGTCCCAAATCATGGCTAAGCAACCAAAACATGGGAGAGCTGGGGGTTCACCAACCAGAAATTGGCCATCACAAGCGACAAAAACATACAAAAACATACAAAAACATATGCTGGTTATCTTGGATACTCACCACCAAAGACTGAATCCTAATCTTTAGTTGGTTCATCTATTTTCCCATCAAAATGGGATTCAGAAGCTGCTGACTTACCTTCAGGCCGAGCTTTGATTGCTGTGAAATATGTGATGAAGAGCAGTTTTGGACACCTATACTTCTCTGTGATTTTTCTTTGAGATCTACAGCAAACCATGGCTTCCTCTTGAAATATGAGGCTTTCCTCCAGAGGTCCCTTCAACAAAAAGTCTGAAAATAATCTTGTTTTAATATAATAATGTGGTTAAAACACCATTTATGGTGATTTGGGTCATGGTTTATTATTGGTTTGTTTTAACCACATTACTCCAAAAAAGATATGAAAAATGCTGGGCTATTGCTATCCTTTTTGGGGCGGTTGCCTTGAACCCCGCCGTGCCCCTGCTGCAGCCGCGCACGCGCTGCGCCACCAAAGCATGGGCTGCGCGGTGGCCAAGACCTTCCCCAGCCTCAGGCGCTAGGGAAATGGGCGAAATTTTCAGCAATATTTTCATGGGATATTTTCCTCTTATGCTGATGGATGATTCATGGTTGATTGATGGAATATGAACTGATGATTAATGGATGATTAATGGATGATTAATGGATGATTAATGGATGATTGATGGATGAATGGATGATTGATAATTGATGGATGATTAATGGATGATTAATGGATGATTAATGGATGATTAATGGATGATTAATGGATGATTAATGGATGATTAATGGATGATTAATGGATGATTGATGGATGATTAATGGATGATTGATGGATGATTGATGGATGATTGATGGATGATTAATGGATGATTAATGGATGATTAATGGATGATTGATGGATGATTAATGGATGATTAATGGATGATTGATGGATGATTGATGGATGATTAATGGATGATTAATGGATGATTAATGGATGATTGATGGATGATTAATGGATGATTAATGGATGATTAATGGATGATTAATGGATGATTGATGGATGATTAATGGATGATTGATGGGAATTATTCATGGGATAATCATGGGAAATCCATCCCTGCAACAGTGTCAGAAAAACCGTGACTGGCTGGAAAATTCATCAAACTGAGACGCACCTCGAAGAAGATCCTCCATGTGGGAAAAAAAGGTTAGTTTCCTTTTTTAAAAAAAGTGCAAGGAAAGAATAGATGAAGCAACCAGTGGTGGTGATAGGTAATTCGAGAACTTCACCCCTTATGACTGGGGTATGTATATGTATATGTATATGTATATATATATATATGTGTATGGATGGGTGTGTATATATATATATATAGTATATTGTATTGGTTATGTAACCCAATCGCCATCACCATCTGATCGATTTTTCCATATTTCACAAAGGCTGATCCTGGAAGGTAGCTGCTAAGCGGGTGACATAGTCCCATCATAGAGATATATATATATATAGAGAGAGAGAGAGATAGATAGATAGATATGTCTATATAAATACATATGTATAATCTCCTACTCCTATCTATAAGTAAACTCTATGTATGTTGGATGTATATATATATATAACCATGATGTTTGATCACCCAGTGGTTAACAATACATGTTCCCAAATCCCAAAGCTACGAAGCTACCGGCTATTCATCCAGGTACCGGATGCATCCAGGTGGTTGTCCCATAGACCGCTAAGTTGGTGTATGACTGGATTTGTGTAATTCGGGTTTGTGATTTTGATAACTCTAGTTAGTTAGATGGGGAAGCAAGTCTGAGTCAGAACTATTTAACCTTCACCTAGATATTGGTTGGTTTTAATCAAGTTAACCCTGATGATTAACCTTTAGTAGCCCTCACTATCAATCCAGACAAACAATAACCCCATAGGGTAACAAACTGGTTTAAAGGAAATTATTCTATATAATGATGTTCAATCTGTTGCAATCGCTGTTCCAACTTGTTTCAACTATGTTCTCCAATAATAATTCAATGAGCTAATAACGCTAATTATGCAGTTATTGGGCTAGAATCACTGCTTATAAATCATGAGTTGGAAGTCATCACTATATTTAAAGGATGGTCTGAAAATAGCTTCCCAAATCTGCATCATCCCAGAAACATGGCTGCCATGATGTGGGGGTCTCCCGATTATCCGTTGTTCATGGCTTTGATCCCAAGCGTTGATGGTTCTGTCGGAGATAAAACCCCCATGTTTGATGGTAAATATTTAGATAGGGAAATCGATAGGGAAATCCTTACTTTCTACATACACATTCTGTACAAATATATACATATGTATGTATGTATGTATGTACGTACGTACGTACGTACGTACGTATGTATGTGTGTGTGTGTATGTATGCATGTATGTATGTGTGTATGTGTGTATGTGTGTATGTGTGTATGTGTGTATGTCTGTATGTATGTATGTATGTCTGTCTGTCTGTCTGTATGTATGTATGTATGTATGTATAGTATAGTATAGTATAATATAATATAATATAATATAATAAATTAAAATGAAATAATATAATATAATATAATCAATTAAAAGGAAATAATATAATATAATATAATATAATATATTATAATATAATATAATATAATATACACTAAGGTAAAAGTAGATGGCTCAACTCCAAAACCAAAATACCCACAAGATGGCACCGCGCGCTGAGAAAGAAAACGGCGCTATTTTAGCTGGAACATAAAACGAGGTCCGCCAATTGAAGAAAAAATCGCCCTACTTTAAAATGAAAGGTAGATGGCGCAACTGCCACTCCAGTAGATGGATATAAGGGTATTGTTAACTAAATTCACTACATTTCCTATCATTTTTGCTTGTATATACGGTGAAATTGCACGAATTTGTATTGTATAAAATGAGTTACGCCATCTATGTCCTTGGGATAACTCTGATCGATGTGGCATATTTTGGTTAGGTTGGTTGATGGATGTCGGGAGATATGAGGGAGTTGCGCCATCTACGTGTGCATTTGCAACCTGATTTTGGCGAATGAGTGGGAGTTGCGCCATCTATGTCCCTGAAAATGACCTATTTTTTGCAATCGTCTACGCTCTGGCAATTTGCCACTTTGCTTGGCCCCGGAAAACGGACCCCACCAAGTCCCCCGAAAAAGAATTTTTTCCTGAGTTTGCCAAAGGAAACTTGACACTTGGTGGGGTCCGTTTTCCGGGGCGAACCCAAGTGGAAAATTGGCACTGCGCTGGTTTCCCCCCATTTTTTTTCTCAACATCAAGCTGCCTTTTTGGGCATAGATGGCGCAACTCCAACTCGTTCGCCAAAATCAGGCTGGGAATGCCCACATAGATGGCGCAACTCCCTCATATCTCCCGACATCCATCAACCAACCTAACCAAAATATGCCACATCGATCAGAGTTTTCCCAAGACAGGAGGCAGTTGCGCCATCTATGTCCCAAAAAGGACAACTCTGATGTCTTTCCTGGTGGTTTTGCTTCCTGTCTTGGGATAGCTCTGATGTCTTTCCTCATAGTTTTGCCTTCTGTCTTGGGACAGCTCTGATGTCTTTCCTGGTGGTTTTGCCTTCTGCCTTGGGATAACTCTGATCGATGTAGCATATTTTGGTTAGGTTGGTTGATGGATGTCGGGAGATATGAGGGAGTTGCGCCATCTATGTGACATTCCCAGCCTGATTTTGGCGAATGAGTGGGAGTTGCGTCATCTATGTCCCTGAAAATGACCTATTTTTTGCAATCTTCTACGCTCTGGCAATTTGCCACTTTGCTTGGCCCTGGAAAACGGGCCCCACCAAGTCCCCCGAAAAAGAATTTTTTCCTGAGTTTGCCAAAGGAAACTTGACACTTGGTGGGGTCCGTTTTCCGGAGCGAACCCAAGTGGAAAATTGGCACTGCGCTGGTTTCCCCCCATTTTTTTTCTCAACATCAAGCTGCCTTTTTGGGCATAGATGGCGCAACTCCAACTCGTTCGCCAAAATCAGGCTGGGAATGCCCACATAGATGGCGCATTCCCTCATATCTCCCGACATCCATCAACCAACCTAACCAAAATATGCCACATCGATCAGAGTTTTCCCAAGACAGGAAGCAGTTGCGCCATCTATGTCCCAAAAAGGACAACTCTGATGTCTTTCCTGGTGGTTTTGCTTCCTGTCTCGGGATAACTCTGATGTCTTTCCTGTTGGTTTTGCCTCCTGTCTTGGGACAGCTCTGATGTCTTTCCTGGTGGTTTTGCCTTCTGCCTTGGGATAACTCTGATCGATGTGGCATATTTTGGTTAGGTTGGTTGATGGATGTCGGGAGATATGAGGGAGTTGCGCCATCTATATGTGCATTTGCAACCTGATTTTGGCGAATGAGTGGGAGTTGCGCCATCTATGTCCCTGAAAATGACCTATTTTTTGCAATCGTCTACGCTCTGGCAATTTGCCACTTTGCTTGGCCCCGGAAAACGGGCCCCACCAAGTCCCCCGAAAAAGAATTTTTTCCTGAGTTTGCCAAAGGAAACTTGACACTTGGTGGGGTCCGTTTTCCGGGGCGAACCCAAGTGGAAAATTGGCACTGCGCTGGTTTCCCCCCATTTTTTTCTCAACATCAAGCTGCCTTTTTGGGACATAGATGGCGCAACTCCAACTCGTTCGCCAAAATCAGGCTGGGAATGCCCACATAGATGGCGCAACTCCCTCATATCTCCCGACATCCATCAACCAACCTAACCAAAATATGCCACATCGATCAGAGTTTTCCCAAGACAGGAGGCAGTTGCGCCATCTATGTCCCAAAAAGGACAACTCTGATGTCTTTCCTGGTGGTTTTGCTTCCTGTCTTGGGATAGCTCTGATGTCTTTCCTGGTGGTTTTGCCTCCTGTCTTGGGACAGCTCTGATGTCTTTCCTGGTGGTTTTGCCTTCTGCCTTGGGATAACTCTGATCGATGTAGCATATTTTGGTTAGGTTGGTTGATGGATGTCGGGAGATATGAGGGAGTTGCGCCATCTATGTGACATTCCCAGCCTGATTTTGGCGAATGAGTGGGAGTTGCGTCATCTATGTCCCTGAAAATGACCTATTTTTGGCAATCTTCTACGCTCTGGCAATTTGCCACTTTGCTTGGCCCTGGAAAACGGGCCCCACCAAGTCCCCCGAAAAGTGGCTTTTTCCTGAGTTTGCCAAAGGAAACTTGACACTTGGTGGGGTCCGTTTTCCGGGGCGAACCCAAGTGGAAAATTGGCACTGCGCTGGTTTCCCCCCATTTTTTTCTCAACATCAAGCTGCCTTTTTGGGACATAGATGGCGCAACTCCAACTCGTTCGCCAAAATCAGGCTGGGAATGCCCACATAGATGGCGCAACTCCCTCATATCTCCCGACATCCATCAACCAACCTAACCAAAATATGCCACATCGATCAGAGTTTTCCCAAGACAGGAGGCAGTTGCGCCATCTATGTCCCAAAAAGGACAACTCTGATGTCTTTCCTGGTGGTTTTGCTTCCTGTCTTGGGATAACTCTGATGTCTTTCCTGTTGGTTTTGCCTCCTGTCTTGGGACAGCTCTGATGTCTTTCCTGGTGGTTTTGCCTTCTGCCTTGGGATAACTCTGATCGATGTTAGGTTGGTTGATGGATGTCGGGAGATATGAGGGAGTTGCGCCATCTATATGTGCATTTGCAACCTGATTTTGGCGAATGAGTGGGAGTTGCGCCATCTATGTCCCTGAAAATGACCTATTTTTTGCAATCGTCTACGCTCTGGCAATTTGCCACTTTGCTTGGCCCCGGAAAACGGACCCCACCAAGTCCCCCGAAAAAGAATTTTTTCCTGAGTTTCCCAAAGGAAACTTGACACTTGGTGGGGTCCGTTTTCCGGGGCGAACCCAAGTGGAAAATTTGCACTGCGCTGGTTTCCCCCCATTTTCTTTCTCAACATCAAGCTGCCTTTTTGGGACATAGATGGCGCAACTCCCACTCATTCGCCAAAATCAGGCTGGGAATGCCCACATAGATGGCGCAACTCCCTCATATCTCCCGACATCCATCAACCAACCTAACCAAAATATGCCACATCGATCAGAGTTTTCCCAAGACAGGAGGCAGTTGCGCCATCTATGTCCCAAAAAGGACAACTCTGATGTCTTTCCTGGTGGTTTTGCTTCCTGTCTTGGGATAGCTCTGATGTCTTTCCTCATAGTTTTGCCTTCTGTCTTGGGACAGCTCTGATGTCTTTCCTGGTGGTTTTGCCTTCTGCCTTGGGATAACTCTGATCGATGTAGCATATTTTGGTTAGGTTGGTTGATGGATGTCGGGAGATATGAGGGAGTTGCGCCATCTATGTGACATTCCCAGCCTGATTTTGGCGAATGAGTGGGAGTTGCGTCATCTATGTTCCTGAAAATGACCTATTTTTTGCAATCTTCTACGCTCTGGCAATTTGCCACTTTGCTTGGCCCTGGAAAACGGGCCCCACCAAGTCCCCCGAAAAGTTGCTTTTTCCCGAGTTTGCCAAAGGAAACTTGACACTTGGTGGGGTCCGTTTTCCGGGGCGAACCCAAGTGGAAAATTGGCACTGCGCTGGTTTCCCCCCATTTTTTTTCTCAACATCAAGCTGCCTTTTTGGGCATAGATGGCGCAACTCCAACTCGTTCGCCAAAATCAGGCTGGGAATGCCCACATAGATGGCGCAACTCCCTCATATCTCCCGACATCCATCAACCAACCTAACCAAAATATGCCACATCGATCAGAGTTATCCCCAGGCAGAAGGCAAAACCACCAGGAAAGACATCAGAGTTGTTCCCAGACAGGAGGCAAAACCACCAGGAAAGACATCAGAGTTGTCCCTTTTTGGGACATAGATGGCGCAACTTCCGTCATTTTGCCAGCAAAGGTCGAGACACTTTAAAACCAAATTTTAACAGGTGACCTGAGGAACCGTTTCTTGACGGCAAAAACGGTTCCTCAGGTCACTTGTTAAAGTTGGGTTTTAAAGCGTCTCGGCCTTTGCTGGCTCAAAATAACTTCCGTCATTTCGCCAAAATCAGGCTGGGAATGCCCACATAGATGGCGCAACCCCGGGAGTTGCGCCATCTATGCCCCAAAAAAGCAGCTTGATGTTGAGAAAAAAAAATGGGGAGAAACCAGCGCAGAAGATTGCAAAAAATATGTCATTTTTAGGGACATAGATGGCTCAACTGCCCTGTTTTAAAGGGAGTTGAGCCATCTATCCCCCTTTTTTTTTTTGACATAGATGGCGCAACTCAAGATTCTGAGCCATCTACTTTTACTTTAGAGTAATATAATATATATATATTATATTATATATATATCCCTACTTTTCACTAGGTCAAATCCCGAATTTTTTGGGCCGGGCAAACCCCCGGGGGCGCCCTTAGCTTCCAGGCCCTCGCAGGCCGCAGGCTTCGCAAGCCTAGCAGATTGGATGGGATTTCTTGGAAATCTCTGGAGATTTATTCAGTGAACTTTATTCAATGGCCATTTCAGGATCCTAAATTGGAGGTACCAACCATATATAAGGCCTATGTAAGGCCTATGTAAGGGAATATCCCCACAAAATATGGTTTATGGTACAGTACCTCCAATTTAGGATCCTGGAATTTCCATTGATTTATGTAATTTTACCAACAAAATGATCCAATCTATTTCTATGGGCCATGGTTTCCATGGCTATGTTAGTTTTACCAGATGGTACCAGATGTTGGGGATATCAATGGGTTGTTGGGATGATTCCCCATACTAACAGATGTTGTTAGATATGATCTTACTGGGATGTTCTTATAGTAATTACTGGTTGGTTGTTGAAAAACCATCTTGAAAAATGATGGAGTTCGTCAGTTGGGATGATGACATTCCCAATATGATGGGAAAAATAATCCAAACGGTCCAAACCACCAACCAGTAATTCATAATGTTTCACCAAAGTGGGTAAAGCAATAACCACCCATTTGCGAATGGTTTATACCACCTATTTATGGTGATATAATGGGGAATGGTTTATTATTGTTTTACCCACATTAGTCTGAATTCAGGCCGTTATTAACCATCATTCCAGTGACGTCGCATTGAGGTCATTGCGTAATTTATCCAAATATGCAGAAAAGAGTGGATGTAGTAACCCCAAAAAAGACAGAAAAGTAAAATCCTACAAGACTAGTGGAAAATCACCATTCTATATTTCTTGGGGCTTGTATAATATTGGATGTTTTGTATATATTTATATAATTAGATGATTGTGGCTAAGGAAGGTGATGAACGTGGGTAGAAAACCACTGAATGTTGTGGATCGAATTGGATTTAACAAGATATTTTTTTGCTTGAATTTGATAGACAACAACAAAAATTAGTATGGCCAATCATAGAACCACGAAAGTTGGAGGAATTTGGTAGACAAGCGACAAATCGTGGTGGTTTTCATTGGATTTAGGAAGGAAGTTGATAAAAATGGCTACGAGACCAACAAAATATTGGGGAAGCACTGGCTAGTAGGCATGATTGGTAACTCATTTCTAGTGCATGGGATAATCCCTTCGATAAAAATTCGATCATCACGGTCGCATGCATTGCTTGGATTTCAATGCAACTGGTAGGTATCCATGGTGAGCAACTCGCAAGCAATCCTTCAAGGCACTCAATCCAGTGTGGGTAAAATCAAACATCATGCAAGGTGGTGCCCCATACTTAGCTAAATTTCTTTATAAGTAGGTTTATTGTAGTTTATGGTAGATATATCGAACTAGTATTCGTGGGCTGTTTAATAAACCAACAAACATCACTGGGGAGTGGCACCGCCTTGTGGTACCCTGCCCGGTTCCTCAACCCGCAGAGGCTCTGGGTAGCCAAAGATGCTGAAAGACAAATTGAGGTTTTACAGCTACCAACCCCAGGAAAACGCTTTTTTGGAAGTAAAAAAAAAAATGGACAAAAATCAGAATTCACTACAAAGCTGGTGACAAGAATTGCACAAAACTAGCAACAAGATCCAGATGTCAAAATTCCCCCCTGCGGCACCCCCTGACAAAAATATGGATAACAAAGACTAGATTCACCCCTCACACCTTTTACGAGAAACGACAAACCCGAAAATATGGAGATTCACCATGAATGCAGATCAAAGGGAGCTCAAAAGATATACATGTATATATACATGGTTTTCATTGATAAAGAATGTAATCCCAATCAAAAATGATTGCGATTGCATTGTTTGACCATGACAACAGCTGTTTCATGGGGAAAAAGTGGCAAGTGATTTCCCAATTACTATTCCGCATCTTCATATTGTTGATCAGTAGTATCCCATTAAACATCATTATACTAAGATAAACAGATAAACCCGATAAAATCACATTAAATGAGACATGTGTCAGTAAGTTTGATGGGTATATATCCCATATATATAGATATATATATATATATATTATATATATTATATATATATATTATATTATATATATATATATATTATGTTATAAAATTGAACATGAAACATTTCTTATAGTTATAAAATTAGAAAACACCTTTAAAATGATACCGCCATGATATCCATCGATATCCCGTTCAAAGCCACTAAATCCCGTTCGGGGGAAATCCCAGCGTGTTTTTTTCATTGGATCCCATGAAATCACCGTGAGTAATTCCGTCAGCAAATCCCAGTAGTACTTGGTGGCTCATCCCAGGAATCGTAAGTGGGATATAACCCCAGTGATTGACATGGGATTTCTGTAGGCTTAATCCACTTATAATTGGGGTGAACTAACCCACTTACGATTCCTGGGATGAACCACCAAGTAATATCCCAAATCCAACTAAAATCTCTATTGAATCCATACTGCATCCCATGAAAATCCCAAAAAAAAAACCATTCCCCTCCAGTAACAGTTCGACCCTGGCATTTATCGGGCTTGTTTCAGAAAATCGTGTTCATTTAGAGGCTAAATCCCATGGTAAATCTCATCAAAATCCCAATAAGATCTATTAAAATCCCAATTGAAATCTATTAAAATCCCAGTTGAAGTCCCAGAATCCCAATTGAAATCCTAAAATCCCATGAAATCCCATGGTAAATCTCATGATATCACCATTCTTGCTGTTGAAATCCCCCACTTTTGCCGCTGCCGCGCCTCCACCGCGGCCTCCACAAAGGCCGCGGAGCCAAAGCAAGCGCAACCTTCACCCTGTTGCAGTAGCGCATGGAGCCTCAGCTCTAGATTGGCAGATTAGATCATCCACACCTACCATGGTTAGATTATGAGAAAACTTATGGGATTTGAGGCAAATGAATAGTGACTTTTTCTGGTGATTTTATGGTGATTTACCCTGATTGTGGGAAATCATCCCCAAACAAGGATATGGTGAATGATGGTGAAAACAATGGTTGATAATGGTGATGAATGATGATTCATGTGAATCTTCAAGGATCTAGATATCTACCCTCTGGTAAACGTTTACAAAAAACTATGGAAAGATCCACCAGTTTTCATGGGAAAACTCACTATTTCGACTGGGCCATGGCTTCAATAGCTATGTAACAAATTACCAGAGGGTAGATTGTGGGAAATCATCCCCAAATCATCCCCAATCATCCCCAAAAATCAGGTGGACCTGGTGAGCCTGGACCTGGTGAACCTGCTGGACCTGGTGGACCTGGAGTTGTGGGAAATCATCCCCATGGCCGAACTATTCAGGTTTGTGAAAAGCTAAATTTACCCAGATAGATGCATTAGATGCGTGCCATATGGGGGGTTAACCCCTCAATGGGCGCATCCCCAATAGCTGACTGGTTTTTCGAATGGAAAACCCCAACATCAAAATGGATAAAATTAGGGCTACCCCCATGACTAACGGACACACCTCATTTATATATTTATGGCAGCTTCGGTAAAAAGATGACGAACTTCACCAGCAGAATATTTTTTTTGGAAACTTGGCCACGAAATGGGGATATAATGGTGAAATAGATGTGGGGAAATTGGGATGAATAACTGAAGAATGGTGGGGAAAAAAAAGGTGGATCTACGATCCGAAAAGCCTGTTTTTTTTGGCAGTGTTCTCAGGTTAAACATCAAAAAAATGAGGTGTTGGCTGATGCTTCAAAAGTGGAAAATGGATGTTTTACCAGCCAGTCCATATAGATTTAATGAAACCTGGGCTTTATTTCGGGATTCAGCTAAGAAGAATTTGGAATGCACCATGCAAAAACATAGATTTTACATGACTTAACAAGCCAAATGATAGAGATATTTAACCATAAGAAATAGGAAAATCAGAAATGATAACTAATTTGGGTGTTTCACCAGTGGAATTAGAGTACCCTATTCTCACGCAAACCCAAATCTTGGGTTTGCTGCTTCAAAATGCAGCAAAATGTTGGGAGTTCTGAGCTCCTTACACCCTCCCAAACTTCAAAAAAAAATTAAAATTTGGGCAAAACAAATATTTTTTCGGATCATCTAATATAGCCCATTCTTGATTTGGGGTTCCCATTCTGTTCAATTTACAGTAGGAGGTGTGACCACCATTGAACCACCATTCAAAATCATTAAACCACCGCGTTTCTCATCAAAAATCCTCAAAGAAACACAAGTATTTCCATAGTGTCCCATCAGAAATCATCAAAAAAACACCCATGAAAACCATCTCTTTCCCATGAAAATCCATGAAAACCCACCATTTTTCCGAAAAAATCCCCACCTTTTTCCCCTCCCTTTTGCGCCAGAAAACGTCAGCAGGGCCAGGGAGGTGGCTCGCATGAAGCCTTCGAATCCCTCCAGGTCCACCTGTCATGGAGTTCACCATTGGGACATAGCTGATACTTTATACATATATATATATACATATAGAGTATATAAAGTATATGTATATCCAATTACATCGCCCAATTACATATAGTATATCACGTATTTATATTACATATATATATATATATATAGATACATAGAATATATCTATGTCTATATACACTATAGTATATATGTATGTATATCTGTATCAACGAAACCTAGTGCATTCACCATTTAACATGGACGTATTCACCTGATTTAACCAGCCAAAAAATGCAAAAAAAATCCGGGAAAAAATGATTTCACACCCAAAAATGAAGGCTTAAGCCGGAAAAATGGTGATTGAATAGGGTATCATAAGGAATCTCTAGGATAGAATTCGATATTTATATATATACTATATATATACATATATATATATATAACGATCAACAATAGGGACTATAGAGATATAACTATCAAACATGGGCTCTATACAAGGTGGTCCCCAACTAAAATTCAGGATCTAACCACTGAAAATGGAAATTTCACCAGCAATGCTTATGGCGTATGGGGTTCAGACTTGATGAAGTGATAGCTAAGTTGGTTTATAGGGACAGAACTGATATATACTTATGTATATCAACTATTATATATAACTAGTCTAACAAGACTATTATATAAGACTATTTATCATATTATAAGTTATTTATATATATATATATATTATTATATATCTATATATATATATTATATATATTATTATATATATATATATATTATTATATATATATATTATAATGTATATATAATATAATATAATATATATATGACATTATATACATATAATATATATATATATATAACTTATATAACTATTATGACTATTATATAACCATCGACAAGACTTAACTCTCAAAAACGGTGGTCCCGGTGAGCTGAATTGAACCGAGCCAGAACTGGGGGAGCCACGGTACGAGGGAGGTGTCCGTTAGTCATGGGGGTACCCCTAGTTATCCATTTTTCGTTGGGATTTTCCATTTTCAATAAACCATCCAAATTTTTTGGGTATCCCCCATGGATTTCGGAAAATCCCCGAACATATTTCGGAATCGATGATCTTCCCAGCTATAAAACCTCCATTGATCCAGCGATGCTTAGGGGTACCCCGAATTTTATGGAAACCCAAATGGTGATAGCCCGTCAACTTTGGGGGCACCCATCCAACGGGGTTCACGTGTCCAGCAGAGTGATCATCCAACAGAAAACCTCGTGTCTTGGCAAAATGGAAGTTGGATCTGTTCCCATCACTAACCACTTATCAATACTTACCCTCAGGTAATTTAACATAGCTATGGAAAATCACCATTGTTTATGGGAAAATCCACTATAAATGGCCATTTTCAATAGCTATGTTAAATTACCAGAGGGTATCCACATCTACCAGGTCCAGATCCCCAGCATTCATTGCTTCGTTGCCCGGTGGAAACCGCTTCGCGCACCGCCAACAGCTCCAACTCTCGACGCAACTCGTGTTCGAAGGCATCCCCGGTGCACCTGAGACGTCCAGTCGTCATGGATGACCATGGTGACGACTGGGGATCCCCCGCCAAAACAAGGGGGAGTTCTCTGAACATGGGGTAATTGAACCCATGCTTTTTCGGGTTTTCAATAGGGAAAATGATGATAAACATACCTACCAAGTGATATCAAAACGTAGAATGGGTTGTTGTAAATGGGTCTACACCATTTTTGCATGTAAATTGACTTTCAGACAAACCCAAGTGATATCAAACATAGCATACTTACCGTCTGGTAATTTGTCACAATTTGCAATGGTAAATCATCATCGAACTAAAGGGTCCGTTTTCCACAGCTATGGCTACCGCTATGTTAAATTACCGGAGGGTGTCTGGAGGGTATATGGTGTCATATGTATCATAGATATCATAGGTTTTTACCCACATTCATATGGATGTTCATCCCATTCATCATGGGTAAATCATGATATATCATACTCATATCAATGGCCATTTCAGGAACCTAAATTGGAGGTACCGATTCCATATATAAGGCCTATTTTTCATTTTTCAGGCCTTAATTTCAGGGAATATCCCCACAATTCATATGGCCAAAAATATGTTACTAACGACGTACCTCCATTAAATCGGATCCTGGAGATCTCCGATTGATCATGAGCCTTCATTAAAAACCTGGAACTCAAATTTCAGTCGGATGATCCCCACCAACTCGTGGCTCTTGTCCCCTGGTTGCCATATCCGTGAGCATCCTTGAGATTGGAATAATGTGGGTAAAACAATAATAAAGGTAGTATACCATATGATTTTCGAATAATGTATGTAATGTGAGATACAATAATGTGGGTAAACATGGGTAAACCATGTTTATACCACTCGAATAATCCCCCAAATCACCATACATAGGTGGTATGTTTACCATTCCCAGTCATGGGTGGTTTATGGCATTGTTTTAACCACATTCGACATGTTTGAAATCACAACCCAAAATTGACGTGGCTCTGTCCGACGGAGATTTGTCGAAAAACGCTTGGAACCCAAGAGGAAAAAACTCATGATCATCCAATGGATTTTAAGGGTACTCTATGTTCAGACCCAAATTTGAAAATGATCGTCATTGGTGAAAAAATCGTGTTCCCTTAATTTGGTTGTGCTGCTTGTGCGAGCTGCATGAAATTAGTTGTAAACCATCATCATCCTTTTAACGGTGTCCAACCGGGTCGGTGAATCATTCGTCTTCCAATTCTCTTGGACGAATCCGGGGCCCCCCTGGCAGGGCAGAAACTACAAATTTCCGGGCACACATCTCCATTTTGTTCAGTGAATCTGAACGATTGGCCTGTAAAAATTCTTCATCTCTGGGTCATCGCGAAAAACTAGGATGAAGCAACGGGATTTGATCAAGGTATATGCCAGGGTCAACTCATGGTTAATATGGGTTCTGGGCATCCCAGCCATTGAAATCCCAAAAAATTGGCCGATGCTTTGAGGTCTATGCGGGATGGTACATCCCGAAGATATCTTCCCAAAAATGGCTGGTTTCCTCCCAAAAAATGGTGGTTCATTGAATCCAAGCTATCTCAAACACCCATGACTCTTCCAGGCCGTGGCTACCAAGTGGATCCCAGGCCGTGGCATCCAAGAGCCCCAATATTGCCCGAATATATCATTAGTATCCCGTGAAGAATGGCAATTTGCTACTTACCCTCTGGTAAACTAACAGTTTGCTATTGAAAATGGCCATTGAAATCGTTGATTTTCCCATTAAAAATTGTGATTTTCCATAGCTATGTTAGTTTACCAGAGGGTATATATGCCAATTTATATATTCCAAATAATGATTCAATCACTGTTGTATGACCACATGTGAATCATTATTAACCATATATAAACCATTGCTCACCATTCCTCACCATATGGGTGTATCTGCAAATAATTATGGAATTGCGAATATTCGTGGGGAAAACGATGAGGAAAAAAATGTATTTACAAGTACCCTATTCTCAGACAAACCCATAACATATGGGGGGTTCTTAAAATGGGGAATCCCCAAAACAAGGGGTTTCAATACTGAAATGGTCTACCCTCTGGTAAACTAACATAGCTATTGAAAATTGCCATGTATATATAGTTGATTTGCCCATTGAAATGGTGATTTTCCATAGTTATGTTAGTTTACCAGAGGCTAGCCCAATGACCTCTGGAAACCTCCACATCCCAATGAGTCCAACCAAAAAAAAGTAAAAATCGTCCAACGATCATTGGGATATCGACAACCATTTGAGGCTTCAAAAACTGTATCCCAATTGTTAGTTATAGATCCCGATTGTTAGTTATAGATCCAGATTGTTAGTTACAGTGTATGTATATCATATCATATCATATCATATCATATCATACCCGACTTGTTCCAACTATCATTAACAATCATCCACCATTCACATCCATTCACCAGGCGAGATCGCCTCAAATCCTCCACGCGAAAGGAGGCCGCAGTATGGACCAGCTCCGCCCAAGCACCCGGCCTGGCGGGAACCCGACCCGACGAGGCCCGACGAGGCGTCCAGCTGAACTTGGGCTGAAAACACCACCACCGAAATCCGACGGAAAATCCGAAAACCGTGCCATAGATCTGTTAAGAGATGTTAAATCGTGGGGTTTTGCTGCTGGTATAGGTCATTGACCCTCAAACAAGAAACCCTTGTTGATTGCAATGATTACACCCCCCCAAATGGCGTGAATTTTGCTACCAAAATAGTGCCCACAATGGTATCACCGCAACCATCAACGGCCTTAGGTTCATTCATCCCTGGTAAATCTGGTAAACATGATCTGCATTTTGGATACTTTATCGAGAGAACTGTTGTAGAAATTGTGTTTTTCGAGAAGATGGTTTTGGAAGATCTACCTGCATTTGGGTGACTGGATTTTTGGGCACATTGTTGGCACATTGTTGGCAAGTTCTAACAAAAATTGTGGGATCAGAAACCTGTAAATTGCTAACAACACGACCAAACCGGGGGATGGGACTGAAGCAGCAAACACTGCGGATGATCTGACTGTTTGCGACATAATAAACACCCTTGCAGACATGATTACCCTCTGGTAAATTAACATAGACCCTGAAAATCACCAATTGTTCAAGGAAACTAATCTTCCAACCCCTATCTACCAGGGTCTATGTTAATTTACTGGAGGGTGTTTGAAAAGATTGTTGTTTTTAGGGGTGAAATTGCTGGGAGTTCCAGTCCAAACTTGGGATACCAGTCCACAGCTGGTGCAGCCGAGATCATCCCAGGTGCCCACAGGTGCCCCCACTGATGCAACGCATCCGGCATCAGGATCCTCAATGGTCAGAGGGGCCCCGATTTTTCGGCAAAACCTTTGTGATGGGAAGAGGATCCGACAAAATTGGACTGGCCATGATCTTGAAGGTTATAAATTTACGTGCATATCAAAACCTAACCCAAGGAGGATGAGGATGAGGATGAGGATGAGGATGAGGATGAGGATGAGGATGAGGATGAGGATGAGGATGAGGATGAGGATGAGGATGAGGATGATGATGAGGATGATGATGATGATGATGATGGTCATGGTCATGGGATGATGATGATGATGATGATGATGATGATGATGATGGTCATGGTCATGGTCATGGTCATGGTCATGGTCATGGTCATGGTCATGGTCATGGGATGATGATGATGATGATGATGGTGATGGTGATGGTGATGGTGATGGTGATGGTGATGGTGATAGTGATGGTGAACATGTACAGTATATTCTTTGGAAGGGACCCTTCGCAAGAGCTTTCGGGAAAAATGGCTTTGTTAACCTCCATTAGTGGAGGGTAACTCGACCAATGCTCCTTATATTTCCCATTCTTAATCCAAATTTCCCAAGTACCCTTTGGTACTCAAACATGGCAATGGAAAAGCACCCGTTTATCGGTGATGTTCCCACTGAAACCTCCGGATGTTCAATTGCCACCTTTGATTACTGGAGGCTGTATCTGCATGATATCCCCATATTTGTGAGCTAGTCTTAGCAAAGCAATAATAAACCACTTATACGTGGATGGTTTACACTACTTAGTTGTGGTAAAATCGGATATGGTGTATCCTATTGCTTTACTCACATTAGGGGAGACATCCCAAAAGTTTCTGGTTATACATCCCGGTATTCGTCCCATTCTATCCCCACCTTTGTGAACTACCCTCCTGTTACTTAAACATAGCTACAGAAAATCTCCCATTTTCATGAAATTTCATAGATGATTTGCCTATCAAGAATAATCATGTTCCAGTTCGCTACGTTGAATCACCAGAGTAGTACTGTAGTACCCACCAAAAAAAAACCTGGCAATGGGCACCCTCCCATTTATATAGAAGAAATGGATGATTTAAAATTGATTTTCCCAAAAAAAATGGGAGATTTTCCCTAGGCTTTACAGCGTGGTTTCTTGGATGATTCATGATTTTCCCAGCAAACCTCCAGGCTGAAAATCGATCGCCATCCCCTCTGGGGCCCAGATGCTCCAGGCTCCGGTACTTCGGCGCCGCGCGCGACAGGAAGAAGGCCCACCTCGGACGCGGTGGGCCGAAATGTGGACGTTGACCATAGAACAATCGAGGTCAGCTTCAAAATCTATGGAAAATCTATGGAAAATCCTTTCTACATCAATCAAGCTACCAAAAAATAGAGATTAAGCCATGGATGAGTAAACCAATGAACAATGGACTTGGATGTGATTTGAATCTAAGAGTGGAGCTGTGCAAAGCCTATTTAAGTGCTGATTGGACGGACCATGAAAAATATGGTCAATGGTGAATTTAGCCATAAAGTTGTCATTTGAATGTGAAACATGATGACAATTTGCATCAAAGTTCACAGACGCGTGGCCGAAAATTTGCAAGTACAAACGAGGAAATGTTTTACAGATTTGGCAAAGATTCATTGAAATGGATAAAAAATTGAATTCAAAACCACTGATTGTTTTTTTCGTAGCATGTTTTCAGGAAACCCCTATGTCAGCTCCGGATGCAAGACGACTAGTTAAGGCAAACTCCCCCTTTCGAAAGGTTTACAACCTCGCCTCATTTTGGGCTTGCTAAATGTCCGAATGTTTCACATCACCCAAATATTGGGGAGATCATCTTCAACAGATATTTGAAAGTGATGTTCAAAATCCAAAAAAAAAAATGCCACATTTTTCCCAATTAACTATAGTTATATCTAGTATGATGTGATTAAAACAATGTCATAAACTATCCATTTTATTTGGGTAACATCATACTAGATATAACTATAAATGTCCAATAACTATGGTGGAATTATGTCCAATAACATTCAATAACTACCCATTTGGGAATGGTAAACATACTTGGTGGCTCATCTCACTTAGTAAGTGGGTTATAACCCCAATTATAAGTGGATTAACCCTACTTATCCCATTTATAACTGGGGTTATATCTCACTTACGAGCCGTGGGATGAGCCACCAAGTACCACCCAAAGTTATTGGACATTTACCAAGCCTTGTTTTGCTCGCCGTCACCCCGGCAAGCGGCTCGATGCAACACCAGAGGCGATGGAAGTAACCAGGATGACCTGGGCGGCTCAACGCGTCAGGTCTGTAGACATTGCAGCTGTCTCTCTATATATATATACATATACACATATACACATATACACATATACACATATGCACATATGCACATATACACATATACACATATGGTAACCGACAGAATTATGGGAAAAAAAAAAAAACGTTCAACTTAGACAGGCGGCGCCTGCGTCCGATTTTTCCATAATTGGATTTTTCCCCATAAGGGTTCAAAATATCCCGGAAGTGATCTGAACCTTTTTTTTCCATAATTCTTGGAGGTGGCCATTATTTCCATAATTGATTTTTCCTGTGAAATCAGGGGGCTAGGGCAGATTGACCGGTTTTTCCATAATTATTTTTTCAAATCCCCAAGCCTTGGGATTTTTTGTTGTTCCAAATGTTGGGACAATGGGTGTATCTAAACCTTCAACATTTCATACCTCAAGTATTGTCTTTTTTGACCCTCAAGTGAATAATAGTTTTGGCCCAATTTTTTCGAAAAATCCCAGTGACTGTATATTTGGCACTGCTCCAGTTTGAAGTGCGTTCCTTTTCGGTGATGACGGTATAGCTTTACTTCATCCCCAACTCTAAGAGTAGGATATTTACGTGTTTTCACTCTATTTATCTCCAACTTCAGTTTTACCTTCAAATGATTCTCTTTTTTGTGGGCTTCATTTGGGGTCATTTCATGGGCAGAGTGGATCATCTTACTATTATATGTCAACAAAATCTCTCCCAAATAGTCAACCCATTGTATATTATTCTTACCCTTTTTTTCATCAGCATCAACTCTTTTGAATAACATATCTTTAAAAGTTCTGTTAAATCTTTCAACAAAATAGGGATGGCTTCTAGTTCTATAGTTTTGGATCTTCTGATCCTTGAAAAATTATTGCATTCCAGCCGTCTGGAGTGTGCCCTCATCATCTGAGTATATGAGTTTGGGGCGTGACCCCATCTTCTTCATCCCTTCCAGAATCCCAGTTGTGACATCATCCATATTCTTATTTTTAATAGGTGTTACAACGGCTTTTCTGGAAAAGACATCCAACAACACCAAACCACCCTTAAACTGTTGGTTCTTCAGATCTTTGGGGGAAATAAAAAACAAATCCAATCCAATTGGTATTCATAATTGGCTTCTGGAGCAACAAAGCTATTGTATCCACTCAACTGGGTTTTCCTTTCAATATTTTCACTGAACCAATCCTTAACATCTTGCATAGTGATGGATGGATCTTTCTTTTTGGCATCCAAGTAGGTTGTCCTTTGAGAACCAAAACCCGCTCTATCATAATATACATCATTGATAATCTTATCCTTATCAGACATATAAATATAGACATATAAAATATAAATATATTTTATAACACTAATATGAAACTTTATTACTGAAACACCGGTTGCAAGAAGCACATTCCGTAAACATACCCCATTCAAGTTAGATATCCCCATCATGAAATCCCATGAAATCCCCTGGTATCTCAATTAAAGTGGATATGACTCATCTGACCTTTGCCAAATGGATAACTAATCCATTATACAATACCCTCTGGTGAACTAACATAGCAATGGAACATGGCCATTTATAGTGGATTTTCCCATGAAAAATGGTGATTTTCCATTGCTATGTTAGTTCACCAGAGGGTATTCCAATATATTCCAATATAATTTTGGCTAATTCCACTATATAAACCAATATAAACATCCCATTAGAAAGTCCCATGTAATTTCCCATCATATTTTCTTTTCCGAAAACCATTAACCAATTCTCTTCCACCAATACATGATTCTTTATCTTACCATCATCATCTTCCACATCTTCTTTTTCCCATGATTATCGCATCAAAAACCCCATAAAATCCCAGGAATTCCCAGGAAAGCCCATGGGAAATCTCATTAAAAAACACTCATCTCCCATGAATTTCCCATGAAAACTACCAACTTCCCATAAATTTCCCATTGAAAACACTCATTTCCCATGAAAATCCCATGACTTCATCCACCCCCCCCGCGTTCTCGCTCAAAGGTGCTGATCAAGGCCACCAGCTCGTCGCAGTTGCACAGGGCCACCTCGTTCAAAACCACCATTTTTCCATGGAAATGTTGTCGTGTAAATCTACCATCTGGTTATTTAACATAGCCATGGAAAATGGCCCATTTATAGATGGTTTACCTATTAAAAATGGTGATTTTCCATGGCTATGTTAAATAACCAGAGGGTATCCTTTCTAAACACCTGGAAAAGTGGTTTTGCTAACACTTGTGTTTATCTAATGGAAAAAGAGGAAATTTCACCAGAGTTGCCATGGTGACCGTTGATGACCTACATAAATACACTCTGGTAATGACTAACATAGCCATTGAAAATGGCCATTTATAGTGAGTTTTCCCATTAAAAATGGTGGTTTTCCATAGTTATGTTAGTTTACCAGAGGGTAATATGAATGGTTATTTGACAATTAGTTCTTATGTGAGAATTTGAAACCATGGTTACCACTGACATGGTTTTGCTAACACTTGTGTTTATCTAGTAATAATGGAAAGAGAGGAAAATTCACCAAAAACAATGTTTCTATGTTTAATAGCGTAATAGTTGATATAGTAATGGAAACTATTGCAACACCATGGAGGTACTGTAATGATGATTTTCCACTGGTTCATCATCACTTTCATCTAGAAACACTGGAGGTACTGGAACATATTATGTTTGTAACATATGATTCCTGGTGATTACATGGAAACCCTGTTGTTTTCTACAATAATTGACATGTTACAATTAAAATGCTCAAACACAAACAATCTTCAATTGAAACGTTGCTGTAAAATATTGGTTTTTCAGGTGTTTCTACAATTGAAACATGTGATTACTGGTGATTGTAACAACTGTAACAACTGAAATTTCAGAACTGTAACATATGATGATTGTCCTGATTGTTCGTAATATGATTACTGGTTATGTTTAACATAACCAGTGGATAATACTGATGGGTTTCATTTTTCCGTTATTTTATATTATTTGATGGCCCTAGTATTAACTTCTTAATGATAAGTTAATATAAACTATATGATAATATTCAATAATAACCAGTAAATAATATAAGTCATAACCATTTGATGATACGAGAATATTTAATATTGTCAACTTGTTTTTACATAGCCAGCGGATATTATCATAATGATAACCAGCAATGGGCCATCACTGTCTTTAAATGGCTATTATCATTAAATGGTTAATATTCATCCACTAGCTATTATATACTATTGTCATTAACTTATTATTAACTTGAAAATCAGGGGATTGGTCAAAACCTATCATTATTATTATTATTATCATATGACTAGGGTAGGGAACATCCAGCTATACCAGCTATGACCGGTACAAGGGTGCCATTTTTTTCAGAGCCATCATTTTCTAGGGAACACCCTACCACCATTTTGGTGACATACCACCATTTTCAGGTACTTGGTGGCTCATCCCAGTTAGTAAGTGGGATATAACCCCAGTTATAAATGGGATAAGTAGGGTTAATCCACTTATAATTGGGGTTATAACCCACTTACTAAGTGGGATGAGCCACCAAGTACAAACCCATGTTGCTATCTCTCGGAAAATCTCCTGAGTTAAGAGGCGAGGACGACACTCTCTTTGAACAAGAAGCTGAATCACCAACTCTGTTTGAAATCAAAATGATTTGCTTGTTTTAAATCGAACTTGTTCCTAGTTAAGGTCCCATTGCTTCTTCCCTTCCCGTCATTGTTCTTGTAAAAAAAAGCTTTATTGGTTAAAAGTATCCATTCCTACACGTCAATTGGTCAAAAAAGAACATCTTGATTGATTTCTTGGCGCATTGATTGTTGGCGTAAATGTCCCAGCTTCTATTGATTGAACTTGTCCAATGTTCACTGGTGAGCAGCTCAAGATCTAACAAAATCTCCCCATGTTCACTGGTTAAAAGCCTACGAATAGATGATTTACCTACTATAGATAGTGTTTTGCATGATTTAGCATTGCTGTTTTTAATTCCCAGAGGTTACAACTTCCCCACTTTCACTGATCGAAACCAATTTATTAATGATTTACCTAATATAGATGGTGTGTTCCATGATTTTGCATAGCTGTATTCAATTATAAGAGGTTAAAGCTGTCCCCATGTTCACTGGTTAAAACAAATTTATAGATGACTTGCCTACTATACATGGTGTGTTCCATGATTTTGCATAGCTATGTTCAATTCCCAGAGGTTACAACTTCCCCACTCTCACTCGTTAACACCTATTTATCGATTTATCGATTATTATCTTTTTTGGATGGTGTGTTCCATGATTTTGCATAGATGTATTCAATTCCCAGAAGTAAAAATTCCTTGCCTTCACTGGTTAAAGCCTACTTATAGATGATTTTCCTACGATAGACAGCGGTTTCCATGATTTTCAATAGCTATTTTTCAATTACAAGAGGTTAAACTTCCCCATGTTCATTAGTACATTGTCTATATTGATGTGCATCTATATTGATGTTCATTGCTTGAAGAACCATTGTCATTGCTCAAAGATCCATTTCCATTAATGTAGGATTCACCCAACGCCATCTGCACCATCCCCCAAGTTATCAAAATCTTGTGCGTTGGAAGTTCAACCATCCTCAATCATGGTAGGTTTACGGCAGCCAGGGCTACCCACATTATAAAATGCATTATGATGTATACATTAACATAACTATATAATCTATATCATATTTATGTCTGTTATACGAGTACATTTACATTGTATATATATAGTGTATAGTATATTATATTATATCATATCGTATCATATTATATTATATATTATAGTATATATATATTATAAAATATATATATACATATATGTGAACCATGGATTGCATGGGGAAAATCATATGGATTAATTATAATTACGAGATCATGTTGTTCCATGTATAAGAAATCTATAATGTTTGAATATTCCAGTAGAATATTGGGAATTGTCTGGAAATGGTGTATATCCCCAATTGTAGCCATTTAATGGGGATAGTGAGGATTCACCAATGGATGTCAAGCGCCTTGGTGGCACGAAGAGCCTCCTGCGGTGGGGCCCCGGCAAGGCCGAAGCCTGGCGGGCTTAGACGCGCCAAGAAGGGCGACCTTTTTCGACGTGACAACCTGGAAAAACCCGGAAAAAATGTAGGAAAACATAGGAAAACTATCAGAACATGTAGGATTTTCACTGGAAGTACATAGGAATATACGGGGAAATCACCCAAGATGAGGGAATACAACAAGATTTCTCTATCCAACTGCAGACAATGGGAGAAGAAACTCAGGTAAACTAACAGTTTGCGATGGAAAATCACTATGTTTTATGGGTAAATCATCAAAATAAGTGGGTCATGTTCTATGGCTGTGTTAGTTTACTGGAGGCACTGCAGAAAGTTGGAGGATAACCTCAGAGTTGGAAAGACTTGAGAAACGATGGTTGGCTGATGATGAAACGCGGTTCTTCACAAAAACCAAAATCTACCCAAGTGTTTTTTCCATCATCATTATATAATCATTAATATATATATATGGGTAAATTATAATATTTCACTAACCTGAATTAAGGCCATTTGGGGGTGATTCCCCTTATTAACCATGATTTCCAGTGAGGTCGCAGTGAGGTCGTTATAATTTACCCAGTAATATATGGAAGGAATTGTTGTGCGTTAATCATTAATCACTTGGATGTGGACATGCCCAACCACTGGGGGTTAAAAACCCTTCAAACATCGAAGTTTCACCGGCCATTGTGTTGGGATTTAAGCATCAAGCGTTGATTTCTATCCTCGGGAAACGTTTGGAGAAACCATGGGATGGAATGGGGGTACCCTATTCGCCCACAAACCCGTGTATATATATATACAGTATTATATACATACATATATACATACATATATACATACATACATATATATATATGTACACATAATATGCATATTGGTATAGGTCAAAATTGGGTACACCAAGTTTATTAGATTGGTTTTTGACTCAAGATTTTTTGGCTGAATCTCTGGTTCCGGCTGAAAATTGACTCATCCCCAGACTTAGCAAATCGATGTCGCTAAAGTTGGCCAACAAAGGAAAATGTGGTCCCTGAGATAAAGTAGAACCCCATGTCATCCCATGTCTATCTCTATTTGAGACCACAATTTTGGTAGTTTCCACTGAGATAGTGTACGAGAGGTTCTTTTTTACGATTTTCACAGTTTGAGGTCTTGACAAACTTTTTATACAGATTCACTGCACCTAAGGCATTACTGTAAACATCGCACTATGGTATTCATCTCCAGCACCAGCACATGTTTTGACTTTGGACTTCTCTATGTGGCCCCCATGGTTTCGATCTTCCTTTCATCAACAGTTTCATCAACTTTTACAAACTCAAGAACTAAAAGTCGCAGCTGTCTTCGACTCATGATGAAAACAGGTTCTAGGTGAAGTCTTCTTTACGAGAAAATGTCTGAATAGTTTGATTTCTGCCTAGTTCTTCAAAAGATGGGAAAGGATCCACCTGCCAATCTTTGTCCGGAACGCCTGCCAAAGTGGCCCTAGACTACCTTCGAAACGTAGCAGGATGCAGTTTTTATCACCTTCTAGCGTCAGCCTCGTGCTTCTTGATTATTTTTTAAGAAAGGTGCCTTCAAAATTTGTTGACATCTAACTCCAAAAAAAAGGCTATCGGGGTTTCAAATTGCATCAACGGCACTAAGCAACAATAAAAACCCTTCTAATTCAGCCTGAATCTTTGCCAAAAAAAAATCTAGTACAAAATCTAGTCATCTCTTGTTTACCTATGCTGAAAACCATGTTGAAACCCTGGGTGTATCTGAAATTTCTATCCCATCCCAAAAGCCCACCAAGCCATGGGCCCATGGGCCATGGATTTCCATGGTGGGAATCCCTTCATTTTTCCATCCCAAAAAATCGCCGAAATGGTAATTGAACAAAGCTATGCAAAAATCACTATCTTGATCAAACTTGCACAGCTGAGGATCAAGCACTCTTCTTTTCTCGCTCAGGCTCGGGCATTCAAACGGGTTTGTGTTTCTGGTTTGGAAGTTGCATTTCTGGCATCTCACAAGAGTTATTAAACCTGACAAGCATATGTGCGAAGGAGCATTGGTTCGGTTCGAAACCACTGGCAGGGACAAGGATGCAAGAGGTCCAGTGTATGCAACAAGAGTCTTGCACTGTCAAATGCAAGGGCAAGGGTGCACAGTCACTGTATGCAACAGACCTGGTTCCTGCACCTGGTTCCTGCACCGTCCACACATGGAAGGGCAAAGGTGCACACACTGCACCGCCCCTTGTGGCGTGAAATGAGCAAAAAGAATCGCATCTGCTGATCAGGGATAAGGAATGGCAGGCAGAGACACTCTGCAGAGCCATGCCCGGGTTGGGCCGGGAAATTTTTGCGAAGCCTCGACAATGACAGACTTGATCCGAAGTGTCAGCAGGCATTTGATCAAAGATTCAGTTTGCCAAGCCCGCCAGGCCGTGAACTGATACTGATGATCAAACTTGCACAGCTGAGGATCAAGCACTCTTCTTTTCTCGCTCAGGCTCGGGCATTCAAACGGGTTTGTGTTTCTGGTTTGGAAGTTGCATTTCTGGCATCTCACAAGAGTTATTAAACCTGACAAGCATATGTGCGAAGGAGCATTGGTTCGGTTCGAAACCACTGGCAGGGACAAGGATGCAAGAGGTCCAGTGTATGCAACAAGGGTCTTGCACTGTCAAATGCAAGGGCAAGGGTGCACAGTCACTGTATGCAACAGACCTGGTTCCTGCACCGTCCCAATGATAAATACCGAGCCCCAATGCTAAACAAGCAACATAGCCTCATGGAGAGAGCGAAATGCAACATACAGGATTGAAGGGATGGTAGCATGCTGCAGGATCCACCCTTGGCGAAGCATCCAAGCATCATTTAATCCACCTCTCGACAAACCATCTGCAATGTTAGCTTCAGACTCAACATATTCAAAGTAAACACGGCAGCCCAACTTGGCCAAGACAAGGTGCGTAATGGTAGCAATTGAACAAAGGTCTGACTGCGAACTACTTCCTTTGACTAGGGCCTGGCAAGCAGCTTGATTGTCTATGTACCAAATGACATCCTTCTGGGCCAGGAAATCACGAACATTGTACGGCACTACAACTCCAAGCAACGCTTCACAAGGTGTAATCTGCTGTTCGCGGTCTACCAACAACCGCAAGAGGTCTGCAGGGATGTCTGCAGACATTCCAATTGGGGGCGCCCTACCATCATCTGGAAAGATCACAAAACCTAATCGAGCAACATCAGAAGACTTAGCCGGATCAAAACTAGCATCTGAATAGAGACGAACTGGCTTACTACGGGAAGGCTGCAATGAGACGACCCTGGGCGGTACCAAAGATGCAAGCTGACGGCGAAAGAGCAAAGAATCGATCAAGGATGCCGACAATGCTTCACTACAATCAAAATACTGACGATGCACCAAGGCAGCCTGACCGCCTCGGCCACACTTCCCATACGTACCGGAAGCAGCCCAGCCAAATTTCCCGCGGAGCTTGGCCGCATGGCCAGAGGTAAGGTGACCATCACTCAGGATCTCATTGATGAAGTCTTGAGTTTGTTCCCTGAATCCGGGCTTCAAATCAAACTTACACATTTGGTTATCTCCAACATTTACTGACAAGCCTAAAAACGTGCGGCACTGGGCTGGAGGCTGAGATTTGTCTGGATCCAACTGAGCTCCTGCCAAGGCATAGACAAGGCGTACAGCTGCCTGAGCTGAGCCTTGAGCAAAGCTGACATCAACAACACCAGTATCGTCGAAGAAAAACACAGCTGGAGCCGCGCAGCAACGCCTGGCTACACTAGAAAGCAAGGCAGGGGTTCTATTAAAGGCCAACACTGCTGAAGACAATCCAAACGGCAAGCCATTCAGAACAATGAACTTGACTGACTCTGAGGTGCAATCCCAGAAAGCAACACAGGAACAACAACGATGCGCCGGGTTGATTGGGCATTGCCGGTATGCATTTTTCATATCTTCAGTGCCGATGACAAAATGGAGCTGCTTGCAAGGATTGTCAGCATCAATCTCAGTAGCAAGGCGCATCACTTCACGCATGATCGCAGGCACAACATCAACAGTATATGTAAAAATGGTCTCCCGCTCTCTAGAAGCTGCATTATGGCCGGGCTTTTTCCCTGAATCGATACACCGAAGCTTTCCACAGGCCTGCACGTGGATGAATCTTTCCAAAGGACGCCACTGAGACTGCCCAAACATTTCATTCATTTGGGACAAGTCAAAAGGACCATCTGCAAAGCCCAGCTCAACCTCCTCTAAGGTCAACCGGCGCAAGTCCTCATCATGGGTACCTGGGCGTACCCGCCGAAACATGCGCGACAAATTGTCATCTGCTTGGGGGCCTAGTAGGGCTGGCAATCCAACAAGGGAGCTCTCATTCACTTGCAGGGGCCTGAACAGGCCGGAAACCTCAATGTCGCCAACAATGTCGAATCCACCTACAAAACGAAGTGGGTTTGTTTCATCCGGCCATCGCAGCAACAAGGAACACACAAGCATGAAAAAGGGGCGCTTGTCTGCTGCAACTTTAGCTACCGATGGAGGCATCATCTGGACAAGGTCGCGCTCCCAAGGCGCCAGGCACTTGCTAAGCTTTGTCAAACAACGCATTTGTGCGGCTCGCCACTCCCGGATGGCTGGCCCCATGCATGCAATGGCGCGACAAGCAAATTGGAGGTCATCATCCAACGGACACTGAACATCAAAGGGGGAAGCAATCACAGCAGAAGCAGCCATATGCTCTTCCTTTGTCAAGCCAGATGGATGTAATGGCGGCAAAGCAAATCTGGAGGCGCCAGACCCGCGCTGGAAGCCGACAGCTACTGCAGAAGTTGCTACCTGCCGCTGCTGCGCCCAATCCATGCCTTGAGGGGCTGGCTGCTTGCCGCGCAGCTGTGTGTCCACCCAATAGGCCTGCAAATTAGCAAGTGGCACTGGGGCCAATGCCGAAACCAAATCATTGACAGAACGCTTGAAATGCAAATCATGCTGCTGACAACGTAATACTAACCCATGAGCCAACTGCGCAGCTGTCATGATCCCAGGGAAAGATTCAACCAAACCTGGTTCGAACACAGTGCCACGCACACTCTGTCTGAGGCGCCGCTCATCGGCTGGGCAAAGTGGTGCAACTGGGGCCGGCATCAGGTTGACGCATTGCAAAACGCGACTCAACAAGAGGGCCAAAGAAGGCATGTGAGCCGAGTCGGCAATTGCAGAGGCTTGCGCAGCTTCCAAACAATCCGGTACAACTATGGCTTTGATCACATCACTTGGCAAACCATGTAACTGAGCCTTTTCCGAAGGTAACAGGCAACGCCAAACAGCACCTGTCCAAAGCAGTGCATCCTCCGCATATGCAAGAGGGGGAAATTTGCATCCATCAGCTACAAATCTGGCAGCAACATCAGGCGCAAGGTCGCGCATGTCTGCACGCCGCACTGATTGCATTTGAAACCGAGGAAGAATCAGGTTGGGCTGCTTCAACGCGAAACGGCCATGAAAACGGACTTTCTTGGGCCAAGGCTTGCCTGAATAGCTGAGCAGCACAGGCTTTCTAGCTTCCGATGCAACCTCCTGCTCAACTGGAGCAGATGTGAAGCCACCTGCAACCAACCGATGCGAGCACCACAAAAACCAGTCTTGCCACCGAGATACTCGGCCCCAGTCAGCTGCATCGGTGACAACAGGCCCAACAGGGCAAAGTGAACAGCCCTTCACCGGTAAACAAGGGCCTTCGCAAATAGCCCAGACACAAGCACTGGACCAAATCTTGGAACAAGCATTGGCAACTCTACGTGCATGATGGACACTATTTGCACCCGGGCCAGAACAACGGGCATTGCCAACCACCAAAATAAGCCAAAAACGGAAATTCCGCCAGCCGTCAGGTAAATGCTCAGGTTGGAATGTGGGCACGTGAGCAAAATGCAGTACATTGCTGAAGCACGAACTGACTGCCTGTCTAAAGACAGAGCTTGGCTCAACACAAACAAAGGAAAAATGAATGCCGAAGGCTGCTAGAGCAAGGGCTGCACACCCCATGCCATTGCATAGGGAAATCAACAGAACAGGACCATGCCAAGCTGGCCTGACTGAAAGGCAAGGAAGGCTCTCACGACCCAGCCAAGCGCAGACTGCAGGGTCCGAATTTGCAAAAAAAAATATGAGGCACTGCTACTATGAGGAGACACGTCTTTGGCAAAATGCACATGGCAAGGTGTCTCCTCTGCCGCCTGTCAAGCATTGACAAAGGGACAATCTTTGCGGGTGTGGCCGGTGCTGCCACACGCAGTGCCATCAGGCCTGCGGCCATCACATGTGTGACGCTTCCGATCTGGGCAGTCCTTTTCCTTTGGAGCACAACCACGCTGATCATTGTGGCGCTTGCAGATTGCTTGGTTCCCCTGCAAAACTGTCACAGTGCGCTCACGTCGGGGTCTTTTGCTAGGTGGTGAAAGTTCCGCACGTGTTCTGACACTGGCAGAAGGCGTCTTATCAACGTCCACTACGACAGATTGCTGCACAGTCCACAGCACATCGCATTCACGCAAGGCTCGTGTCAAAGCTTCGCCTTGCGGTACTCCTTGCCTCATAAACTCCACCATCTTACCGCGGGTATGCAAATCCCGTGACTCCAACCACTGCAACTGCTGTGTATCATGGCAATTACTCTCAGCAGTCCTGGCCAGAGCAAAATCACAATAGTTCAAGTTTGTGTCCAGCGGGGCAAAACGGACTTTCGTCCCTGGCGCCGACACACTATCAACCACATGGATACCTGCAATGGCATAGGCGTTTGCTAACACACGCAGAGCCTGATAATAGGCGATGACTGACTTGACCGGGGCCGGCTCAGCTGCCAACTGCACTTTGATAGATGCACTAAGGTTCACCTCTTCTTTGGATGTTGGGAGCGTGCCCCGAAACAAACTCTGCATTCGCTTGGCTGGAATCAGTGTTGGGGCACCTCGCTGGAACTCTCTGTAAACTCTACCTAGCAAAGCATCAGAAGGCATCGCATGAATGGACAGCTGCAGCTGATATGTCGTTTTCCATTGGGCCAGCAAGTCTTCATGCGTCTGAATATCCAAAGGTTCTTCACCATCTTCAAGAACACCTTCTAGGCGACGCTTCCGAGCTTTCTCTATGAGCAGAAAACCCTCACGCCAAGCTGCACGCAAGCGGGACAACTGCAAGACATCATCTTTCGCAGGGGACAGATCCAGGACTTGCGTTTTCAGCTCAGTTTCAAAACCGGCTGTGGTGACAAGACCCACAAAGTCAGATATGCTGGACAAACCTAATCCGGTAAGGTACTTGATCAAGTCTTCACTGACCCTGGCCCCGTTCAGCACATGAAGGAGCTGGTCGTGCTCACGCTTTCTAGATGGCTCTGGCATGGCAATCGTGAGGGAGCTGCAATCTTGTCTGGTTGAATGGCTTGCACAACTTGGAAATGAAAAGACGTGAAATGACTGAGAAAGGATCAGGAACTGCCTGGCTACATACGTTCTAGTTCACATTGCTTTGTTGGTCAAGGTTTGGAAACTTAAAGACATGAAGAGTCCTGAGCCGCAAATCATGACAGGTGGCACTAAGTTAAGCAACCACCAGAAATCAAGGATTTGTGGCATAAAGGGATGCCCAAATCAAAAAGCGACCGTGCTCTGCAAAAATCATTACATGAGAAAGATTCAGCAAGACACAGAAACAAAATAACAGAGGTTTCGGCCTGCAAATCAAAGGCTGCATGCTGAGAAACGCACAAGCATGGCCAAAATCAAAAGCTTGCAACTACGTGCACATCCAATATGACCCATGCAAAATTTAAAGACGGGAAAAACATTAAAAACGCACATGTGCTTAGCACCTTCCTTCATGCTTCCATGCAAGGAGCTAGCAACCAGTTCGCGCCATCTTTTTCCCCCTTGCGACACAGTAGCTCAACTAGCTATCCGACCGAACGATTGACTGGATGTGCTTCAGCAAAGGCCGCGGGGCTTGTTGGATACACTTGGCACATATCTGCATGCCCTTTTCTATTCCGGCACCTCTGGCGCAAGGCTGCGCCGAGAAAGGCTCACGACGACACAATGGCGCCAGAATGTGCACAACACCACGCGGCAACTGAAACCACTCAACCTGCACAAGCTCCCCATCCTCGCTTGAAGAGCTAGAGCTTGACGAGGAGGTAATTAACACACTTGGGCTGGGCGGCAATGCCTCAGTGCCGGTGGTTGGTGGCAAAGTGCCGGCTACAGAATCCCACAAGATACCCGTTTCTCGCAACGCCTGGAATGTCACCTCGCGACTACCGAGCTGCGACTTGGCTCTGAGTATCGCTTGAAGAAGCTTGGCTTTTGAATCTGCTGCTGTGGCAACTTTGTCATGGGCATAATGCTGCGACATAACCATGCGATGGGATTGAACATGCGCTAATTTCACACTCTCCGTCCAGTTTCCCAGATGCTGCGCAATCTGAGGCGGGCATCGAAGGATTTCTGCAATTGTCGGCAAAAATCGCCGCAAGGAATAGCTAGTAACATCAGCAGGCGCTTCATCACAACTCTGGGAGACCAACAGACGTAACAATGAAATGAATTTCTGAAAAGACATGGGATGTGTTTGCCAGGCTGCGTCATGGCCAATGGAAGCCGAAGGTCCTAACACCAAATCAGGAATAATAAAACTTGGCTCACAATCCAAACGGCCCCGCAAATCATTGATCACTAGAAGGGCCTGGCGAAAAACATCAGGCGACCCAAGAAACGAATGCGGGCAAGCCCAATCAAAGGGTTTGCGGATACTGCGGTCGCGAGATTTACCGCGTGTGCAGAAACCAAGCAAGAAAGGACCCTGCAACTTCAGGCCAGTGGATCTTTGCACATGGGCGAATCGCAAGCATGCTACAAGGGGCAACAAAGCAAATCCTGCGAAGGCAGCTGCAATGGGACATGGACCTACGGCAACCTTAACCAGATTAAGGACAACTGGAATGGGTAAGGGGTCATGCTGAACGGACCTATGGTTTTCTGCAGGCCGATTCCAAACCATCATCAAAGGGTCATTCAAAATAAATGGCACTCCAACATGTGATCGCCACCACAAAAGTTGCTGAAACAAACCCTGTGCAACAGTAGGGCCTCGTGTTGCATTGACTTGGAGAAATTCGAATGTGGCCTCAAGGGTAGGAGATGTCGGATCCATACCAGCAGGCTGACAAGCCTCAACAAAACGCACCCATCGTCGCCACGCAGAGAGGCGACTCTTTAGCGAAGTTCGTTCAAAGGCAGTCAATTTATTGAATAGTGCAAAACGAGCGTGTTCAGGCTGACTATCCAACAATGGTGAATACTGGAGTCCACTTCGTCCAAGTTTCAAATAGATGCCCCAAAAGAAATCGAACCAAGACTCATCGCTATCAGATAGCACTCTCAACTTAGAGCAAGCACGCCAACGCACAGACACTGGTCCGATGCACGCTGGCGCAGAGACAAGGTTGCCCTGGCAAATATGGGGCTGCGGTTGGCGTTGCTGCGGTGGCAGTCGGCCCTTGCACACTGCTTTGGCCAGCTCTATCATGACCTGCGCTTCATCTTCTAGAAAAAAACCGTTGCTAAACTCAACAATCTCAGAGCAGCGAAGATTAGCAACATCAGCTTCGCACAAGAATCCTAAACTGACCAACTTATTGAACTCTGAAGGGTGCAAGGCATTCTGAAATCGAGCAGTGAACCCGCTTTGCGGAGACGGCAAATTGCTGGCAGAATTAAGAATAGATATCGGCCGGAGCAAATATGGGCCAGTGCCATGGCAATGCTTCGATTTAATCATGTAGGCTCAGGCAAGAATGGGCATATACCTGGCCAATTCATCTCAATACAGCTAGTCTGTCAGCCGGGAAATTTTTGCGAAGCCTCGACAATGACAGACTTGATCCGAAGTGTCAGCAGGCATTTGATCAAAGATTCAGTTTGCCAAGCCCGCCAGGCCGTGAACTGATACTGATTAAATAGCTAAATTAGCTAAATCAACAGTTAAATGATAATAGGCCATTTTCAATGGCAAATTGTTAGTTTATCAGCCATTTTCAGAACGATGTCTAGCTCCCCGAAGCCACCTCGATGAGCACAGGCCTGCCGTTCGGTTTTTTGACATGGAAATTGAGTTGTCCAACATTTTTTGGGACATGTTGGAGTTTTGCAATTGATGAAAATTTGACATGTTGAATTCCAAAAATTCATCAATTGCATTTTTCTTGCAATTCATGCAATGCAATTGATGAAATTTTGATATGACGATATCTTCGACATCAAAATGCATTGTATCAACTATAAGTGTAATCAACTATAAGTGGAACATTGTTTTTCTATAATTACCATAACGAATTGCAATGGCTAGCTGTAGCATCAAATATAGGTTAATCGCCCAAGAGCATTGACTAACCAACTGTAAGTAATAGCCAAGGAGATAAAATGCCGAGTTTTAATACTCAGTTTGGAATTAACAAACATGGCAATCAACGAAACTCCTAGGCGTCAGAGGGAAATCCATCAATCTAGTGTTTTTTCCAGCCAACCGCCAACCATGTTGGTTTCCCAGAGCTGGCCGTTTTATGTGGTAAGCCAAACAATCAACCGCCCCCAATTTCGTCAGAAATTGATGCCACAAATTATCCTTAAATGGTAGGTTCATGATTGGGTTGACCACCACAAACTGCCCAAAATGGGGCACACACCGACCAAATATTCTTTCCCGAAGTTGGAGGGCCAAGGCTCCTAGAGTGGTCGTTACTACTACATGCATCCAAGCAAGGAAAAAACAAACTCCCAGCCCCCAAATCAGGAGTCACTTCAGAAAAGAACAAACAATAGATGGCACCAATATGACTCTATGACATAAAATGACATAAAATCCAAGCAAGTAAACAAACCACATGTTTGTTGCAGAAAGATCTCAGCTATGGAAGCACCCATGAATAGTCCGATGTTTTAGCTACTAAAAAAAAATATAACAAATTACCAGAGGCTATATCAACATGAATCAAGATTAATCATCATTCATCACCATTATGAACCATTGTTAACCATCATTCACCATTATTTACCATAAAATCCCATTAAACCACCATAAAACCTCATTGAATCACCATTTTCCTATGGTTTTCCTATGGTTTTCCCATGGTTTTCCCCATGAATATCCCCATGACTTCCCAATGTGGACGAAGCCGGGACGAAGCCGGTGAAGCCAGCCACGAGTTAGACGAATCACAGTTCTGCACCTTGTCCACCCAGCAACGCATGGTGCGCCAGGAATTCATTGGATCCGTCATGGCCATCTGTTGCTCCTGGCTCGATTGTTTTCCGATGGAAAGATCCACCATTTTGCTGGGTAAATCAACTATTATAACTATTACTATGGGGAAAGATATGGTGAATGATGGTGAAAACAATGGTTGATCATGGTGATGAATGATGATTAATACCCTCTGGTAATTTGTTACATAGCGAACTGGAAAATAGCCATAGAAATAGTTGATTTACCCATTAAATTTTGGTAATCAACTATAAACTAACAGTTTGCTATTGAAAATGGCCCAGTCGAAATAGTTGATTTACCCATTAAACATGGTGATTTTCCCTCTGGTAAACATAGAAAATAACTATGGAAAGATCCACCATTTTATAGCTGGGTAAATCAACTATTTCGACTGGGCAACTTTCAACAGCTTTTTGTAAACGTTTACCAAAGGGTATTGAAAATGGCCATGAAGTGGGGAAGTTATGGCATCTACCAAACTTTTCAGGTGAAAAATGAAGTTCGGCGAGATTTCTTGCGAGGAAACTCCTAGCCCTTTTCCATGAATCGTGAGTAAATAGGACGGCAAAGCATGGTTATTCAATCTCTGATTCCTGCACTTTTTCCTATAGGTTGCCAGTTTGCAACCACAGTTGCTAGCTAGTTCCTAAGTGGGATTGCGATCCCAGCTGTGTTTTGTTGCTGGATTTGGATGTCCAAGAATGAACCAACTGTGGCTACCAACGAGAGCAATGCCAATGTATTGCCAAACAGGTCTAGGCAACTGTCAATCATCCACATAGTGGGAAAGGAGAAAATGTCCCATGCAGCTCAATGATTTTCCCTTTAAGACCTCCATTCAGGGATTTCCCAGAGGCACGCCACGTTTGATGACATTGGAGCGGGATATCTAAATCCGAATAAGATAATATAAACCTGCTTATGTATATATATATATACATTTACATGTATATATATATATGTATATATATATATGTATATATATGTATATATATATACATATATATATGTATGTACACATATATCTAACTCATAATAGTCCCATGATATTCCTAAGATATCCCAATCCCAGTAAGTTCATTGGCCACGCTCCACTGCACCTCGTCGTTCTCCAAGAGAAACCAAGGAGTCTTCAACGCCCTCGGGATGTTCGTCCCCAAAAACTCCTCCAGAGTGTCTACAATATCATAATATTTGTTAGTGCATATGATGGAGAACAATATCCCGAGTGTCTCAAACAATATATATTATAGTACAATATATATTCTATGATATGATAACATAATAATTTGTGAAGATCTTTCACAAAGTGGACCGAAGAAATATTCCAAGTGTCTCAACTAAGAAATGATAACTTTCATCAGTAAGAAATAAATAAATGTTTCAATCATTCGAACAAATGGGTGAGCACTCAACGTAAACATGATTGATCGGAACAGCAATGAAAAAAAGATATGTGTGTATATCTACTGATGTCCTGTGGTTTCAAAAAGCATCATCAGGATCCCAAAGACCTTTGAATTCCACACTATATACATGTGTACTGTGTATATATAATACTATAATATTGCATAGATATATACACATAAATTATGATGTTATCATATCAGAATCCATATCTCCATAATCTCTTATTATATGCCCAGTTCAAGATCCTCAAAATCATCAAACATCAAAATCTCAGGTCTATAGTCTCACCAGGATAACCATCACCTCCGAAAATCCACATCAAAACTGGCTGAATTGGTTCACGAATCCCTTTAATAAACAGCTGGTAACTAAGACAGCCGGGGATGATTCCAGAGCCCTCACGACACGATTTCCATCATGGTGTGGGTTTTTTTGTCATCCAGCAGTACTGTTACCACTGTCTTCCCTACCAATTTATCCATATGGCTATGAATCAATACCTATGAAAATACCATTTTTAGAGGGATGAACATCCATTTACCAGCTATTTTTATGTTCACCAGGGGTACAAGGTTTTGACCCACTGCCATATCAAAAAAGAAAAACATTGTATGAGCTCAGAAAATGTTCTTAAGTAGCATTACTACTGTCGTTAACCATCCATTTAACATATACTAACCATCCACTAACCATACATTAACCATCCATTAACCATCCATTTCACCACCCATTTTACCATCCATTTCCCCGTGACCAAGGGCCTCCAAACACCACCGCTCCAGTCACCCCCCGGCACCTTCCATCGCCGTCGGGCATCAGGGCCTTGCAGCGGATGGCCCAGTGCTTCAGCAAGTTGACCTCGAGGACATGGAGCCGAAAAAGGATCTACTTGGTGGCTCATCCCAGTTAGTAAGCGGATTATAACCCCAGTTTTTTCAGTGAACCTTGCCCCTACTTAGCCCAGTGAAATCACCAGGGGTATAATCAACCTACTTACGAGCCGTGGGGGTGAACCACCAAGTAGATGAATGGGATTAAATCAACAAAGGATCTAGATGATCTACAGAATCTATGTCTAATGGCATTCAGGATGGGATTAAAATGGGATTCTGGCATTAATGGGATTTTTTAAAAGGGAATGGGGTGGTTTAATTCTATGGGTTTTTTTTTCGGGGAATCGATGTTTTAACAGCAATTAAGTGGAAATTCATGGGAGTATGATGGGATCATAATGGGAAATACACCAGGTATTCCTTATGGCCGATTCGATTCACCGGGTATGTTTGTCAAAAACCCAAACTAAACCACGACGATGTTCACCATCCAATTGTTACCCCCATTCCAATATGAATCTATGTTTGAGCAGTGGCATTGCATAGGATTATCATTCGGATTCATGGGATTGTAATGGAATTTAATGATATATAATGGGATTCGATGGAATTCTCATGGGGGTTAGTACGTTATTCATGGAATATAATGGAATGTAATGGGAAAATATAGGAATATAATGGGACGTAGAATAGGACGTATACCTCGTCTACGTATTTTTCAAGCTTGCACAGCCTGCAAGCAGCTATATGGATCTAAATTTTAGACATACGTATCATACATGTATAGTCATATAGATACATATAGAATCATACAGATGAGTAAGCAAGCAATAACCAAAACAGGGCCAGAGAACAACCGAGAAAAACCAGCCACACAGCCTGGCCGAAATGGTGATGAGTTTCATCGACCGCTGATCAGCAGTAAGTCTAGCGCAATCCCTTCAACTCATCAGTAATTCAGTATCCATAGTGGCTGTATCTCCATCTGTTGTTGCTTGATGTCGCCGGAAAAATCCACGTCAGCGCTCCCGAAAAAAAAACAAGATGAAGCCCACGAACCCGAATGCTAACACGTATGTTAATGGTACAGATGTCAAAACACATGGTTATGCAGTCACGCACAATACCTTTCTGCAATAGTTTATGTGAACAGTCTTGTACATGTTTCCCTTGTTAGCAGTCTGCAGTGTGGAGTGTGGAGTGGAAAGTGTAGAGTGTGGAGTGTGGAGTGTGAAGTAAGGAGTGTGGAGTGTAAAGTGTGGAGTGGGGAGTGTAGAGTGTGTAAAGTGTAGAATGCGGAGTGTAAAGTGTAGAGTGTGGAGTATGGAGTGTAAAGTGTAGAGTGTGGAGTGTGGGGTGTAAAGTGTGGAGTGTAAAGTGTAGAGTGTGGAGTGTAAAGTGTGGAGTGTAAAGTGTGGAGTGAGGAGTGTAAAGTGTGGAGTGTGGAGTGTAAAGTGTGGAGTGTGGAGTGTAAAGTGTGAAATGTAAAGTGTGGAGTGTGGAGCGTAAAGTGTAGAGTGTGGAGTCTGGAGTGAAAAGTGTAGAGTGTGGTGTGTAGAGTGTGGAGTGTGGAGTGTGGAGTGTAAAGTGGGGAGTGTAAAGTGTGGAGTGTGGAGTGAGTAGTGTAAAGTATGAAGTGTGGAGTGTGAAGTGTACAGTAACGTGTGGAGTGTGGTGTGCGGAGTGTGGAGTGGAAAGTGTAGAGTGTGGAGTGTAAAGTGGGGAGTGTGGAGTGTAGAGTGTGGAGTTTGGAGTGTAAAGTGTGGAGTGTGGAGTGAGGAGTGTAAAGTGTGGAGTGCGAAATGTGGAGTGGAAAGTGTAGAGTGTGGTGTGTAGAATGGAGTGTGGAGTGTAAAATGTAAAGTGTGGAGTGTAGAGTGTAAAGTGTGGAGTGTAGAGTGTAAAGTGTGGAGTGTAAAGTGTAGAGTGTGGAGTGTAGAGTGTAAAGTGACGATTGTAAAGTGTGGGGTGAGGAGTGTAAAGTGTGGAGTGTGGAGTGTAAAGTGTGGAGTGGGGAGTGTGGAGTGGAAAGTGTGGAATGTGAAGTGTGGAGTGTAAAGTAAGGAGTGTGCAGTGTAAAGTGTGGAGTGTGGAGTGTAAAGTGTAGAGTGTGGAGTGTGGAGTGTAAAGTGTAGAGTGAGGAGTGCGGAACTTCACCCATAGACACGGCGACGCCACAGGAAAACCAGAGACTCGAGACGAGACACGTGGGTGCAAAAAAACGAGCATTTCGTGCGAGACTTCCTTCAATTTTGATATTTTCCACACGTTATCAAACAGGTTGGAATGTCAGAAAGTGCCACGTCTGCCACGCAAAACGACATGACAACCTGCTTGGAAACATTCGAAAAGGACACGTTTTCCAGCTTCCCCCATAGACACGGCGACGCCACAGGAAAACCAGACACTTGCGACAAGACACGTGGGTGCAGAAAAACCAGCATTTCCTACGAGACTTCCTCCAATTTTGAAATTTTGTGAACATCATCAAACAGGTTGGAATGTCAGAAAGTGCCATGTCTGCCACGCAAAACAACAACACAGCCTGCCTGGAAACATTCGAAAAGGACAGGTTTTCCAGCTTCCTCCATAGACACGGCGACGCCACAGGAAAACCAGCGACTCGAGACAAGACACGTGGATGCAGAAAAACCAGCATTTCGTACGAGACGTCCTCCAATTTTCACAGTTGGCAACATGACAAAAGGACAAGTTTTGCAGCTTCCCCCATAGACACGGCGAGGCCACGGGAAAACCAGACACGCGTGAAAATTTGCAACCTCAAAATCGATGCTTCGTGCGAGGCTTCCGTCAATTTTCAGCACATGTCAGAAAATGCCACGCCTGCCACGGAATTTCCACCTTGTCACCACTTGACGTAGCCCTGCCAATGCGATTTACAAAAAACACGCAACGCGACACGTCTAAAGTGCTGCGCCTGCCACGAAAAATGACGATGGACACGCCCAAAGTGCTGTGCCTGCCACGAAAACTGCAACACATCTTCTGAAAACGTCGCAAAAGTATTGCGCCTGCCACGCAAAACGACTTTCGACACGTTGCAGAACACGTCTGAATGTCACGAAATGCCACACCTGCCACGCGAAACGAAGCAACGACACGTCTGAAACCTCCAAAAATGACCACCTCTGCAGAACTTCCCATAGGCACGGCCATACGGGGATCGCGCGAACGGTTGCGAACGGTTGCGAACGGTTGCGGACGGTTGCGCTCGCGAACGCAACGTCGAGCGAACACACCCTCAACCCCCAGACCCCCAGAGTGAAACGGGAACCCTTGCTACGCATTCGGGAAAAAACGAAAGCGAAAACACGCACTTCCAAGGAGCCTTCTCTTCACCATAGTCATGCATCGAGGTGGCCTGCCGAATTGGTCCTACCTTGTCCTACCTTGGAAGGTTTCCTGAAAGTCATGGGGGTACCCCTTTATCGCTGGATGGTTTATAATTGAACATCATATTAAAATGGATTTAGTAACTAGGGGTACCCCTATGACTCAGGAAACCTATTACCCTCTGGTTATTTAACATAGCCATGGAAGCCATGGCCCTAATCGAAATAGATGATTTTCCCAGCGACATCAACCTCCATTTATTTTGGGGATTTTCCATGGCTATGTTAGTCATAACCTGATGGTGATTAAACTATAAACCATTATCATTGAACTAATTGAAAATCCTATGAAAATGGATGATTTGGAGGATCCCCCCAGGAAAAACCGAGCTGCTCAGTAAGATGACCAGATGGCGTGAACGCCATGTTGGTCCCCGGTACATTTTTCAGGTGTCAGGTCCCTCAAAGTGGATGGTTTACTCAGAAAGGCCCCAAATCCCTGTTTTCTCGTGTGAAAAGAATCTCACGCAAATATATTCTAATCTGCATATTGATACGTTATCAATAAAAAATTGAGCCCGTCCCCTTTGGATCCCAAAAAACCAGCCCTTCGACTCATTCGAGGTGCCTGGTCCGGTGGCTGCCAAACATGAGAGATGAAGTATTCAGGCGGCCTCAGAGCAACGAGCTCGTGGCTGACCCAGTTATAATACCTGGCAAGTAACCATATGTGTAACCGAGTTGTGGTGGAAGATCCGCAGTTGTGTATATGTATATGTATATGTGTGTATATGTATATATGCATTTTTAAAAATATAATATAATGTATGTATGGGTTCTAAGTTATAACCCACTTACTAAGCTGCATTCAACTCGTCAAAAAAGAAATTTCTGCGCTAAATCCTGGGGCCCAGTTGGGGTAATACGCCCTATGAATTCCACTGTTCTTTATGATATTCCCGTTCTGGTTGTGGGTATCATCACTTGCATCGAAGGGATTGCGAATTCCTACCATGTGGGGATGGGGGGGTTTCCAACATCCATAGATCCCAGCTATGACTTACCAGCTGGGGTGCCACTCAAAACGCGCGGTTTCAACCGAGGACCCACGCTCACTTTCCAGCGCCGACGCTGCTACTTGATTCCTGATGTGAACTGGCCATGTTTCAAAATTGCGGCTTCGCGCGGAAAAGGCCACAGATGTTCCGGTTCAGTGTTGACATGAATGTTTGGGGTACCCAATGAATTTTGACCCAAATCCAAATAATCCATGTGGAACCAAGCCTTAAAGCTCGAAGCATTCTTGTTTCATTCTACTCGAGAGGTAAAACCCTAGATGCACTGGGGCATCACCATTTCAGGCTCTGGATCCAAACCTTATTCTTCTGCTCTTCAAAACACATGAAGTAGAATGGTAGAATTGGCGAAAAAAGAATGAAGTTATTGGATACGAATAAAGTAAACTACAATTATAGTAAAAGAAATTATAGTAATAGTAAATTAACAGTTGGACCCTGTTAAAATCACCAGTTTTTAGTGGTTTCACTCATCTTCCAACCCCTACTGTATCTGCCAGGGTCAACAAGTTTATTTACTGGAGGGTCATAGTGACCTACAATAGTCATCATAGTTACGTGTTGGATGATCACTGGTGATTTTCGAAGCTTGGCGCCCGGGCTGTTTCGTCAAGCGGCTGCTTGTCCAGAAGGCCACAGCCTGACCGGCTGTTTTCGTCGAGAAAATGGTGAGAATTCAGGGGGGTTCGAAAGTTGGAGACAACATATGGGGATTTCCATAGTCATGGGGGTACCCCAATAGCTGGTTGGTTTATGATGGAAAATCCCAATCTAAAAACCATATAACTGCAAGATAATGGGGAGATCAAGCAACACAATTCATAACAGAAATGGATGCTTTGAGTAAAATTGCTAAACATCAACCCATTGTTTTCACCTATCATTCACAAAGCTTCACCCAGTCAATTTGAGCCCCTGAGATTGCAACCCTCTAACCCAACCTTTGCCCCTTGGGAAACCTCTCAGCTATTCCCTGCAGGAAAAAAAACAGCTTCACCATAGGGATCCCCTGAAGAAATGGTTGTGCAGCCATCGCCAAAGGCCCAGCTTAGGCGAGTGAAATCTCCATTGCCAACCTTGGATATACTTGGTGGTTCACCCCAGGAATCGTAAGTGGCTTAGTTCAGCCCAGTTGTAGGTAGGATAAGTAGAGACAATCATAACTGGGGGTATACCCCACTTAATCATACTTACCAACTGAGATGAACCACCCAACCCAGTATCTTCAAGAAGTTTGAGTGGGAGATCCTAGCGATTCCGGTCAAAACTTCCTGAAAAATGGACCTGAAATTCATCAGCCATGTGGGCGGCTAAGACTCCCACGTCACTACCCACAAAAAGAAAAAAAAGGTGTTTTCGATCCTTCGTAGCCCACTACCCTTTGGGAATAATAAGTTCCCCCATTTATCTGGCTCAAGGAGAATGGTGTACTAACCTGAAAATAGCTGAAACAAGGCCAGCTATGGGGATGATTCCCTGTACAATTCCCATCATTCCAGTGACATCACAGTGAGGTCATGATCAAATTCATCCAGATTTAATCTTTGGCAAACATACAAAAAAACTATGGAAAATCACCATGTTTAATGGGTAAATCAACTATTTCTATGGCTATTTTCCAGTTCGCTATGTTAAATTGCCAGAGGGTACCCATCTCTTGATGCTTAAACCACCATTTTCGATCAAAATCAGCCATTTGCGACGATACTAAGACCCCAAACTAATAGAGGTCGAGTCATTTACCAACAAAATCTGGAACTCTGGGAATCAGCTCCATGGCTAGATGGGAAATCCCACCTATAGTAGGCCTCCGGATCTGCCCCGGATCCCACCTTCGCAAACTGTTCTCGCGTCTCCTCCGATTCCTCCTCCGACTCCAAGAGATACTTCCGCCGTTGCCTCTGGCCCTGAGAGATCAACTTGTCATGTCATTGACGAATGTTGGTTGTATACATGTTACATCATACAGAGAGAGAGAGAGACCTAATTTGTGCCACTTTCTGGTATGAAATCCCATGTCTGTTCTTTTTCCGGAAACTATTGGAGATCTCCTATTCATAACGAGATCAAATCCATCAAGTCCCATGGTTATCAAGTAGTGATATAGTCACATCATGTCACATCGTTTATTGGCTACATCCCCAGTTTGGTTCATGCACCAATCAGCATCGCCGAAGAATGCCATGGATGATCCCTCTGTGGATGATCCCAACGACGGATGATCGAAGATCTGGAAGGAAGTCCCACGGGTTTTCCAGCGGATTTGTGGTAAACCCAACAATAAACCATCTGGTAATTTAACATAGCTATGGAAGCCATGGCCCATTTATAGATGGTTTATGATGGTTTACCTATTAAAAATGGTGATTTTCTATAGCAAACTGTTAGTCATTCCCAGAGGGTAAACCATCCATCCAACCAACCATGACTGGGGGGTCATTTTACCACAACGAACATAGTTTCCCGGTACATTCACATATCATTTGGGTCAGCCTTTTCTCTGGGAACATCCTGGAAATATACATTGATGCTATCAATGGGAATATCAAGGCCATGGTTACCTCCAGCTCCGCTCCATTCACCACTTGGAAGATCATCCCACGAATCGTAGCTGGATTTAACTGGATTTAACTGGTGAAGAAGCCGACGTAGTAAGTCCTCGATAGAAGTGGTCTTATCCCATTTATATTTTTTTGTAAACATCAACTAACACAGTAATTAGTCAACTTAGTCAACCTTTGCTAACATAGTAGTCCACTTAGTCCACTTAGTTAATCCACTTAGCCTAGTGGCCTAGCCCACCTTTATCAACATCAACGACCTCAACGAACAATTCGGCCATGCCATGGTCCATCAGGACCTCCAGGACCCGCCTTGGGAAGCAGATCCTGGAGCCGCACGGACAACAGCGGGGCCACCTGCGGATCTCCCTGGAGGACTCCGCATGGCCTGGCCCAAACGATCGCCGGCCGAATGCTTTGAAAATGGAGAAATGATGGAAAAAAAAAATGACAAAAACAGAGGGAAAACTATTGAACATGATGGAAAGAACATGGGAAAAAATGGTTGAATATGATGAAGAATTGAGGGAAAACGGTGTTTTGCTTGCTGTTGGACTCTGGAATTGGTTTAAAGTGCTAAAAAAATTCTTCAATTCCCATCCCATTTGAACAAAAATCACCAAAACAAATTGAATAGAACATCAAGTCGGAGTTTGGAGACTCAGAACTTCTTCATCCCAATGTTTTCAGGACCAAAACACAAAAAGTTCCACCACCGAAACAGTTGACCAAAACCTTGCAACATCTTCCAACACACTCTGGTTGTCTTAATATGTCTACGATCTGATTTCGATATCCCATGAAAGCCCGTTTAGTGCGGGCATGTGGGAACATTTTTTTTGTGATAACATATGGGGGGTTCTATAAATGGAGTACCATGGAGTACCAAAAATGGATTGTTTATGATGGTTTATAAGGGAAACCCCCATATGTTTGGAGAGTGCTCAAGTTCTTTCATCTCATAGGCCGCAATGGAATACAAGTCCGCTGATTCTTGAAATCACAAATCGTTGCTTCGGCCAAATGGTCCCCACAATGAATAGATTAAACACATTCCACCAGGGTTTCAAAGAATGGTTCCATTTCAGCGGGCAAGGGATTTCCAACCACAAGTGTCCAATTTGCGGGTTCATCCGAGAAAACACTAAATAATGGTGATAAACCAGTTATACCGACATGTTCATATTTTTTGTTTGGTTGATACCCCCCCTATGTGTGCCATGTCCAAAGATGGTTAATCTGGATTAGGGTCATCCCAACATCATGAACCAAAAATGATGGGTATTTGAAAAAGAAAAAACAACAATCTACTTGGTGGCTCATCCCAGTGGGATATAACCCCAGTTATAAATGGGATAAGTAGGGTTAATCCACTTATAATTGGGGTTATAACCCACTTACTAAGTGGGATGAACCACCAAGTAATACCCATCAATGGTTTAAATCAATGGATCATCCCCCTTTCATGGTTTTGATCTATGGGTAAATAGACCATGTTTACATAGCACAGGTCTGTCTGAGAAGAAGATCAAAGAAAATCATGCGTGGTTTCATCATGTTCATTAGGTTGCCCTATTTCAAATGGCCATTTTTTTGGTTAGGGGCCCCAATTTCAAACACACCCATATCCATTGTTCATTGTTTCAATCCCTATTTTTTAATGGTTGAATACCCAACATGCCCCAGCCTGCCACTGGCCACAACAGCACTTCTGCTCGCAGAACTACACAAAACACCTACACAGCAGGAGCTGTCACGGGAAACACCCCTCGATCCCTGGGGAGATTCTCGGAAATGTAGTGGGATGGAACTATCAACAGCAGGGACTTAACTCACTACACTCACTTAAGTATCAATCAGAAATGATCGGGATTTAATGATGTTTTACCCAACCCCTTGACACGATTTGGGATGCAATGCCAAAATGAACAACTCCAGGCCAGGACCAAACCTGAAGTTTCTGGGTGGAACAAAAAATGACCCTCTGGTATCATCAATTTCCCATTGCTACTGTGGATGGAAGAAATCTTGCACCACCTTGGATGTTTGAAACCCTATAAATATGGGATAAACCATCTATCAACTGGTGCAGGATTTCTTCCATCCACAGTATGTTTGATTCCCGAAGGTCAGGGGGAAAGGATCACAAAAAAACTGTCCCAGCGAGTTTGAAGATTTTAAAATCCAAATATGGTGAACGAACAAGAATAAAAACGGGTGTAAACAAGTGCGCTCGGTGTGTCTAAAAATTGCATGAACCCATGAATTAACAACTTGAAATTGAGACCATGATGATAAATTCATAAACTAAACCATAGAATTTGGGAGGTGTCCCGTAAATGTTCAAACAAACGCACAATAATTCTGCATATGCATCCCCGTGAAATTTAGGATTTGTGGAGGGTGTTGGTTGTCCAAATTGTAATGACTCAGCATGTTAAATCCATCCAAAAACAGAAAACGTGGGGATACATGACTAGTTAGTCTCATACAAATAAATTCCATGCGTCTTTGTTTCATCCTGTCCTGTGGTGTTTTTGAAATGAATCACGGCTGTAAAAACAGATCAGGGTCATATGGGAAGACCCCGGTATCCTTGTATCAAAATCATTGGCAAATCAACGAGTTAAGGGTTCATCTGAAAATGATGTTACTTGAATCCATGCATTGATCACCATTTTCCGTTTTGAACGTGCCTAGGGGTTATACCGGTAGACCCAATTTTCACACACAGAAATATTCACACATAGCCTTCCAGCAGCCCGGGGCCTTCAACCATCTAGTTTTTCTAGGCAAAAAGGTCGTGTTTGAACCAGTCTCTATTCGTAACTGCGGTCAGCTTGCAAGTTGCTCATCCACCGCGTTGCCCCAACAACTCAAAACCAACATGGTGGATGATGTCCGAATCGAAATTTTGTTTTTTTTTTGATTTGTCGCATTTCATGTCAGTGTAACAGCGGCCATGAATGGCGCATCCAAACTCAAGTCATACAACGGCGCGTGATTTTTTTTGTTTGGGAGTGTCCATGATGTGGTGATGATCAGCTGGTAGTATTTTTGCCTCTTGTCAAAAGGATCGTGTTCGTTGTTTTCCGCTGAATCATGGAATAACAAAAACTACAATTGCCACAATGCTGCATCACATGAAACAAACAATCCGCTGGTTAACCGTCGAAGGACCATCTTCATCGATGTGAAATTGTTTGCTCCGGTCCCAAGTCCAGGTTCCTAAAATGGGTTAAGTCAAAAAGGGAAAAACGCAATCATCAAGCGTGGCCATATATAAATTACAACATTTTTACAATAGCGGTAAAAATTGGTTTTCATAAGGGTGGGAATGCAACATCCATGGTTTTCTTTCCAAAACTAAGCCACATCGGAAGGGATACAAACCGCAGTCCGTCGCGCAGCAACTGTGCGGAAAACACAAATTTGGAAATTTGGTTGGTTCAAAATTCAAAACGTTTTGTGACCAATTTTTTGCGAAACCATGGGTCTTCACTATTACCCGCCCAGTGATAGGTTGATAGCCATGTCATCACAATATGATTCCAACATTTCCCACCACAAATGAAAAAACAGAAAAACAGCGCCAAACTGAACAAGATTGTGTCTACAGGCGGCTTACCCACACTAGTCAGATTTGGTTTGTCATATAGTTGGTTCATCACGGAAATGGCCGCTAGCATCCATGGCTAGGACTATTGCCAGTTTTTTTACGTCGAAAACCATGGTCGCCTCATTCCCACGTCCACGCTGCTGGACTCTGTACTCTTGGCCCACACCGTTTTGATGACGCGGTCCTTCCATTGCAAAAAAAATAAAAACCTCAGAGGGGGGGAACGAAAGCCAGCATCCCATCTACCCCTATTTTCCCCAAAGATTTTTCACCCACTGACTTTTCACCTATATTACTTTTCACCCACAGACTTTTCACCCGGAGTCTTTTACCCATATAATAAATTTCTCATCCATATACTTTTCACCCACGGACGGTTCAATCTCACCCACAGACTTTTCCCCCAGATATTTTTCACCCACAGGTTTTTCACCCGCATGTTTTTCACCCACACGCTTTTCACCCATATGTTTTTCACTCAGAGACTCTTCACCCAGAGACTCTTCTTGCACAGACTTTTCACCCAGAGACTTCAGCAAGACTGAATTTTAACTAGTTGGTGACTGTGCTGTAAAATTTGAGGCCGCAGCAAACACAAAACCAGCCTTAAGGCAAGCCTCGAGGCCTTCAAGGGTATGGAAATTACAGCACAACAAAAAGTTTAAAGGATGAAACCAAGTTGGAGACCTCAATGCAAGTCTCAAACTCCAGCGTTGCGAGGCCATGAAAAGAAGAACAAAACACCCAAAGCGCAGAGGTTTCTCGAAATTCGACAGCGCCACATGAAAATGTACCAAATTCTGTTGCTTTGTTCTTTTCAAGTTCAATTCCATCTTGCAGGAAAGCTGTGGCCAGTTCTGGTTGCTTTTCAAAGTCAGTTCCGTCACAAACTCGCGCCACAAGGCTTCGTAAAAGGCGGACTGTCGCACTGCAGCAACCAACTCATTGTGGGTGCCTTGCATCATGGCCAAAGCATCCACCTCTGGAGTGCCAGCTCCCCAGGAGCCATTGTAAGTCAATAAAAAGCCATGCGGCCGTTCATCCGTCATCTCAGAAGTTGCACGACCTGCTGCAGATGAAGCGGTGCCCCCACCACGCCTGCTAGCACCACCAGATCTGTCACCAAACGTGCTCTCTGCTGGGAACGGCGGTGCTGGATGGCTGCCATCTGCCATGTGCAAGAACCAGCCGGACTTGTGATCAGATGGCTGCTCCTGCCACAACTCTTTGGCTCGCGCAAGGCCTTCATTATAGCTGGTGGCTTTCAAATGGGGCATGCGGCGCAAAAGGCGGAGACACCATTGATCACGAAAGTCAGACTTTTGGCGACTTGTCAAAGTAGAAACCGCGCTGCTGGCTCCCGGCGGATTCACCCAAGAGGAGACCTTGGTCGCCCAATCAATCGAGAGACGCCGCCGGCGGCTGGGAGGCGGCGATGCGGCTTGATCTTGGGGGGGCAGCAGTGCCAACTGGCTATCACAGCTAGGCAGCACCACAGGTAACTCTGCAGCAACTTCGAACTCCAACATCAAAGCTTCTAAAGCGGCGTCCAAATCTGTGCCATCGCCATCGACTGCCATGATGCAACAGAAGAAACATGCAGAGGCCTTGGAACCTAATGTCAAAGCAACAGGCGCACAGGCTGGCTCAAAGTGGCACAGCCCTGTTGGAGAATCTACACATCGCAGCCCTAGTGGAAGGACCCAGAAAATTGTCCAGAATGCGAAGAAAGAGCGGCCAATACTAGCACACCTTTGCCAGAACCAAAATGGGCCTGTTGGTCCATGTGATTGGCAGAGGCTGACACTTCAGATTTGTGAGTGTGACGCTTGCCAATACCATGACTGGCATGGAAGCACAATTGACACTGTGACATGTACATGGAGAGGAGGGATGTACAACATGTTTCACACATAGAGGTACATGATAGTTGATGAAAAATCCTTTCGCCGCAAACGGCCAATTTTCGCGAGGAAAAATGCTACTTCCGCGAAACTGTCGCGAACTCCACGTGTTTCTTTCGCGGGGCCCATGTTGGACAACAACGCCTCGTATGAAGATTCGTGCACCTCCTGCCCAATTACGCCAGAGAAGCACGGATCACTTCTTGATAGGCTTTTGAAACAAGCAGCGAGCATCACGGAATCCCTTCTCAGGACAGATTCTTGCTGACTAGTTTTGTTTTTGGCATGTTTTACTGAAGAAAAACGCTCGCAAAGGTTCCCAACATAACAGGAACGGTCTTCGTAAGTAAAACTCTGTCCAAGAACTTGTACATCGATCACCACATGTGCACAACGCACGCGCGGATGCCTTTGCGGATGCGGGATAACCCCTGCGAAGGACCACCTGCCAAAAACCCCCCAAAAAAAGGCCGCGGATGCATTTCCAGCGTTTGAGAATACAAAGTAATACAAAGCAACCCGCCTTGCGGATGCCCAATGGGGTGTGGAACATTGTATGGGAGGGAGGGGGTTTTGTGGCCTTTGCTGCCGTTCCCTCGGGGATGTCTTCGCGTTGAGGGGCTCTCTTCTTCCCACTTGCGGCTGCCATGCCTTTTTCCAAACTTCGCCTTGCCACGCGTTGCGTTCCCAGTAGGGGGTCTTGCTACGTCTTGAGGTCACAAAAAGGGCGCGTTCTGCCACATGTGCGCCTGCCACGCGTTCACTTTCAGTCAGGTGTCTCCTTCACAACCTTGGCTCTGCCACGCTGCGCCCCGCCACATGTGCCTGCCACACGTGCGTTCCCATGAGAACCTTCGCTCATAATGGGCGGTTCCTTCCAAACTTGCGCGTGCCACGCGTTGACTGCCCATCAGGGGCGTGTCGTTCCAAGACTTGGCCTTGCCACGTGCGCCTGCCACGCGTTGCTTCCTCCGAGTTGTGTTTCGTTCCAAACAACATTGGCCCTGCCAGGTTATGAGGCCCCATTAAGGGTGGTTTTTTCGGAACCTGCGCCTGCCACGCTGACTCCAGCTGGGGTTGGTCCTCCACAAGTTGGCCCTCTATATGAAGTAGTTTCTTCCAGGTTTGTGCCTGCCACGCGTTGACTTCCCATCCGGGATGTTTCCTTCGGAAACTTGCGTGCGCTTGCCACGCGGCCTGCCACGCGTTGAGTTTCTATGCGGGGGTTGGCCCTTCCCACCCACGGGTTTCACAATTCGGCTCCACAAACCATGCAAAGAAGGTAAACATCGAAAACTAAACACAATTGAATACGTCAACGCAGATAACGTGACGAATTGTCGCGCACCAATGGGCTTCCCACCGTGCAAATCCACGCCATGTTTCCGTTCTAATTACAATTGGCCGCGTGGGGCCTCCAAAACCCAAATGAAACAAGGTGGGCCAAAGAACTCAAAAGCAAGACGGCGCACAGCACGCCTTTTTAAAAAAGTCTTGTGGTGTGGGCAGCTGTGCTCTGCACGAAATCGACGTAAGATCTTTACTGACACATCGTTCGCACTGATGGTATCAGGGGCCACAACTCACCACTCCATGCTGTGCCAACTACGTCTACATTCTATTGGCCGCGTGGGGCCTTGAAAACCAAAATGAAATAAATATATGCTGTGGTCTTTATTGTTTTTCTGGTTTGTGTTTGTATGGTTTCTCGTTTTCATTGGGTTGATTGTTGCCATCCTTTCAAGAAAAAGAACCTCCATGATACATGTCATGCTGTTCCGTCTTTACCATATCCAAGTTTTTCCCTCTGACAGGTACAAGCTCCCCCATCAAACAGACGTTCGGGCGGCCTCCGGTCATGGAATTTCTCCACTATTTCTGCGGCCCCAAGTACTTGAACATGTCCTAGCTGATCTTGCACTGTTGCGCTGTCACCCTGGCAATGGTTGGCCGCAACACTGGCAACCGGCACCCAACACATCTTTTGACATTGGTGTTTCTCACACTCCAACATGAAAAGAAAACCCATTTTGCGCAGCTGATCTTGAACTGCCAAGCTGTCCCCTAAACCAGATTGATGGATTTCCACACAAACACGTCTAATCCAAGAAAAAATGCGGTCCAAAGAAACATCGCCCAGTGTTACAATCTGTTCACTTCTGAGCTAATCTTGAACTGCTGCGCTGTCACCCTAGAGATAACTGGCTCAAACACGGGCATGTCTTGGTTAAAAAACATTGCCCCATGGAAAATGACGGAACGCGCACATGTTTTGAAAACCCTGTTTCTGACCTTCCAACATGGAAATAAAAACCGTGTCGTGCAGCTGATGTTGAACTGCCGAGTTCTACCTTGAAAGATGCATGAACTGCCACCCAAACACGTTTAGAGTCCTACAAAGCACGTGCATCCGAGAAAAAAAACGTCTCTCCGTGTCACCATGTGTTCACGTCTGCGTTGATTTTGAACTGCTGCTATCACCTGCAGAAGCATGGCTGAAAGACTGGCATACGCTGTTCCACAAACACAACGCTGCCCCATGTGGAGTCACGGAAGGTCCACATGTTTCGAAAATGGAAATAGAAACCGTTTCGTGCAGCTGCTGTTCAACTGCAAAGCTGTCCCTGAAAGTTTCGTGCATGGCCGTACGCCTAGTCTCCCGCAGTGATGGTGGGTCCTCGAAAAGAACGTCTCCCAGTATTACGGTCCGTTCAGTTCCGAGCTGATCGTCAAGTGCTGCGCTGTCACTCTAGTGATGGATTACTGAAACCCAAGCATGCGCCATTCAAACAAACATAACATTGCGCCATGCAGATCACATATTTATAAAATGCTGGTTCTCCACAGCTGCATATAATGCTCGAGCTGTCTGTTGTTTTGTTTTTCCATTCGTTTGGTGTCACATCTTGCACAATACGAGCGCGCGTGCGGAAGGCCACAGACCTTCGAGAACCTCTAGACCTACTTGGGTCAGCGTCCAGGACGTCGTCCTTAACAAAACAAAGGACCGTCCACGCAACCAAGTCAATCGATCCCAGAGCTCAGCCACTTTTACCACACACACACAAGCAACAAATTTAAAGGAGATGTCTCTGCTCATGTCGCTCTGGTTCTTGTTGACGTGTCACTCCTTGACACAAAACAGATGCGGAGTCGCCTGTTGACATCTTTCTGTCAACTTCACAAAAGCGATCAAAAACACATGTCGTCACAAAAAGTCTTTACATCAAGACATGGTTTGTTTGTTCAAATAAGTTTGAATGTTTGAAAAACGTTGAAACATTTCAAGCACCAAAACATGTTCTATGATGTCTCCCTCAGATCTGTTAGCAACTCCAGTTCTGAATGCCTTCAGAACGTTGCTCGCTATCATCATTGAGAGACAAAACAAACTAAACTTCTCCGATCAATGTCAAACAAAGTTCCTTCTTCCGAAGTCACAAAATGAATTCTACGATCTTCTTCCGATTCCTTCGTGCACTTCGTCGACGAAAACTAAAGTGAAGGATATGGAAAATATGTTGATTTTCCATGTCACTCTAGGAATTCAAATCCTCACTGTGTTCTCCGTGCACTCACAGTACTCAAAGAAGACGAAAAATATATCGTTGTAGGGTTTCGTCATCTCCAATAAAACGTGCAAAATATGAAACATGCAAATACGATGTCAACCATCACGGTTGAGCTCACCATCAAGGTGAAAAACAAATTCACTTCCTCCAACGCAGAAAAGATCCAATGGATTCATCTCACCACAGATGTCAAATTTTCACACCCCCTTTTGAGATGAACTCCATTCCATATACAAGCTGTAACCCATCCAGACTTCAGCACATATCGCCCAAGCTCGACAGGTAAATACATAAGGATGCCCTTAGCCGAAGGGCTACATAGTAACAACTCATCCAGTTCGACAATCTTGCAAACTACAGTTGTCCACATAGAATGAGATCCTGTATAGATCCAACCACCATCACAGTGTCATCAATCACAAAACTCTCGAAGCACGGTAGTTCCTGCATTGAATGGCACATTAGCCGCTTTGCAGTCCACCAAATCTCGGGCCTTAATGTACCTTGACCAATCCAAGGCAGGACCCTTCGCTGAGTCTTTGGTCAAATGCTTCGACACCATGAGACATAGCTGGGATCTTTCTCGAAGACAGTCTTGTAATTTGTCTCTTCTTCTCATACTTTCCAAATGCAAACTTGGTCTTTCCCCACATAGCCATATTGGTAATACCAGCTGGAAGCAAGGCCTTTGTGGCCAAATCTTCCGTGCCTCCCACAGGCTCCATGAAACTACTTCCAACCACCCAATCTGACTCTGTGTCAACCTCAAACTCTGCATCTTCAATTCTGCGCTTCGATGCATTGGTCATTCAGCTGTCGACAATGGCATCTGAGAAGTACGACGCTGTGCCAACTGCTGAAACATCTTCTCATCCTCAATGCTCCAATTGGCTGAAGCCATGGCTGCAAAATCAAAACGCGTCCGGTAGTGGAAAAGCACTAGACCGTGGCCAAACTCTTATGAGCAATCAACCTAGAACGTGAAACGAAGTGTCGAACCGCCATCACATTCGTGATAGGCATAGTGACCTTTCAGATTGTTTCGCGGTTCGCGCGGCGCACTGCATCTTACAGCATCGCGCAACAAAACTCTGCAAAACTGCAGTACTGTGAAAACTCCTGTTTGTCTTTGGCAACGTTTGTTTAAAACAACATGCAAAAACAGGAAAAATGAAATGAAACGTCAACTTCTGTCTCTCTCAGTGTCCCCCTTTAAACGCAAATTCACTTCTCCGCAGCATGCTTGACTGCAATCAGAATGTATCTTGCCAACTTTCTGTTGTAAAACGCTGTTTCAGTATAGTTGATTTGATTAAGTTCTGCATGAGTCTGGCATGTACATGTTGAAAGTTTGGAGTGGAAATTTGCTGAAAAGGGAAATCGAACTGGAAACAAACTTCAATGTCTTCCCAATTGGAATACCATCCTTGTTTTGACATCCAGTCTTGCACAACCTCACCAAAGCCTGATGCCTCATGTCAGAACTCTCCAAAAGATTCACTGTCTCAGGTCGGGACCAAATGGCATTTCGTTCTGGAAGCTCAAACGAACATGAGTCTGCATGTTTGAAGTAACCACCAATCGCATTGATGATCTCATCCCATTCCTGGTCTTTCTCAGTGACTGAATCCTGATTGAGATTGCGAAGCGGGCTTCCACTTCCACAAGGAGTCGATGCATGAATATGCACCCAAGGTGGACATGAAGAGTTTTTCCACTGTTGGATGCAAACAGCTACACGATTCAACGTTCCAGAACTCTGCACCTTAGCAACTACACCAATGTATGGACCTTTGAAACTTCACAAACCTTTCTCAAGTTCGAGTGTTCCGAACAACACAGTTCCACAATCGCAATCGAAGAACCCTGAGTCAACACTTGCTGCAACACGCACAGCTCACGAAGTTCTGCTAACTCAGCTGTCAAGCCATCTGGAACAACAATCCCAAGAGCATAACGGTGTTTATAGAAAGCTTTAGCACTCAAGCATTTAGTGAAAAGATCTGCTGGATTTTCAACACCACTTCTGTGTCTCAACTTCAACAAACCCTCTCTCATCTGCTCTCGCAACCAATGCAATCTTATCTCGATGTGTCGCGAACGTCGTGGCACGTCCATGGACCTCACAAGTTGCAATGTGGAGCTTGAATCGCTCTCCAACCAAATCACAACGTCTTCTGGCTCATCGATCTCATGAAGTGCAAAAAGAAGACGGTGAACCAATCTTCCAAACGCAACACTTTCTTGACACACCGATTGCAAACCATAGAGCTCTGCCTCACATGAACTCAGACTCAAAGCTTGCTGTTGTCGGCTCAAAGACCTTACCAAAGATCTCTCAAAGAAAACAGCTCCACCACTGACACCTTTACGGTTGTTGAAGCGGTACGGCGCATGAGATGCGTCGCTGAAAGAGTGGAGATGGACTGATCTCAGTTGAGCATCGTCAACCTGACTCATGATGGTCTCGTCCCTGCTTGGTAGACACAAGCATGCATGCATGTCAACATACAAGAATCTCAAGACTGCTTTCAATGCTTGTTCAGTTCCGTGCATCGGCTTCGCTTGCTGCGTTCCAAGAACAGACATCCATGTTTTCAAGTCATGTCGTACCTGTGATAGCCAAAGCAATTTTCCCAACGCCTCCCTGAAGCGTGAGTATGCTTCATCTGACAAAGGTTTCTGAAAGTTGCTATCCGTGAGTGTTTTCTCAAGATGTCCCGAGATGTCAGGCACATTCTCAGACCCACGGGTAACGCCATAATCCAGAAACGTAGAGTCAAGATAGTGTGGATCAACACCCAGAGTGATCTCAGAGGAATCTCTTTCTCTTCTAATGACACGACCAATAAAGGTCAGGGATCCTCCCTCTTCTCCGATCTCTCCAGTTGTCTTCACAGGCACTACAGACGACAAAGTTGCAACCACATGTTCCTCGGCTTCCTTAGTGGTCGACAACAACCAGATGTCATCAACGTACACCACACACAAGCAAAATCCAAGTTCATAACCATCTTTCACAATCTGCTCACCATACACACATGGCTCCAACGAATCAGACCAAAGGCCTACATGTTCAACCGTAAATGTCAAAAGCTGCAACCATGCTAGTGAAGCATCACGTAACCCGTTCAATGCCTTTTCAAGCAAATAGTAGGTCGCTTCACCTGATGGAAAACTAATCGACAACGGCATTTTCAAGACAACATGTACACCAGTTCCCAATGGGCTATGCATGAAGGCATGACTCACGTCCAATGCACGCAAAAGCATTTTCCGTGTCGCTGCCATTGCAACCACCAAATGAACACTTTCGATCGAAGGAGTAGGACTACTAAATCCCAAAGACCTAGCTGAGGAGCCACGATTGAAGTCCTTCGCAACAATCCTAGTTCGAACCCTCTCACTGCTTTTGTAAGCTGCAACCCACCTCGACTGGATCAAACGAAGGTTCGGAACAGCCTTCTTCATATCGTCCAGTTCTGACTGGGTGATGATGCGGCCAGTCTTGCAGTGTTCCAAGTTCCTAACCTCCTCTTGCATACCTTTGAAACCTTGTTCCAAGTCAAGCTCTTGTAAACTCTGGTAATCTATGATACTGTCTGGCTTCCAAACCAAGACATCTTGACCTCCAAGACGCATCTTCACAAAATCATGCTCATTGCTTCGATTGAAATAAACAGAGTCAAGAGAACCAGAAAACATTTCAGGAGATGTTGCCGGAGCAAAAGACGCTGGACCTTCAAGTGTACCCAAACTCGCAACTAACACAGGTTCACCGCTACCAACCCAAAACCAATCAAAATCCATGTTTGTTTGAAGCAATTCTTCCGAATCTTCGCGGATCTCTCATTCCAACTGTTCTCGGTCGGTCTCAGCTTTTCTTTTAAACGTGTACTCAACCTGTGTTTCCGGCTGTCGCCGAGCGGACTCAGGTGTTGGTACCATTTCATCATCATCAGCCTCTTGCACTGGTACCTGAACCTGGGGCACTACTGCAGGGCTCTCCGGGGAGAGTGCAGGTTCAACACGCCTTTCCTTTCTCCGTTGTTCCTCAAACTCAGAAAAACGCTTCTTACATTCCTTATTGTGCCTAATACCAGGTGCTTCCATGCCACTCTCACATGCTGGACATCTACGAGTCGGTTCAAAGTGTGATACGTCAGGTGAAGTTCTTTCAGAACTCTCAGGACTACCAATGGCTACATCTGCAGTATCTGCTGGTGACGTAGGAGATGGAGTGACAGACACTCGAGACGGCTCTGCTGGAACTTCCTGTGGAGTCACGACAACATTCGATCTTGCTAACGGCAGTGCTGGCGCCAAACGCAACTCACCAGGTTTCTTCTTCACACTGCTGGACTCTGGCAAGACAAGTTTGGGCTGTGAGGGTGCCGGCAAACTCTGACCTTTCAAATTTCGCAACTCTTCAGGGGGTAGCTGACTCATGTCAGCTGGTGCAGTTCCACTGTCATTCACATTTGGGGTCTACGGTCTACTACCTACAGTCCCATTGTCAAACTGTGTCAAAACTCCCTGTCCCGAATTCAAATCCCATCTTAAAGGTGAAATAGCCCTGATGTTCCTAGCTACAAAACGCATCAACTCAGCTTTGCCATCCACACGAATGAAACCTTGTACAACTGGACCTCGTTCCAATCCCATGTGAATGAAAGTACACTCAACATTCCTTGTTGAAAGTGGTGAATGCTGACGAATTGAATCAGGAATCTCGGCAAGAAGCTGAGCACCAAACAAAGTGCAAACTGGTTTGGATAATTTCCTACCTGAAACCATTTCCAATGGACTTCTGTCTGAACCTCTCGATGTTGAAAAATGGTTGTTGCACACAAAGCCAAATAACCAAATTCTCATGTGAAAACGTGACATCCAACCCTTGTGCATTCAGATCAGCTCGCAAAACAGAAAAGGATTCTTTTAATTCCCTAACTATCCTCTCAGCTGCTCCAACTGAACGATGCTGCTGGGGTGCGGCTCGACGAATGAGAACGTGTAGCGACCAGTGGAGTTTCCAATGATCTCTCCCACTGCTCTCTCACTGTCGGTGTGGACATCAATCGAGACAGCCTTCGAAGTCAAACCAAAATGTTGAAGCCATACAACAATCTGTCTCCTGGCTGCTTCGACATCTTCTCCAACCACCACATATACAATGCACCTCGACATCATCTCAGTCAACACAAGGATCTTCACAGAACCTGGGAGTTCGTCTGCAACGATCTCGCCTGTTGTGTTGAGGAATGCAAAATTCAGCCTGAATTGAGACCTCTTTCCTGTCACCTTTGTCTCGTCTGTGCTGAAAAACAGAACGACCTTTGGCACACTCCAAGCAATTCGGATTAGTGTCCCTGTCTCCGGTGACGTGCCAGTTCACTGTCGTCTCCTCCAGACACAGCTGCGACAGAAAAGTCTTGAGTTTACTCAGTCAAATCAGACCTATACGCACTACTACTACCAATATCTGGATACAAACGAACCCAAGGACAATTGGCAAAATAAGCAACGTCAAGACAATGCATTCCAAGCTTCTCATGAAACAAATCAAAACCTTTTGGACCTTGTGTGAATCTCCATTCCGAATCTGCCAATGAGGTAATTGACAAAATGTTATGCCGGATGGAACCCACCAAAACATTCAAACGTGCCTTTTTCCAAAACCAATCATCACCTGATGGGCCTGACATGTGCATCTGTACTCCAATCTCAGCAGTGCCTGACATGTTGACCGAGGATCCATTGGCAGCTCTGTAGCCACCTAATCCCTCACTGTCCTGCAGTACTGACCTGAAGGCTGACAAGTTTGACTCAGCCACTTGTAGATGCACCAGAGTCAAGAAGCCACCAAGAAGCATCGGTGTTGTCAGCGACCTGTGAAAAGCAGAGGTCGCAAAAACTTCAAATAAGGTTCAACCTGTTGCTCAACCGAAACTTCACTGTGGTCGTCAAACCAGTCATGTGCACGTACCAAAACGATTTTCATAGGTCGGTCGCACACAAGTCTCGGCTAAAGTCATGAACAAAACGTGTCTCCAAGCTGGAACTGTCACCAAGTCCAACTTCATCTCCAAACTTAAAACCACAAAACCATGGCTCATGAGTACAGCTGTCGCAACTTCTTGCCAGCACGCAACCCATGTCAGCCACTTCAGTTTCCAATACCTCTGGCTCATAAGTGCAGCTGTCGCAACCTTGCCAGCACACAACCCATGTCAGCCAGTTCAACTTCCGAAAACTCTGGCTCATGAGTACAGCTGTCGAAACCTATTGCCAGCACACAACCCATGCCAGCCAGTTCCCTGTCAAAATCTTTGCAATCAACCACAAGTCCATTTTCAGCTTCCATGTCAGCAAACTCCAAGGCGATCTCGTCGCGTAGTGGTATAATGCCCGTCTCAGGACCGTGCATAGACAGCTAGCCGCAGATCAATTCCCCCCGGGTACGGGGCCGCGATCGTGACGTGGTGGACGAGTACCGTAGACCCGCCGAAAGGTAACGGGCTCGGGCCACAAAAAATCCATGTCAGCAAACTCCAGTTCAGCACCATTGCCACACCTGGATCCACAACTCGGGCGTCAACTGCGAAATCATGCTCATGCACAAACCTAAGACCCCCAGTGGTTTCACAAGTCAAGTCATACAACAAAAGAGAGATGATCATGCTGCCGACACTGCAGAAGGTACCGCAACCTTCGAAACCTACTTGGGTCAGCGTCCAGGACGTCGTCCTTAACTCACTAAGACCGTCCACGCAACCAAGTCAACCACTCCCAGAGCTCAGCCACTTTTACACAACCACAAAACAAGGGTGTCTTGCTCATGTCGCTATGGTTCTTGTTGGTGTGTCACGCCTTGACACAAAATGATGCGGAGTCGCCAGTTGACATCTTTCTGTCAACTTCACAAAAGCGATCAAAAACACATGTCGTCACAAAAAGTCTTTACATCAAGACATGGTTTGTTTGTTTAAATAAGTTTGAGTGTTTGAAAACTGTTGAAACATTTCAAGCACCAAAACGTGTTCTGTGATGTCTCCCTCAGATCTGTTAGCAACTCCAGTTCTGAATGCCTTTCAGAACGTTGCTCTCGCTATCATCATTGAGAGACAAAACGAACTAAACTTCTCCGATCAATGTCAAACAAAGTTCCTTCTTCCGAAGTCACAAAATGAATTCTACGATCTTCTCACGATTCCTTCGTGCACTTCTGCCGGCAAAAACTAAAGCAAAACATATGGAAAATGGTTTGATTTTCCATGTCACTATACAAATTCAAATCCTCACTGTGTTCTTCGTGCAATCAAAGTACTCAAAGAAGACGAAAAGTATATCGTTGTTGGGTTTCGTCATCTCCAATAAAACGTGCAGAACATGAAACGTGCAAATACAATGTCAACCATCACGGTTGAGCTCACCATCAAGGTGAAAACCAAATTCACTTCTTCCAATGCAGAAAATACCAAATGGATTCATCTCACCACAGATGTCAAATTTTCACACCCCCTTTTGAGATGAACTCCATTCCATAGGTATACGCTGTAACCCATCCAGACTTCAGCACATATCGCCCAAGCTCGACAGGCCAATACATAAGGGTGCCCTTAGCCGAAGGGCTACATAGTGACCACTCATCCAGTTCGACAATCCTGCAAACTACAGTTGTGAGATCCTGTATAGATCCAACCACCATCACAGTGTCATCAATCACAAAACTCTCGACGCAAGGTAGTTCCTGCATAGAATGGCACATTAGCCGCTTTGCAGTCCACCAAATCTCGGGCCTTAATGTACCTGGACCAATCCCAGGCAGGACCCTTCGCTGAGTCTTTGGTCAAATGTTTTCGACACCATGAAACATAGCTGGGGTCTTCCTCGAAGACAGTCTTGTAACTCTTCTTTTCTTTCTCATACTTTCCAAATGCAAACTTGGTCTTTCCCCACATAGCCATATTTGTAGTACCAGCTGGAAGCAAGGCCTTTGTGGCCAAATCTTCGGTGCCTCCCACGGGCTCCATGAAACTACTTCCAACCACCCAATCTGGCTCTGTGTCGACCTCAAACTCTGCATCTTCAAATGTGCGCTTTGAAGCATCGGTCATTGCACCACTAGCTTCAGTTGTCGGCAATGGCATCTGAGAAGTACGACGCTGTGCCAACTGTTGAAACATCTTCTCATCCTCAATGCTCCAATTGGATGACGCCATGGCTGCAAAATCAAACCGCGTCCGGTAGTGAAAAAGCACTAGACCGTGGCCAAACCCTTAGGAGCAATCAACCTAGAACGTGAAACGAAGTGTCGAACCGCCATCACTTTCGTGATAGGCACAGTGACCTTTCATATTGTTCTGCGCTGCGCACACCGCATCTTACAGCATCGCGCAACAAAACTCTGCACGAAATGCAACACAGTGAAAACTCCTGTTTGTCTTTGGTAACGTTTATTTGAAACAACATGCAAAACAGAAAAAATGAAACGTGACTTCAACTTCTGTCTTTACAGCGTCCCCCTTTCAAACGCAAATTCAACTCTTCTTCGAAGCATGTTTGACCGCAATCAAAATGTATCTTGCCAACTTTCGGTTGTAAAACGCTGTCTCAGCATAGTTGGTTTGATAAAGTTCTGCGTGTGTCTGACATGTACATGTAGAAAGTTTGGAGTGGAGATTTAATGCAAACCAAGCTGAATTGGAAACAAACTTCAATGTCTTTCCAATCGGAATACCATCCTTGTTCTGACATCCAGTTTTGCACAACCTCACCAAAGCCTCATGCCTCATGTCAAAACTCTCCAAAAGATTCACTGTCTCAGGTCGGGACCAAATGTTATTTCGTTCTGGAAGCTCAAACGAACATGAGTCTGCATGTTTGAAGTAACCACCAATCGCGTTGATGATCTCATCCCATTCCTGGTCCTTTTCAGTGACTGAGTCCGGATTGAAATTGCAAAGCGGACTTCCACTTCCACAAGGAGTCGATGCATGAATATGCACCCAAGGTGGACATGACGAGTTCTTCCACTGTCGAATGCAAACAACTACACGACTCAACGTTCCAGAACTCTGCGCCTTAGCAACTACACCAATGTATGGGACCTTTGAAACTTCACAAACCTTTCTCAAGTTCGAATGTTCCGAACAACACAGTTCTACAATCGCAATTGAAGAACCCTGAGTCAACACCTGCTGCAACACACACAGCTCACGAAGTTCTGCTAACTCAGCTGTCAAACCATCTGGAACAACAATCCCAAGAGCATAACGGTGCTTATAGAAAGCTTTAGCACTCAAGCATTTAGTGAAAAGATCTGCTGGATTTTCAACACCACTTCTGTGTCTCAATTTCAACAAACCCTCTCTCATCTGCTCTCGTAACCAATGCAATCTTATTTCAATGTGTCGTGAACGTCGTGGCACGTCCATGGACCTCACAAGTTGCAATGCGGAGCTTGAATCGCTCTCCAGCCAAATCACAACTTCTTCTGGCTCATCGATCTCATGAAGTGCAAAAAGAAGACGGTGAACCAGTCTTCCAAACGCAACACTTTCTTGACACACTGATTGCAAACCATAGAGCTCTGCCTCACATGAACTCAAGCTCAAAGCTTGTTGCTGTCGGCTCAGAGACCTTACCAAAGACCTCTCAAAGAAAACAGCTCCACCGCTAACACCTTTGCGGTTGTTAAAACGATACGGCGCATGTGAAGCGTCGCTGAAAGAGTGGAGATGGACTGATCTCAGTTGAGCATCGTCAACCTGACTCATGATGGTCTCATCTCTGCTCGGTAGACACAAGCATGCATGCATGTCAACATACAAGAATCTCAAGACTGCTTTCAATGCTTGTTCAGTTCCGTGCATCGGTTTTGCTTGCTGCGTCCCAAGAACAGACATCCATGTCTTCAAGTCATGACGCACCTGTGACAACCAAAGCAATTTTCCCAACGCCTTTCTGAAGCGTGAGTATGCTTCATCTGACAAAGGTTTCTGAAAGTTGCTGTCCGTGAGTGTCTTCTCAAGATGTCCCGAAATGTCAGGCACATTCTCAGACCCACGGGTAACACCATAATCCAGAAACGTAGAATCAAGATAATGTGGATCAACACCCAGAGTGATCTCAGAGGAATCTCTTTCTCTCTTGATAACACGACCAATAAAGGTCAGGGATCCTCCCTCTTCTCCGATCTCTCCAGTTGTCTTCACAGGCACTACAGACGACAAAGTTGCAACCACATGTTCCTCGGCTTCCTCAGTGGTCGACAACAACAGAATGTCATCAACGTACACCACACACAAGCAAAATCCAAGTTCATAACCATCTTTCACAATCTGTTCACCATACACACATGGCTCCAACGAATCAGACCAAAGGCCTACATGTTCAACCGTAAATGTCAAAAGCTGCAACCATGCTAGTGAAGCATCACGTAACCCGTTCAATGCCTTTTCAAGCAAATAGTAGGTCGCTTCACCTGATGGAAAACTAATCGACAACGGCATTTTCAAGACAACATGTACACCAGTTCCCAATGGGCTATGCATGAAGGCATGACTCACGTCCAATGCACGCAAAAGCATTTTCCGTGTCGCTGCCATTGCAACCACCAAATGAACACTTTCGATCGAAGGAGTAGGACTACTAAATCCCAAAGACCTAGCTGAGGAGCCACGATTGAAGTCCTTCGCAACAATCCTAGTTCGAACCCTCTCACTGCTTTTGTAAGCTGCAACCCACCTCGACTGGATCAAACGAAGGTTCGGAACAGCCTTCTTCATGTCGTCCAGTTCTGACTGGGTGATGATGCGGCCAGTCTTGCAGTGTTCCAAGTTCCTAACCTCCTCTTGCACACCTTTGAAACCTTGTTCCAAATCAAGCTCTTGCAGACTCTGGTCATCTATGATACTGTCCGGTTTCCAAACCAAGACATCTTGACCTCCAAGACGCATCTTCACAAAATCATGCTCATTGCCTCGATTGAAACAAACAGAATCAAGAGAACCAGAAAACATTTCTGGAGATGTTGCCGGAGCAAAAGATGCTGGACCTTCAAGTGTGCCCAAACTCGCAACCAACACAGGCTCACCACTACCAACCCAAAACCAGTCAAAATCCATGTTTGTTTGAAGCAGTTCCTCAGAATCTTCACGGATCTCTCTTTCCAACTGTTCTCGGTCGGTCTCAGCTTTCCTTTTAAACCTTCTAGAGTACTCAACCTGTGTTTCCGGCTGTCGCCGAGCGGACTCAGGTGTCGGTACCACATCATCATCATCGACCTCTTGCACTGGTACCTAAAAGCTGGGGTACAACTACAGGGGTCTCCGGAGAGAGTGCGGGCTGAATACGTCTTTCCTTTCTCCGTTGTTCCTCAAACTCAGAAAAACGCTTCCTACATTCCTTATTGTGCCCAATACCAGGTGCTTCCATGCCACTCTCACATGCTGGACATCGACAAGTCGGTTCAAAACGTGATACGTCAGGTGAAGTTCTTTCAGAACTCTCAGGACTACCAATGGCTACATCTGCAGTATCTGCTGGTGACGTAGATGGAGTGACAGAAACTCGATTTTTTTTTCCTCAAGTGTGGCCGATGTCGCGCTAAGGCTCGGTCCTTACATGAGTGTAAGCAGAAAATACACTGTACCAGGACACAGGGTCCTTGAAGTTGGCAAATCAATTAAAGCAACAAAACCAGAAACCACAAAACCAAAAAAGACGACCCGCAAATCCCCCAGCCAGACTTGCGTTTCGCCAGCGGAAACAGCGAAGCAACAGCAGAAAAACAAAACAAAACCCACAAAACGGGGCCGGAGCCCAAACAAAAACACCCACAGAATCGATTTGCCATTGGACGCAGTGGTATGACCACTGCCTCACTATCAAAAACATGCAAAACGAATTATGGATCGCAGCTGTCCAGGCGGACATGAAGACCTTAGCTCGGGAGTAAACCCTTAGCATAAGCCAAGCTATACAGGAAAGCCGGGCAACGATGAAATCTTCTCTCAGAGTCCTCTCAGATCAGCTCGTCATGGGCCTTCATCGACATAATAATCATCCTCTTGACTGTCAGCCGCGATCTCAAATCATGGTGTAATGAAATCAGATCCCCCCTCAAAGGGGGGGCCAGTGATGACAAATAGGAAGCATTGTAGGCCAGGGATAGGCTCCCAAACATGCCATCGCCGACAAACTCAAATAAAAAAGGAGGGCGTGCCCCTAGTTTCATAGGGGAGGATGCTCATCCATTGTATTGATCCCAGTCAGCGACTTACTTGGTAGCATTCGCAAACCTGAGCAACATGCAAAAAACGCTTGTATCCGTAAAACTGTCATTGCTAGTGCCACCATACGTGTTGTCGTAGGCAGTGTAGCGTTCGAAAAGCAGGTTCGCAAGGAATACAGACTACAGAACTGTTCAGGACATTTCAGGATGTCATCGTCCCTGAAGGACCCGCAGTGCGTTGCAGTACGTACCGGCAAGCATTGTAGCAAAACTACGGCTGTATTGCCACTCACCCAGAGAGTAGGCAGGCTGCAGAGTTACCACATCTTTCTGTCCAGCGACGAACCATGTTGGCAGTCTTGTGCTGCTCGCGGGCGCCCCAGGCTGTCCTACAGGGAGGAACACCGGAATGCACCGGTGAAGCTCGCTGCAGCACAGGCTGGTCCATGGCATCAACCGGCTAGCTACCGCCCCCTTCAGTTGGATTCAGCTACCGATATAGAGTACCCAGACAAAGGACATACCAGGGGAACCGAAGAGAACAAACGAATTCAGGCAAATTAGCAAAGCAGCCCCTCAGAGAAAAGAAGTCTTGCCAGCACGAAAGGCAGAAGAAGTAGACGGCCTTTACGGGCACTGGCGATACGGCTGTCCTGAGTCACCTTAGTGGGTCACAAGAGTGCTGTGTCAGTGTCTTTCCATTCAGTGTAGATAACAACCAAACAAAAACCATCCAGAAACCAAAGCACGTACAGTCACACAAATCTCCATTCATTGTGCCTGAGTGAGAGCAGGGGAGAAGAAACAAAACAGAGGAAGCAGAGGAAGCACGCAAGGTCCACCAGAGGCACAGACAAGCAAAAGGAAAACCCAGCAAAGCACAACAGGACAACATGACCAAGCGGCAACCAGACAGGAGGGGGGCGCCGGGCAGGCAGAGGGGGCGCCGGGCAGGCAGAGGAGGACAGGGCAGAGAAGGCTGCACCAATCACATTAGAATAGCAATAGTGCAGCTTAGCGGAGTCTAATATGGGCCTGGATCATCAGCACGATGAATACCTCAGTATGGCCAAACTAAGCTCCCCGACGTCACCAGTGACATGGTGTAGAGGGTGAAAACCCCACACAGGGCTAGTAGCCTTTGTTGCCATTTTTTTTGGTCGGCGCCCGTTGCCTTTCGGCGGGTCGCACTTGAGACTCCCGAGTGGACCAGCAGGGATTCGAACCACCACCGGCAGTCTGTCAGCGCTGGCAAGACCAACGCCATACCAACTGAGCCATCGGGTCGCCTAGTAGCCTTTGTTGCCATGAACCGAATGACGGAAGGATAGCAAAGCTTAACCACACTCCTAGCATGAAAGCAGGGCAACACGGCCGTCACAGATGCAACCAGATACCCAGAGGGAGGCACCAGCACACCGGGGTGCAAGCTGGACCAGGGCGCACATAAGACAACCCGCGGGGTAAGAGAGGCAGAAAGGACAAAAACAGGAGCCACAACAAAGGAGGGCAGACAACACGGGAAACAACAGAGCCAGCACAAGCACAGCGAGGAGCGCAACATCAAGAAAGACGGCGAGCCCGCAGGAGCACAAAGACAGCACAATCACACGGGCCCTACAGGGCAACACAAGCAAAGAAGCAAAGGACAGACAAAGACAAGAAGGACAGCACAGACAGAGCAATTGAACAGCAAAGTGCGCAGGACCTGAGTAAGGCGCAAGCGAAACGAGGACAGAAGAAGAGGAGAGGCGTGCAGCAGAACAAGCCAAGAAACGCAAAAACGAATTAGAGCAGTACAAGTGCACCTGTCACGTCTACGGACAGACACACAAGTACAGAAGATACTAAGCTCAAAACCTGTACCTGGGAGAATAAGTCCCCGGTGCACCTGTCACGTCTATGGACAGATGCACCAGTGACAAGAAGACCCAAGTGAACTATACAAAAGAGGGACTAGCCGGACAAGAAGAGCCAACATTAGGTCCCGACTGGAGCAAAAAGGGCCCCACCCAGCGGACAAGGGGGGCCAAAAGAGAATCCACAAAAAAGCCGGAAAGGCGTAGAGGTGAAACAAGGGGTGCGACCCAGGAAAAAGTGGAGGAGGAAGAAAGAAAGCTATGTCTGACTCCGTGTAGTGTATTCAAGGTGGTGGCGTTTGTCTGCTCCGAGAGTATCATTCCAGTTATTCCCAATGGCAAAGGAGACAGGTTTCTCTGTTTCATTCATTGCAGCCAAGCGACATACTTCGTTCCATTTGGTTTCGAAAGCAGCTACGTCAATATCTGGTGCTCTTTTGCGTAGTTTCCGATCAGAGAAGACGCGCTCTCGCACGTGCTGTTGCAGAATCTGTTCCGGTAGATAATAAGCTGGTCGTTGGAACAACACTCTGCTGGCTAACTTTGCGCGATTGACTTCCCAGTGAGTGAACATATGTTGATGCTGTACTTGTTGCTTGAGTTGTGCAGCATATTGGTGGAAACTTTGGGGCGTGTGCCACAATCGCAGAAGGCTGTAATTGGAAGGCCACTCAAGCGGGCACAAAGTGGCTGTCTGCTTCCACATTTCAGGCGTAAGTCCTTTAGGGGATGGTACAATTACTTCCAGGTTGACTCTGGTGGGTCCAGTGGGTGGCCCATCATTATATAGGGGTCAACTACCCCTTGAGTGTATCCTTGGGCGAGTTCTGAAAAGCAGTCAGCTGCTTGAAATTTCTCATCCAAGGCTAGGCTCAGTCCTGGAGCGTTCTTGTCAGTTAATTTAACCGCCTGCAAGACTTGATCAGCAGCGTCTCTCTGCAACCCCTCAAATACTCGATGGAGACAGGAGAAGGAAACCTCCTGTGGGGCTTGGGTGTTGCCACCAGCTTCCTCTAAGAAAGATGGCGCGATCTTGCTGGCCCAGCTCGCCGGAAACCACGCCAATAAGGCCGTAGTACCACTAACCAGGTCGACTCCAGTGTGATGCCGCGAGTGGGGCTGGTTCGTGACGACAACTTTGACAGGGCCACTGGGGGCACGTTTTCGGTTCACCTCTGTGTTCTCTTTGGCCGCCACAATGAGTTTGGAGAGGATTGGACGAAACCAGAAAGTAGCATATAGCAGGCACTCCGTCTCTGGGGTAGCCAGGGACTCTGCTCTTCGAGTGGGAGAGCAGATGCACTGCGAGAGCGTTTCGGCCAGCTGGAGGGTAAAGCTCCGGGCAGCATGTGCAAAGACCTCCTCAACCGTCTCAATTACGCCCCGCAGCCACAGTTCTGACGCAATTGACATGAAGAGGCGGGCAAACTTTTCCTGCATTGAAGTCAGAGAGATAGTAAGCTTAGCTTGCAGCCACAGGTGTGGAAGAGCACCAAGGTTGTCAGAATGATAGGAAACACTAGCGCTAGGCTGTGAACTGCTGATCATAGTGGCCAACTTGTCCGCAGCACCTTTGATTTCCTGTTCCGTAGGATCATCCATGGCGGTGGGATTGGTGGGCACCATGGTTCCTCTGGAGATGTAGCCTCGTCATCATCTTCACTTTCAGTTTCATTTGCAGTGGTGGCTTGTTCTTCGTCCGACAAGGGATCGTCTACTGTCTCACCAGCCCCTTTCGGGCCTACCAGAGGGCTCTCTCTCATGTGTACTTGCAGTGCAGAAGCCTGTAGTAGTAGTGGTTGCAGTTTGTGCGCGTCAAAATAGTGGATACCTGGGATGAGCAATGTACGCCGATCTTTGGTAGCTTGATGAAAATACATCTTGCTTCCTCTGAGTCTGTGTACCAGAACGGGGGAACCATTGTGGAAAGCACACAACCAAAGTGGAGAACGATATCCATCGCCGGCATAGCCGTAAAGGTATTCCCTATCTGTGGACACGGGAAAAAACTGCTCGCCGTGAGGTGGTGGTCACGACTGTGGGAGGCTGGCGCTGCAGTGCGTAAAACTTTGACACACAAAGTTAGATCGCGAAAACCGCTTTCAAACCTCTCGTGCACAAAGTAAACCCAAACCAAAACACAAACAAACGGTGGTTGTTTCGCGTTTCTGTCTGTGTCAGCTTTCCCAGGCCGTCTCACGGCGACACACTCACCCTTTTCGAACTCGCGGGTCTTGAGCCAACGTTTACGTTGGGTCATAGCAGTTCCAGAAACGATTCTACAAATCTAGACACGTGCAAAAAACAAACTTCTACGTGGCAAAAACCTAAGATTGGTTTCGTGCAGTTTGGTTCTCGTGTGGAATAACCTACAACGTGCAAAAAACCTAAAAACGGCTAACTACCAACGAAAAATGGCAACTCCGTCACAACTCTTTGTGACGGAATGAGATGAGATCGATTAACTACATCACAATCACCTGCTAACTACAAAACAAAGTCCAAACTACGCAAGTCCACAAACTACAACTACAAAGCAACTAACAACTACCTAAGTACAAGCACAAGATCGCTACGCTAGCTATACATAGGATGATTTTTCACACCCCCTTTCGAACTTGTGCGACTCAAGTCCAAAAACGAGTTCAGTCACTCGGCCTTGACATTTCCCATGCCATAGCAGATAGGGCATGCTAACAGCGTCATCTGCTTTGACTTCTCCGTTGTACGGCAACCTGAACAGTGATACTTCGATCCTGTTGAAGTCACAACCAACAAGGGTCCAGTCTCCGGTTGGCAAACCTGGCAATTGTCTCGGCATCGAATATGTCCATTTGGACCAGCGGCGGCAATCAAAACCTTGCATTTCTCATTGCAGTGATACATCTCTCGGCAAAAACTCCAATAGATACGAGTACCTGGGCCTTCACCGTCAGAATCACAAGACAAAGCTGTAGAACTCTTCATAGCTGTACCTGAATTTCTTGCAGTTGTATTGCGGCTTTTGCAACATCTCGTAATGCAGCAAGCTGAAAGAATACCAGATAGAAAACCCAGTGTATATACAAAGAATAAGAGCCAGTAGAGCTCTTCCATCTCTCCAGTGGCCATGGCTTGCGCGACCTGCCCACACACACAAATGGCTGCGGAAATCCAATCAAGCTCATGCTGAAATCCATTCCAAGCAGTCCACAAACATTCCAAAGACAGTCCATCAAGGAAAGTCCAAAAACGATCCCAGAAAGTCCACAAGATCATCCTCTAGATGCCTTCTAAAGACTTCTGTATCTCCGAAAGTCCAAAGATCATCCTCTCGATGTCTTCTAAAGACTTCTGCGACCAAGAAAGTCCAAAGATCATCCTCTCGATGTCTTCTAAAGACTTCTGCGACCAAGAAAGTCCAAAGATCATCCTCTCGATGTCTTCTAAAAACTTCTGCAACTCTTGCAATTCAAATTGGATTCAGAACTATACCATGCAATCGTCAGACCTCAAAGTCTCGATAATTAGATCCGACTACCCAAGCAACGCACAGGGCAACGATCAAAGAGAGTTTTCAGCCTCATGTCTTAGACATTTAAAGACCTTTCTCTATCCAGATGACTTCACAAGTCGTTCAAGCTATCCAAAAAGAATCTCACAAGTTCACTCATGCAGCAGACTCTTCCTTTTTCCTCAGGGAAGATCAGGCGATAAAATCAGCGTAGCTTCGACGCCATCGATCACCTGAGGGCAAGTAATGCGAGCATTCGCACAAAGAATCTGGCAAATTTCCTGGAGTATTTCTCTGACAACTGAAAGTCAGAAAAATTGAATGGTGCGTGAAAATCACAAGCACAATGAAAACGCTTCTCAAGACGTTGACTAAGCTCCTCAGAACTTGACATGATCCTGAACGCTTTCTTGATGGGTAATCCTGGCAGTCCTTCAATTCCCATTGCACAAGCATGGACAACAGACCTGAATGGAATTCTGGCCTGAACAAAGGCTTGCAGCTTCGGATGAGTCCAATACCTGTTGGAATTTGGCAATTCAAAAGACATAGACAACTCGGGATGTCTTTCTACTAACCGATCCAACAACTTTTCACAAGCGGCTAGAAGTTCGAAAAACTTTCGCTCATGCTCTGGGACTCTTTTCCCACCCGAAAAATTCTGCAATGGAGATCCACCTGTGCACGGCAATGACATGTGAACGTGACAGAACAAATGCACCTCTCCCAGCTCTCGATCAGAGGCTGATCTGGTCATCTTCAACTCCTCCATCACCTGGTTCACAAGATCTGCAACATGATTCTGTGTAGCTATCTTCTCAAGATTTCCATGAACTCCAACATAACAAGCACGGCTCTCAGCGCATGCAGCTGACAAGACACTGGCTTTGCTGCAGGCTAGCTCAACAAAAAGACCTACCCCCCTTTCACTCTTGAAATGGGTCACATCAGCTTCTGAAGAACTTGAACCTGAAATTGCAGACAAAACACTGGCTGTTGCTCCACCTCGAGCAGCTGCATTTGCAGTTGCTGCTGACGCTGTTGACGATGTCAACAACCTGAACAACCTCCGATTCGCTCGCATCGGAAGCTCTCCACTGCCATGACATGCTATGCAGGCTTCCATACGACGCTGGGGCGGTCTCCCTAATGTCTCAGAAGGCTCTGGCGGGGCCTCACTGGCCGGTGCCTTTGCAACTGGGGTCCTTGAAATCATAGACATACTGTACCCCGATGAGGGGCCAATTGTCTCAGCTTCCAGTGCTCCTCCTGGGCCAACTCGGAATGGCCTATGGGGCAACGCACCTCCAAGCGACGCTGCTTTCGCTTCAGGGCTCTTTGGAGTAACCAAATCCACAGTTGGTGCTGCCTTTGCACCTGGACTCGCCTTAGGCGATGTGGGCTCTCCAGATTTCGCCTTTGGAGGCGTCTTGGGTGGCGTCTTTGGCGCACTTGAAACTCTTCTTGGAGCTGGCGGCGGTGGTGGTACCTGAGGTGGCGCCGGGGGCGCTGGCGGTGGTGGTAGAGGGCTCTGGGCTGGAGAAGGCATTGCTGGAGGGGCCTTCCCAGAGATGGGTGGTGCCTGTGGTGGCTGTGGCCCTTGCGGAACCCACCCCTTCGGCGGATGTGCAGGCGGCTTTGGACCCATCGCCACTGCCGCATTGCTGCTGGCCGGAAACTGGCCGCTCCTCTTCGGTGGCGTCTGAGGGGGACCCATCCCAGTCCTCTGACGGGCTCTCGGAGGGCTACCTGCGGCTGGTGGGGCCTCCTCGGACCAACCATGGCCTCTTAGCCTCTTGTTGTGTATGCGTAGTGACTCCTGGGTTAGTCCAACCTGTGAAATTGAATCACCCGGGGCAACCTCATCGCCCACAGTGGAGTCTGGCTGGTGCTGTCCTCTTGGCGTCAAAGTCACACGCCCATGAGTAAGGCTCACCCTTCGCTCCATCTCAGGGCACTGAGAGATGATATGGCCTTTCTCTCCACAATGACCACACTTCAGACCCTTCGGATTCTTCCAGCTGAATCCACTGAAAGACCTCACAAAGGCGGGTCCTTTTTCCTCCTCAGCTTTCGGGTTGATCTCCAACTCCTCTCTCTTGTTTAACTGAGGGTTGTACATCCTTCGCATGACCCTTCTCTGACCTGGCAGTCTCGACCCTCTCACAACCTCATATGTAGGCGTTGGCCGGGACTCCTCTTCTCTCCTCTGAGCAGCGAAGTATGCAAACGCTTCCTTCTGCCTATTCTTCCAAGCCTGACGCTTGGCCTTACGACGACCAGCCTCGCGTCGTCTCTTCAGCAGACCAGTGGCCTCCCAGGCCTCTTTCTTCACCTGAATCACAAAGCGACCAGGCTTCCTGGGCATCTTCTTCACAGCAGGTTCACGTCCAGGAGCTTGAGACCTTCCTGACGGCCTTGCTTTCGCTTCAGGTCTGCCTCGAGTAGTAGGCATGGCTTTCTCCTTGGGCCTCGGCGGCTGAGCTTTCTTTGGAGTGACCTCCACAACATCCTCAGCCTCGGCAGCTGCAGTCTCTGATGCAACTGGTGCACCTGGTGCCGCTTCAGTAGCGGCAGGGGGAGCTGCAGCCTCTGCTGCCTTCGGCACTGCCTCAGCAGCTGGCACCACTGCCTCTGCAGATGTCACCGCAACAGTCGCAGTATTGGCTTCACCACCTATGATGGTAACCGTATCATCAGATTCAGGTGCCACACCGACACCTTCAGCTGTTGGATGCCCAAGGAGCGCATGGCTGTCCGGCGCTCTGGGCTCTTCTCGTTCTGCAGGGATACGTCCAGCCATAGCGGAACCGATTCCCTCGCCTTGAAACCTTTCGCAAACAGCTACAAGTGCATTGATCATCTGAGTGCATGAACGTGGAAATGGCGACAATTCACAAGTTGTTGAATTTGCAGGTTCTTCACAAATCAACTCTCCACAAAACATGCAGTTTCTGGTTGAAAACGCACACAAAAGACCTGAAAAACTGTTGTCGCGGATTTCAAAATCAAGCAAACAGTCCAAAAGAATACCTTCAAATGACGAAAAACCAAGTATTTCCATGTACTGCAACGCTTTGATCGTCGGCAAACATTTGGTAAAATGGTCAGCGACGTTTCCAGTTCCTCTGACATGTCCAATTTGCAGGATTTCTTTTCCCAAAAGTTCTCTCAACCAGTTCACTTTGATGTCGATATGTCTTGACCTACGCTGGAGGTCGGAACCTTCCAAAAGCATCTTCCCACTCAGGGAGTCAGTCCACAAGAGGATCGGACAGACAAAATCCAAGCTGTCGTCCTCGGACAAAGACGGTGGATATACCTGAATGCGACGCAGGACAAAACTCAAACTTCTCAGCAAACCAATGGCTTCTTGGACAGCTGCCTGAACGGCAACGAGCTCTGCCTCGCATGAACTCAACGTCACAGATGCCTGATGTCGAGAGAAACACTTCAAAACAACACATCGGAAAACAATAACACATCCAGTGATGCTTCTCCTCTGAGTAGCTTGCATAGGGGCAAATCCAGCATCACTATAGACTTCCAGACCGATGTCCTTCTCAGAAAGGTCCTCAAGTCCAGGTGAGGGAAATTTCTGGGACATCTTCATGTGCAACAACATAAATCGAAGCACGGCTCGCAGAGCTTTCTCATGGCCTGGCTTTGGACAAGATTGTCCAGTTGACAGCATTGCAATCAGGATCAAGATATCCTGTCGGGTCTGTGCCAGCCATGACAGACGTCCAAGAACTCTCCTGAACTTGGAGTGCGCCTCAGCGCTGATAGGCTCTTCTTGCAGTGTCTGCTCCAAAAATGGACGAAGATCAGGAAATGCAGTGGAACCTTTGGAGATTCCATACTCCTCGAACGCACTGTTCAGGTAATCCTGGTCGACAAACAACTGCAAACCTGAGCTTCCCTTCTCTCTGAGGATGGTACGGCCTAGAAACTTCAATGAACCACCAGACATGGTCACTCGGCCAGTCTCTCGGATCTTGACCTGCTTCTCAAGAGCTTCAAACAGAACACGATACGCAGCCTCGCTGGGCGTGGCAACCAACAGGTCATCAACATAACAGATGACAAGGATGGGGGCACCCCGTACCATCCCACCGTACAAGCATGGCTCCACAAGTCCAGATCGGATGCCAACGCTTTTGACAATCCCATCAAAGAACAAAACCCAAGTCAAACTTGCGATACGAAGTCCATTCAAACCCTTGTAAGCCTCAAGGAAAACCGGTTCATTGTCAAGTGTGCTGATTGATGATGGAAGCCGGACACAAACCTTCACAGTGAGCGGTGAATTCATGAACGCCTGACTGACGTCAATCGCATAAAGGTTGAAACCTTTTCCACCAGTCCACATACCCGTTGCCGCTCCCAACAGAAGTCGTAGCGACTCAATCGAGGGTGTGGGGGAAGAAATACCTTCCTGCCTGGCGGTCTTCTGACCTTTAGCGAAATCTTTCACGACTATCCGAGCACGAACTCCTTCGTCGGCTTCAGGCTTACTGTTCGTAACCCACCTGCAGGAGATAACTTTGATGTTGTGCTTCTTGCAAAACTGCAAGGCTTCCTTCTCCTTCATGATACGACCTGCCTTCACATGAGTCAATCCCTTGAGCTCTTTGACCATCGCAAGGAAAGTTCCTTGGGGGTCCAGTTCTTCAAGAGTGGTATCCGAAACAGCTCCTGTTGGCTTCCACAATCGAACCTTGGATCCACATAGCTCAACAACTTCAGAGTCATGAGCTCCACCTGAAAAACTGATAGACTCAACAGAGAACCGCTCCTCGGAGAGCAGATCGGGAGAAGTCAAACATCCAATCCTGACTCTCTCAGAGCAAAGACACACATCGATCATCGGGATCGTCTGTGGCTGTTCAACTTCCATCTCAACATCTTCGGATTGAAATTCTGGAGCGTCTCGCTCCGAAAAGGATGCAGCCTCAGCTGGTGCAGAACTCGCCTCAAGTGGTAAGTCCATGTCCACATCGGCAAGATCAGCATGTTCGGGACCCAGAGATGGTGAGTAGGGGACGTCTCCACCTTCACCTGCTTGCTCCAAAGCTTGCTCCACATCCTCAAGCGACGGCTTGATAGGAGTAGACAAGAACTCACCTTGCCTCTTGCGGCACTCAGCCGAATGGCGGGTGCCAGGAGCATTCATACCTGATTCACAACTCGGACAGTGCCTTGTAGGCAACATTCCAGATGGCAAACCTGGAATCTTTGGTAGTGGCTGTGATGGTACTGGTACCGCCACTTCTTGGTCATTGGGCTCGGCAAGTGGGAGTTGTTTCTCAGGCACAACGGCTTCTTTGGATCTCTGGTTCCGAAGCCATGTCCAATAGCGCTCACAGCACTTCTTGGAGTGTCGACCTTGACGAGTAGCACAAGAACTACAACCTTCGGTCCGTCCATGGGCATCAATCCAATGCCGTGGAGGTTGCACCTTGTCGGGCAGACGTGCAAAGTCCTCTGGAACGATCTCAATCGGTTCCTGGTCCAAGATGGCGGGTGCAGGTCCAGCAGAGTCCACTGCACGCAAGAACCTTCCAACCAATTCCAGAGGATACACAATTGGAAAAACGAGCTTCAGGCTCTTCGCTTGGAAAAATTTTAGTTCACCTTCAATCAACGCAACTACAAAGTGTGCAAACGAGTTCCTCACAGGATACAGGTATCCAGCAGTCACGAACCTTCCGATGCTGTTCACACTGTCAGGTGTCTCCGCAAGAACCCTAGAACAGAACATCGCTGTGACAGCATTCTTCTGATCAACCTGGTTTCTCAGGACCTCTCGTCCACTCAATCCTGTGCCATCCAACTTCGAATGCAAGTTGTGCATCGCAATCACATACCTTGAACTGGCTTCCCAGCCAACCAAACTGTTGACCACGTCAACACCTGCTTTCCCCAATTCGAGTCTCAGTACCGCAAGACCTTCTTTCAGCTCACGGACTCCACGCTCCACTGAACCAACAGTATCATGGTTCTGGGGACCTGCTTTGCTGACGGTAAATTCTCTTGGAATACCAGCTCTTCTCAACGTCGTCCCAAGTTCATCGGACGCATCTGACCTGAAGTCAATCGGCTTTGGATCTCCAGACAACAGTCCAAACTCTGCCAAGATCTGGCGGACATGTTGGCCGGTGGTGTCAAGACTCTCGCTCACAGCGCAGACACCCAACAAACCACTGAAACAGTGACGAAACAACAAAAACTTGTACTGCGATCCAACTGTTCCCAAGAACATGAAGTCAACCTGTACCTCAAGCAAGCGCTCTTTCAAATCTCGCCTGGGTGCTCTGGAAACACCACGGCCCTGTTGACATTCCAAACAATGAGGGTCATACGGATAATGGCCTCTCAAGATGTGTTGACGCAGTCTCTCCTGGGTTGACAACTCAACCGCACCTACCATACCAACAGTCAAGCCTTGCCCGGTCCTCACTGACTCCATTGGCACATCAACTTCCATCGGCATGTAGGTATCCTTCAAAGCAGGAACCTGAGATGTTGTCTTCTTGGCTCTCAGCCAGGGACATCCTCCCCACAACACCACATCAGTAATCACGGTATTCGACTCTTCATGCCAAAGATAGGTTTCACCTGGCGACTGAACAACTGTCCATCCACGCTTCACAAGCTGGGTTGTGCTCACAATGTTGTGGCTGGTGGAGCCTACGCAGCACTTCAAACGAAAGTTCTGAGACTTCTTGGAACCTGATCCCGTCTCAAACACAACTGTCACCTGAACTTCACCTCTCATGGTGACTGCAGACCCATTGGCTGCATAGTAGGTGTCCATCACCTGCTCTTCTGCGCTGCACTTGTAGTAGGCCTTGAACTGCTCAGACAACACTGAGACAGCTGCTCCACTGTCAATCAACCACCATCGCCACTCATCACCCGAATGTTCAACTGAAGAAATCAATGGCATCAGCACCTCACCTTGTGCTGGAGCAGCTTCCTGCCCATTCTCCTCTGCCAACTCGTGCATCTTTCCCTTACCTTTGCTCTTTCCAGCTTTCGGCTGGGGCTTCTTTTGCTGCTTTCCCTTGTCACCTTTGGGCTTGTCAGGGCATTGTGCCCCAATGTGACCAAACTTCGAGCAATGAAAACACTTCACCTTGCTCAGATCGGCCTTGCATTGCTTGGCCATGTGGCCTCGCCTCCCACACAGATGACACTTCATCGTGCTCTTGGGACTTCCCTTTCCTTTGGCAACAGTAGCACTGATCCAAACCTGTGCATCTTCGTCCCATTCCCATTGATCATCAGGATCTTCTTCCTGGGCATACTCAGAGTTGTCATAACCTTCCTGATCGTATCCCCACCACTCTTCAGCGGTCTCAGCACTTTCAAGTGCATGCACACCTCGTGCACCTGATGAAGATGGGCCACTCAACTCAGCAAACATGCGTTGCTGCGTCTCAAAACGCAACGCAGCAGTGCGAAGGTCGGTGTATGCATCACCTGCTGCATGTAACGTGGTGTACGAACGAACATCATGTGGCAGCGAACGTAAAAGCATGATGGTCAGATCACTTGTTTGCACTTCAAGTCCAACTCTGGACACAGTTGCAGGTAGAGTTTCAATCATCTTGCGAAACCTTGACAGTCCGACGTCAATCTGGCGAATGATGTCACTAACCTGAGTAACACCAGCAGACGCTTTGAACGTCTTTGCCAGAAACTCAGTGCGAAAGAAAGACGCTTCTGCCCTTGAACGCAAAGAAAACTCTCTTGCCAACAAACGCAAACCTTCGAAACCACTCGTACCTCTAGTTGCCAAGAACGCTCCATCAACACCAACTCCTTCAACATAAGCTTGCAGCATGGTGTTCCCCCTTGGGAAATCCTTAAACGTCTGGATGAGGATTGCAAGAAGACGCGCGCTGCGGGTCTGTTGAGCGGGCTTCAGCACAGACATATGGATCTCTTGTTCCCAACCAATGCACTGGGCAATCTCCCAGGCAAAGATGTCACTTCCTAAGGAAACCCAAGCACGTAGCGCCTGAACCCAGTCCGAAAATCCAAGGACTTCATCTGCACGGGTTTTCCAATTCCTGAAATCCACAGTAGGCATAGGAGGTAACCATTTCTCAGATTTACTAAAGATGTCACGACCATCTCTGTCGTCATCTTGATTCGGATTTCTCTCCCCCCTCTGGGGTGTCACTTGTGCTATACCTGGCGGCGACCCCACAGGTCGGAACGCAGGTCCTGGACTCGTGGGTGGCTGTTCACCAAACCGTGAAGGTCCACTGCTTAAACCTGAAGACAAGGATGCATCAGCCGGTCTCGCACCGTGCAAGGCTGCAGTTCCCTCTGGAACGCGAGTCACCTGAGCTTGCAAACCATCAAGTCTCGTACTCATTTCCCTTACGACAGGCTCAATTCCCATGCGGAAGATCTGTGCGATCTGGGTCAACTGATCTGGCGTGAACAAAGGACCTTGCGGACCTGGACTTCCTGGCATACTAGGCTGCTCTTGGTGCGTCGGTGACGCAGGTTGCGGACTCCCCGGTCCAACTTCTCCAACAGGGTACGGTCCAGTCGGTCCACCTGCCTGAAAACCCTTACCATATCCTTTCTCTCCGCTCTGGGTACCTTGGCCGTCCATTCGAAAATGCTGTGGTTGTCCTGATTGAGACATTTTTGACACCTCGAAGTCAAACACACGACAGTCAAACGCAACTCACACCAACTTCCCTGGAACCAGGCACACACAAGACGCACACAGGCGTGCCAGATCCTCACAGGATCTCTTGTGGAGGGAGCACACAAGCTCCGCTACCACGTAAAACTTTGACACACAAAGTTAGATCGCGAAAACCGCTTTCAAACCTCTCGTGCACAAAGTAAACCCAAACCAAAACACAAACAAACGGTGGTCGTTTCGCGTTTCTGTCTGTGTCAGCTTTCCCAGGCCGTCTCACGGCGACACACTCACCCTTTTCGAACTCGCGGGTCTTGAGCCAACGTTTACGTTGGGTCATAGCAGTTCCAGAAACGATTCTACAAATCTAGTCACGTACAAAAAACAAACTTCTACGTGGCAAAAACCTAAGATTGGTTTCGTGCAGTTTGGTTCTCGTGTGGAATAACCTACAACGTGCAAAAAACCTAAAAACGGCTAACTACCAACGAAAAATGGCAACTCCGTCACAACTCTTTGTGACGGAATGAGATGAGATCGATTAACTACATCACAATCACCTGCTAACTACAAAACAAAGTCCAAACTACGCAAGTCCACAAACTACAACTACAAAGCAACTAACAACTACCTAAGTACAAGCACAAGATCGCTACGCTAGCTATACATAGGATGATTTTTCACACAGTGACTTCCTGTGTGAGCCGCAACTTTGACTTCTGTGCAATGACCAATCGAAACCTTTTAAGGGATTGCGTGTCATTCACAGTCACCACCATAGCTGTGGCAAGAGGCGGTTTGTCTTGGGAACTAAACGGTGCATTTAGTCCCCACTCAAGAACCGTTTCTGCATCAGATGGCACGTGCTTGGGCTTATGGAACTGGACAGTACGATCTTTACGGGTATAATACCCGTAATGGACACCGCCAGCGTTTGCGCCATCCCAATCAGCCCAGCCATATCAATGGGGGAGACGATGTACGTATGCTGGATGGCTCTAGTGAGCGCGACAGTGGCTCGTCCAAAGCAATCCTCTTTGTCTTCTACCGTTGCCCTCGTCGACCCCCACTGAGGAAACCACATCCTGTCTGGACCACTACTGCTATTCGTGCAGTGGCTCCTGCTGCCGAGGTGGTGGCAATCCGCAAACCACCAAACGAAGCAGCCTGGAAGCCATGCTGCAGCAGTTGTGTGTGTACTGCCGTGCGATTACACATTATGAGGAGTTGCGCTGTTGCTTCTTGATTGAGGTCTCGATAACACTTTTGAAGATAGTTGAGAAATACCACGATATCCTCAATAGCAGCCAGAAGGTCTCTGGAGTCTCTGGGACTTCCCAATAATCCTCCCTGCCCAACCGTGTAATCATGGGGGACAAAATGGCCATTTGGGTGGGATCCTGATCATGTAGCACCAATTCCGGGTACCGGACTGCGACGATGGTTTGTACGTCAACAGGGACACTCTGGAGCTGTTGGGCAGAATGATGCCCCATCTATGCGGACCATCCAGGCCGACTGCTTCAATTGTAGTTGTACACTCAGGGATGTCGAATTCTTCTGGCGCAGTTGCAATAAGCAATACGGCCAGTATTGCAGAAATCAGGCAACTCTGAACATTCAGATGGCTAAGTGTTTTCTCACTGAAAAGGTGCACCAAGAAGATTGGTAGATGCTGGGCAGTGGTTGTCGTGACCCAAGTCCCTGTGTGTGGTGCTTGGCTAAGGTTGAGTAGCCGTGCCACTTCAGAGTCATTGTCCTGGCTTGCATCCGGCCACAGTTAACTTGGTGAGCCGGGCAGGAGGCAGATAGTCAGGCGATTCAAAGCTTGCAGCCCCAAGGGATGATGAAGAAGTTTCTGTCCATTCGCTGCTGCAGCCCTTCCCTTGGAGAGACCTCCAGGTGTTTGCCTATGGTCACCAACAAATACAAGCAGTGCTGGTTGCTGGATTGCAGCAAGAGCGGCAATTTCATGGTAGTTGCCATACTGTTGACTTTCCGCTTGGTACCTTTGGGCTCCCATGTAGGGCGCACCCTGGGGCGGTACCCTTTCCACCGCATAGGACGTATACGGTCTCCCGGTGTTTTCGCTCGCCAAAAAGGCGGCAACCCGCAGAAGCAAGCAACACCAGACCGTTGATGTCTTTGTCCAATGTGGCCTGCGAAGGTTCCCACATGAGGTACTTCGGCGGGTTGGTTTCTTGTCGACCTTATAACCTCCACCTTTTAAGAGTGTGGTCCCAACGCAGCACAGCTCGATTCTTGGTGTAGGACCTTACTGTGGCCTGACTGTACATTAAGCCGAGGTGCTTCTGCCAGAACTTCGACCGCTGGGTGACCCAGTCGACAGCGATCCCACTCCTCCATGTGACACATACCCGAAAGCATGGGAACACAGGAAGGAGGTCCAGGTTACCCCAGACACCGTGACTACCCTGGCATTCGTCACGGAGGAACCGACGGTCTGATCCGTGCGGACCATAGCAACCCACACACGAACTTTGACCGTTGGCCAGGACACAAACAATGGATCGGAAGTTGAAGCAGTGGTGACATTCAATCGTGGCGGGCTAAGCCCCGTTACCCATTCATTTCCTCCGAGTCACCAAGGAGGACGTGGGACCACAATCGAACGACAACCACCACCAGGTCAACAACCTACCAAAGAAGTGTACCTGACCCCCCATTGCATAACAACAGTGGAACGAACGGCAGTCCGAACTCAGTGAGTCCACACTCAGGGGTTCACCCAACTTGCCTGACCATCCAAAGGAGCTACTCCACCACATTCAAGTCCCCAAGAAGAGGTGATGGAACCCCTACTCCGAGTCACCAAGGAGTGGATGGCGCTGTGGCCCGTCGACCACACAGCACAGGTTGACACGTCCGAGTCACCAAGGACAGCACCAACCTGCCGGCTAGGGAGTGTGACGTAACCATGTCCTTTCATGGTACCAGGTCGAGAGGTCAACGGGTACTCCACTGGCAGTGAAGCTGGCTTGCATGTCACCCTCACTCAACAACCTTGGGACCCTCGCGGGTCCACGCTCCCTCTTATGGACTAGGTATTGGGGACCCCATGGAGTGACAGAAACTCGAGACAGCTCAACTTCCTGTAGAGTCACGACAACATTCGATCTTGCTAACGGCATTGCTGGCGCCAAACGCAACTCATCAGATTTCTTCTTCAACTGCTGGATTCTGGCAAGACAAGTTTGGGCTGTGAAGGTGCCGGCAAACTCTGACCTTTCAACTTTGTGAAAGTTTGTGTCCCTTGCAGGGTTACAACTTGGCTTTGGTGCGAGCTGCCATTCATTGAGTATTTGGTAGTGGAACTGGACTATGGGAAGATGTCTGCAACAGACTTGAGCAGTTTCGATATTGCTTTGTAGTATTTGAAGCTGCCGGAGTTGCTTTGAGATATCGACCTGTGGGTCTGAGTGAATCTACACGGAGTTCAAGACACTTTAAGTACAGGTTGAAGCTTTATTTCGCTATGCAGTTGAGTTGGGATGCTATGATTCCATCGATCTCGGAAATTCTTTGACCTCTTGGAGGAGTATGAATCTAACTGAGATAGTTTTGGATCATCCATTTCGATTCTTGACGTTGCTTCGTACATCTGAGATGTTTGTGAAGCCTAT